>CM068374.1:215770502-216323002 GCA_034769895.1 Magicicada septendecula
ACTCAATAGAATCAGTAAATTCAGTGAAAACAGCTAGCTATGTTGTGCGGGTAACACCTTCAGGAATCAATGAACAGATAAGTAATATATCAGGATAAAACAAAACTTTAAATGAAAATTCAAATATTCAATATTTAAATAGATGGAAATAAAAGTTTTCAACATAAAATGAGATCTCTAAAGTAACGGTGTGTGTGTGCGTGTGTATGTGAGAATGTATTTTAGACAAAGAAAGCTGGTTTGTGTTCCCTTAGTAAATCTATTTTAAGAGCTTGTTATTGTATTGTGAGTAAGTAAATTCGTATATAAGAGATTCAAGGTAGAAGCAATTATTATTTACTAACAAGTTTGGTATGTACGATTTTCTTTTGTAAAAAATCTTAAGAATTATTTGGGTTGCAAGGGGTTGAGTAAAAGAAATATTATATAAATAATAAAGCATTAATAAAATTTAATTATTAATGAACAAATAAATGATTGTTGTTATTTCAGCAACCATATTCTGTTCTCCCGGTTCGCTGATTCGAACCTTGGTAAATATATATAGTTTATTTCTTGTAGTTGGCAATACAAGATGGCGCCCGAAGAAATTATTTAGAAAGTAAACAATGAGTCAAAAGTAAAATCAATTATATTTTATTAATATCAATAAAAGTAAAAATAATCTGATATATAAATGTATATTTTAAAACTTGCTTTTCAGTGTCCTTGTGTTTAATCCATTAAAATCATTTAGTTTACTGTGAAACATGTGTTAGTCTAAGTTATTTCGTCATTACCACTTTCTCATTTCTGTACTGCAAGATTCGTCTAAACGTTCCCGGATATCTTCTGAATTATTATTGGGGGGTAGTCAGAATGCTAAATTGTCCCGTTTTATTAAGGTAAAGTGTGAAGGTTTTCGATATTTTAACCTATAAAAATATCGTGGCGACTCTGGGCTTCTGAGCAAAATTTAAGACAAGGTAAGTAGTTGAGAAAGAGCGCAGGTAAGTCCTGGCAGTATATTTTATTTATTTGGGTATTTCGAGTAATTTTGTATCATTACAATTGGCTCACGCTGCCAGGATTCTCGTTTAATTTTATTTATACGAGGTAGACCTATTTTAATGCACAGAAAATATGATGTGGTAATGACGAATTTGTAAAAATATTTATCGTACATAATTACGTAAGTGTGAGTAGGTTATGTTTGTGTTGTGATTTACAGTTGTGTTAGGTGTTTTGATTGTAGAAAAATAGTGGTTTTATATATAAAAAGTGTTATATAAATGAACTTTAAACATGGTCAAAATACAAGGTAATGATAGGGGTTTCACGTGGGATGAGTGGGAGAGTGAATTTCGAGAGGTGGTAGGCGAAACGACAGACGAGGAGTGGGGTAATTTAGACGATAGGTTAACCCGAATGGAAGAACAAGAAGAGGGAATATTTGCCGAAATTAGAAAGCATAGTGATATTAGTATTGGTAGTAAGATGACGAACGATAAAGGTAAGATAATCGAAGTAATAGTAGTAGAAAATAAGACAGTAAATATGCCTAATGATAATGATAATGATAGTGTAGGGGTGGTCGAAAAAGAGTATTCACGGGATGAGGTGATGAATTTTTTAATAACAATGGACAAAAAGTGGGATAAACATTTTGATAAAATGAAGAAACGTTTTGACGAGTGGGACAAAAAATTGGATGAAGGGGAGGAAATGATGAACAAACATTTTGACAAGTGGGACAAACATTTTGATAGGATGGATAAACGTTTTGACGAGATACACACAGAATTAGACAAAACAAATGAAATAATGGATAAGGGTTCTGACATGATGGATAAACATCGTGATGATATGAAGAAACATTTTGACGAGATGGAGAAAAAGTGGGATGAACTTTTCGAAAAGTGGGGACTAAAGATAGATCAATTAAAAGAGAGTACAGAAGTTGAAGTAAAACAGGTAAGTGATAATGATGTTGTTAATGATAGTGAAGAAATAATTAACCAGGTGAGTGCTAATGATAATTCTAATAATGAAGCCATAAATAACAGTGACAAAATAGTGGGAGAAGTAGGGTTAACTAGTGAAGATAATGATGGTGATTGCAATTCTGAGGTAAGTGGTGATATTAATATAATTAATTCTAATAATGAAATAATGGTGAGATAGAGAAAGTAATGTTGTAAAGGAGTAGTAATTGGTGTTGATGAGTTAGATAATGAATGGAAAGAGAGTTATATTATGGGTATGAAACAGAGGGTAAATTTTTTACGAGGTGTTATAGGGGGTGAAGAAAGATCTTCACGTATATATTGGGTAGACAAGTGTTCTACGAATAATTGTTTTTTGAAGTTTTTTGTTGTTAGGAAATGTTTAATTAAGTTAGTACCCTCTGCATGGAATGAGAGAGAAAGTGTGATATGGCATTGTGATGAGAGAAATTTGGATGGAGAGCTGTGGGTTGATAAAGAGATAGAAGTATATAATTTAAGGAGAGATTATGATGAGTGGAAAGTAAGGTTAGAAGTACGTTTAAGTAATAAGCATTTAATTTATGATGATGAAATAATTGACTTGGTATTGAGAAAATTTACTAACGGAGACTGGACAAAATTAATTGATCGTGACAAGTTTGATGACCTAATGAATGGTATAATGAAGAGCTTAGAAGTAATGGTTTATTATAATAGTAATAATAATAACACATTGAGTATAAGTAAGGAAGAGAAATGTTACAAAAAGGTACGACTATTACATGACGATGGAGGCTAGATTAAGAAATCGGGGAAGGAACAGTTTAAGTATGTTAATATATGGTGATGACCCAGCTGATTTTGACATTGAAGTGTGATATAACTGAATAAATAATGAAGGTTTGTAAATAAATAAATGTTTAGTAAATTTATTTGCGTGTATTGTAGAATGTTGAATAAACAAGGTGTATGTAGGTAATTGTTATAATAATAATATTAATATTAGGCAATCTAAACAAATAAACATATTAATTTTGGAGACAGTAATTAGCAAATCATAATTGTTTTGGATAGCAATGAATTTGTATTTTCAATAATTAATTTAATTAAAACAATTAAATGTTTAAATATTTATGATTAGTTCTAAGATGATATAACTGAATTTTCTAATGAATGTAAATGGTTTAACGAGATGTGAATTTGGTAATTAAATGATAAATTGTTTGATTTGGAATAACACTTTTGTTAAATGTTTCAGAGGTTACGTGAAAGTATTGGTGTATGGTATATATATTTTGTGTATGTCAGTTTAAATGGACTGTAAGTATAAAATTTATTATACTAATTAAATGGAATAAAATGTAATAAGATGTTTGACTCAAATGAAATAATTTTAATTTTAACCATGAAAACAACTCGAGATAATAATTTAAATAATAATAATAATAACTGAAATATAAAGAGAAACAAATGTTAATGGTAAGTTTGAAAATTTTAAGAAATCTAATTGCAGAAAGTGATGAATGATTTAAATGATGATGGATAAAATGATTAATGAAAATTTTATATTATAATGTTGTATATTTAATTTTATTATTTACTTATTAAGGCGCTATTGCTGGGGTGGCCTGTGCCCCAGTAGATAGTGGAATGGGTTGGGGGTAACAGGGAGTGTTACCTCCATCGGAGGCCAACATGGCGAAAATGTGCAGCACACCTTTTTTGTACAATTGTACCATGATAGACTCTTGTGCCGTACATAACAATGATGATGTAGAACAGGCATTGAAGTGAAAGTTTGATTTCCCCGACTTTTCGGGCGATTACTGCCTTACCAGCACTAATCGTGGTTTTGGCTAGCGGTCAGCTATGGCCATATCAAGTCCCTTGACCATAGCTGACTTGAAATTGGTTGATAGTAGAAATTAATAGGGGGGTGAAACTAGGGGAAATCCCAGAACTATGGAACAGTGGCTGCAACTCTGTCCGCGTAGGGACAGCATAGCCAGGTGGTAGACCCGTTTTAAGGGCTTTCAATTATAAACCAAGGATATGTCGATATCCACAATCTTTAAAATGTCAAGCCGAAGCAAAGACACGGAGATGTCCAATTCCTCCAACTATGCAGTCTTTGTGAAAGCAAATGGGCGCTACAGTCCTACATAAATTACAATAGTGTGTGTGGATGGGAGGTTGTTCAGATGAACAACGAAATTAAATTTCATAACATAAAAAATGCTAACCCTAATTTTGCTCTAATTAAACGCTTGTATTCTGCTTAGATAAATAGGTGCTCATACATTCAGTATAGCGTGTTCATTCTAAATTTTTTAAATGTATTATTTTATTGTGTTAGAGGTAAGAGTTGATAAAAATGTGTTCTATATAATTTGTGTAATTTTGAGATAAAGCAAATAACTAAACCGACTGGCAGGCGGTTTACATAATTGTACCAGAGTCAGAAAGATGGGTAATATGGTAGATGTAAGGATTGATAAAAAGGTGTATTTCATGTAATTGTGTAATTTTGAACTGTGTTCGCAGTAAGGTTGTTCACATGGCTAGTAATGTCAGCTGATCAGTAGTAAAATGTCACTGTTAAATTGTTTATTAATGGTCAAGGTAATTAATGTTAAATATAATGTTTAATGTGTAACGGTCCAAATTTGTGGGTATTTTTATTTATTGCATTTTCGGGGATTTATAAAAAATGTGTAAATTTTATTTCAACGGTGACCAGAACACGTGGTGAATGGAACAGTTTATAACAAAGGAGAAATACGTCGTATGCATTGTGCAATCAGTACGAGGTATGCAGCAAGCCTCATTTCCGAGAACTTTGTTTGTGTGTGACCTTGCGCTCGTATGCATGATATAGGCATACGCGCGGGGTGACGCTACTTGTAAATCTCATGATGGCGAAGACTACATTTTTTGATTCACTTTCATCTGCCAGGCGACGGATATGAAACTTAAGGTCCGCCTCTTTTGTGACATCAAGCCAGAAGCGCCTAAATATCGTCGGCGCACAACACAGAAAAAACTACTATGTATCAGGCACATAGTCGCTCAACTTCAGGCTGTGAGCGGCGAAGAAATTTGTTCGCTGCAGGCATGAATATCCATCCGCACCAGAGAGACGCTAACCAGTCCGCGAGAAACTACAACAGCCAACAGACGTAGTTCGTGCAACTCGGGCCCGGTCGGGTAGAACTTTTTAAATATGTATAATTCAGTGTAATAACGTTTTAATACCGACCGGGACCCTAGAAATTAATAACCATATTACAGTTACAAATTGGTGCAGTGACGTGGAGTGAACGGTTAAAATACGGAATCGTTAACATTGGAATCGCGGGACAATACACGTGTTCGGCCGGCAATGTTTTATTGGACGGTTTTAAACTATAAACAATAAAGGAATTTATAATACGTCAAATAAGGGTAAAGTACTAAATGATGTGAAAGAGAGAGTGAGCAGAATGGGCTGTCTTAGTAATAATAATAATTAAATATGGTACCAAAAATATATTTCAGCGTTGGTCTTGTAGTGTTCTTGTAATATTCATAAAACCGTTTTTGAGTAATTAAAATTATTTAGTTTACAATATAACCATGTGTTAGTCTAAGTTATTTCGTCATTACCACTTTCTCATTTCTGTGCTGCAAGATTCGTCTAAACGTTCCGGGTATCTTCTGAATTATTAGTTTGGGGTGGTCAGATTGCTAAATTGTCCCGTTTTATTTAAGGTGGAGTGTCAAGGTTTCGGTATTATAACCTATAAAAAATACCGTGGCGACTCTGGTCTTCTGATAAAATTTAATAAGAGGTAAGTAGTGGAGAAAGCTTGCAGGTAAGTTCTGGCAGTATTTTTATTTATTAATATATTTCGATCAAATTTTGTATGTTTACAAATGGCTCTCGCTGCCAGGATTTTCGTTTAATTTTATTTATACGTGATAACCTCTTTTAAAGCACAGAAAATAGGATGTGGTAATGACGAATTTGTAAAAATATTTATCGCACATAATTACGCATGTGCGAGTAGGTTAGGGGTTTTGATTGTAGAAAAATAGTGGTTTCTATATATAAAAAGTGTTATATAAATGAACTTTAAACATGTCTAAAATACAAGGTAATGATATTGGTTTCGCGTGGGATGAGTGGGAGAGTGAATTTCGAGAGGTGGTAGGCGAAATGACGGACGAGGAGTGGGGTAATTTAGATAATAATCTAACACGAATGGAAGAACAAGAAGAAGGAATATTTGCAGAAATCAATAAACATAGTGAAGCGACGAATAATAAAGGTAAGGTAGTCGAAGTAATAGTGGTAGAAAATAAGGCAATAAATAGGCCTAGTGATAATGATGAGAGTGTGGTGGTGGTAAATACAGAAAGAGAGACAGACCAAGTTAACAAGAATAAAATCAATCAGGTGGCAGAGAATAAGGTAAATAATGATGATATGAGTGACTCTAATTATAAGATGAATATGTTGCAAATGATTATGGAAATGATGAATAAACATTTTGATAATATGAATAAGGGTTTTGATGAGTTACACATAGAATTAGACAAAACAAAGGAAATAATGGATAAGGGTTTTAATAAAGTAATAAATGCTCTTGTTAAACAACACTAGAAGTGGGAGGGAGATAGATGTCAATTAAAAGAGAGTATAGAAGTTGAATCAAAACAGGTAAGTGGTAATAATGTTGTTAATGATAGTGAAGAAATAATTAACCAGGCGAGTGATAATTCTGATAATGAATTCATAAATAACAGTGACAAAATAGTGGGAGAAGTAGGGTTAACTAGTGAAGATAATGATGGTGATTACAATTCTGAGGTAAGTGGTGATGTTACTATAATTAATTATAATGATGAAATAATGGTGAATAATAATAATGATATAGTTGAGAGTAAAGTATTGGATAGTGGTGAGATACAGACAGTGAGTGAGAGAGAGAAAGTAATAGATTGTAAAGGCGTAGTAATTGATATTGATGAATTAGATAATGAGTGGAAAGATAGTATAGTGGTAGAATGGGGGCAGAGGGTAAATGTTCCCCTTATTTATGATGATTTAATGTGTTCACAAGTGTTTTTGAAGGGCAAGAGTCCCGTGTTAGTAGAAGATTTGAAGTGTTTATTTTTGTTGTATAATTTTGTACCCTCTGTCTGGAGTGATATTGAAGATATGAGTATTACATGATGTTATACTGAAAGTGTTATGATGAAAGTGAGACAGAAGTATATAATTCAAGAAGAGATTATGATGAGTGGAAAGTAAGGTTAGAAGTACGTTTAAATAACAATAAGATAATTTATGATGACAAAATAATTGACATGATGTTGAGAGAAATTACCGAGGGA
The DNA here is from genome assembly GCA_034769895.1 of Magicicada septendecula. Taxonomy (NCBI): domain Eukaryota; kingdom Metazoa; phylum Arthropoda; class Insecta; order Hemiptera; family Cicadidae; genus Magicicada; species Magicicada septendecula. Next base: position 215,777,849 of record CM068374.1, read on the forward strand.
GACTGGACAAAATTAATTGATCGTGACAACTTTGATGACCTAATGAATGGTATAATGAAGAATTTAGAAATGATGGTGTATTATAACAATAATAATAATAAATTCAAGGTAAACAAAAATAATTTAGTCTGCAAATATGTTAGATATCTATTCGACGATGGAGGTTAGATTAAGAAATCGGGGAAGGAACAGTTTAAGTATGTGAATACATGGTACTAACTTAGCTGATTTTTGACATTGAAATATGATATAACTGAATAAATAATGAATAAGATTTGTAAATAAATGTTTAATAAATTTATTTGTGTGCATTGTAGAATGTTAAGTAAACAAATGTGTGTAGATTGTTGTAATAATAATATTAATATTTTGGCAATATAAATAAATAACCGAAATTAATTTTGGAGACAGTAATTAGAGAATTGTTATTTTTTTTTTTTGGTAGCAATGAACTTGTATTTTTAATAATGAATTTAATTAAAATAATTTGAAATGTTTAAAATATTTTGATTGATTTAAAAATTATATAATTGAATTTTTTTTTTTAATTTAAATTATTTTTACGAAATTTGCGAATTTGGTAATTGATTGTTAAATTGTTGAAGATGAAATAACCTTTTGTGAAATGTTTCAGAGGTTACGTGAAAGTATTGGGGTGTATGGTGAATATGTTTTGTGTATGTCATTTTAAATGGACTGTAAGTATAGAAATTTTATAGTACGAATCAAGTATAGTAAAAATGTTTACAGGTGTGACTCAGAAGAAAAGATTTTAATTCAATGATGAGAAGATTTGAAATAATTGTGTTAAATAAAAATAATTAAAAAATTTAATAATAACTGAAAGATAATGGAAAATAAATCTTAATAATAAATTTTGAAAATTTTAAGGTGATGAATGAGTGAATGATTAATGATGGATGAAAGTTTCATATTATAATGTTGTATATTTAATTTAAGTATTATTTAGTTATTAAGGTGCTATCGCTGGGGTGGCCTGTGCCCCAGTCGATAGTGAAATGGGTTGGGGGTAACAGAGAGTGTTACCTCCATCAGAGGCCAAGGCCTGGTCAGTTTGATGAAAACCCGGTCAGTTTAGACATTTTACTTAGGATAGTATAGACAGATTTTGTGCAAAACAGAACATCAGACTGCATGGAATTTTTATACGTCGCTTTGGCCTGAGGAAGTGCATAGTTTTGAATGAGTATACGAGCTCAAAACGTACTTTCAAACGCTTAGGAGTCTTGCACTCGACGAAAAAGTGTTACAGTTACCACGGAATAAACAGAAAAACCAGGAGTGGGATTTCTGAGATATGGGACGCCAATACACAGTATGGGCAGTTGCCGTCCAGCTATCCAACAGAACAGACGCAAAAAAAAGTGCCTCGAGCCCGTGGGCAGGTTGTAGGACTACCTTTAGAAGTATTAAAACAGGGAACGATATGTAAAATTTCCAGATAACAATATTTGTATACAGTCTTTCGACCACAAAGTGTTACATTTACAGTGTGGCATATAGTGTGAAATTCTAACTGACGAAAACTGTGAAATAACAAAAACACAACCGTGTGTGGTAAGTGTAACTAGCATAACAAAAGACTGCAGACCCTGTGTGGGGGATTAAACTGCAATAAGGATGACTACTGTGTAAATTACGCACAGCTAACTATAATAGGAATTAATTACCAGTGGTAGCAGTAAATTGGAGACCAAAAAATGTCACTGGGACAAAATTATACGAACATGTTTACCATCCAAACAGCCGACTGCATGAGGAAAGTTCCAGATGTTTTCGAAGTCAGCTGTACTTCGTTTTAATGATTCTGTGCTTTGTATTGGCATGTGCACGGGCTGTAACTCTTCCCAAATTATTTTCACGGTTTCTTTGACGACAGTGGTTTTCCCCATCCGTAACTAAACGCCAAGGCCCGGAATGAGAGTCCAGTTGAAAGAAATCTGAAACATAATAACAATTTTGCATATAGGCTTAACAAACACAATACCACAGTTATATGATAGCCATCGTACGCACAATTACCAGTGAAGTGATGCCTTCTTTCAACTTCCCCATTTGAATTTCGTTTGTTTGTTTGTGTTGCGTCTTAGACGCTCTCGAAATATTCTTGAGTTGGTCTTATAACGCTAGTTGATGAGTTAGCTGGTAAGAAATGAAATAACGAAGTGAACTGTATATGTTCTTTGAGTTAATTGTTTATTGAAAATTATTAGAAAATAATTGCATGGCGCGTGCAGTGTAGCGCGGCATAAATGCCTGAGAAATAAGGTAGAATTAAATATTGAAATCCATAATCGTGAATAGAGGCCGAGATCGCCTAAGTATTAACGCATGATGATCATGCTAAAATTTTGAAATGTTAAAAATAATTATGTAGCCGCGGCTGGCGAACTGAAGGCAAGTTGCCCGTCCGGAGTATTGCAATTAACTAACTATTTGACTGTTGCGAGCCTGCGATACAAGCCGGCAGCAGTTTAGCGGGGGAGAAAAATGACGTCACTGGACGCACCGCAATGCAGATAACTGCTTTCATAGCAGCTGCTACTACGGCTGCGGCATACACTCTTTCACTAACACCAGAATTCCAACCTTTCACTCGTTCCCACGCTTTGTCGGCAAGAACGCGATCAGCTATACGTCTTCGACTGTTGTCTTTGTGCCTTGCGTAGGCGATATCGTGTTCGCGACAGGCTTCGTTCAGCTCGTTGATTCCACGCTCGCCACGTGCCAATCTCTCTTTGAGTTTTGTTCCGGGTCCACAGAATCGGTAGCCGGGTAGGTGTAATTCTACTGGCAATGCGTCCACCGCTCGATTAATCAAAGTAGGTACTGACGAAACGATAGCGGCCACGGTGTTTTTAAGTATTTTTCCAATAACACCACGCCCCATTCTTTTTTTACGAAGTACGCGCATTCTTATAAACAGATCTCCAATCCTTGATTTCCGTTTCCGTATCAAGAACATCTATTAAACGTCCCACCTCTTCAATATATTCAGACAGGACTGAACGCTGTGTCGCGCTGTCATGATATTTATACACGAATTTTATCAGATTGATTATATGAGCGTGAAATACCTGAGTGACTTTGTACAATTCAGTCTTTATATGTAGTTTTAATTCGTGCATTTGTCGCACAGTGACTGCGTCTGTGTCAGCTACTCCGTCCGCTATATTCGTAATTTTTCTTTTGCCAGCGTAGAAAGCATTGCTTTGCAAACAGATTGTGTTATCAACGATTACGTTACCTGTACGATCTTTTCTCAAACTCTTTGCGTCTACGTATCGTTTTGTGGCTGCATCTCGTGATTTAAGCGGATCGTTTAGCATTATTATTCTATGATCTTTTGCGTCTACGGTAGCGTCGTTCTTGTACTGTAAGCACGCATCGTTTACGTACTGTAAAGAAACAGCATCGTGCAGCTCTTCGGGATCACCCAAGTTGTGTATCTTTTTGTTTTTCACATCAAAGTGACCGTCGTTAGTCACTCCTAAACCGATATCACGCAGACTTCGATGAGTTTCTTTTCGCACTCTTACAGTGCTGTCGTGTCTACCGAACTTGTCTACAATCATATTTATGAAGAACTGGTGGTCATAGAACGGTGCGTCTGCTTTTATATGATAATGCCGGCTTCACGTAATTCTTCCAATATCGAAACGATTTCATTTCTATGTCCAGTATGTCCACTACTTTGAGAAGCCATTAACATTCTCAATCGATTAACCAACTCGTTAGGATCATCCCAATGTACGTAATCGATTGCAGTGTTCGGCTTCATCTCCATATAGCCACTCCCTGTACGTTTTCGCGCACTCGATGCAAACAATTTAGATATAACTAGTCGGTACTTGACACCACTGTTACTGTTTATTCGCGTATTGTGTTTATATTTTTGTTTGTGTCCATTGGTAGCTAGTAGTATGGACTTGTATTTCCTCATATCGTCCTTATTATATTTTTTCGGTAGTTTCATAAACAAAAGTTCGTACAGACCAGGCGTACCCTCGTACATTTTTCCTTTGACATGAAAGTTGTCGTTATCATCGATTTTCACATTTGAATCACCTATCATCCATTTACCGGCCTCGTATCGAACACCATACATACGATCTATAATCCGTTTACAGTCAGCCGATTCACACAAAAGCATATATTTGTATGCTAATGAATCGTCACGTAATGAAATGTGAAGCGTTAGGGTTCCATGCGCTATCGTCACTGAAATGAGAAGCGTTATGACTCTGCGCGCCACTTTCGGTTTCAGTTATTACGTGTTGTGTAGGCTCTTCTTGTTTTATCCGCTGCTTCTCCACCTCCTCCTCCATCATATCACCACTTAACTTTCGTGAACGGTTCCAGAATCGGTCTGTAATTTTTTCTGAACTTCTCGTCACTTTCTCTGATGCCGTGTTGTAATGCATGATATTTTTTCCTTATATTGTCGCTTATCGTATCTATATCATACGTAAGTCGTTCCTCCTTATTCATCGCCATCGCGTGTTAGCAAGAGGACTGATTACATTACTACAGTGCAACCACTTTTATACTTCGCTGGAAACAATTATGAATCGATCAAAGCCGATTCTATATCTACCTTCATTTATTGACGAGTCTTTGTCTATGACTAGAAATCCATTACGATCCTTCCACGCTTCCGTGCAGACGTCTTTGAAAGCATCATATTTCATATCCATGTTGACGTGATAGTTGTATGCATGTCGTAAATTTAGATCGTCTTGTTTGAACAATATCAACAAGTTAGCGTTGTCACGCACCAATTGTTTCGGTATCTGGCTATATGTCTGACATAGATAGAATGTGTCCACACCGCTATGTCTCCCCATAGCAAAATACTTTCGAATATTGTTTTGTCTTTCACACGATACGTCATCAAATACGATAACAGAGTCGAGACCAGTGATTTCACTCGGTAGTGGGACTTCTTCGTTCTCGCTGTATGCGTGATAACCTAAACCTTCATCAGCGAGTGATTTCATCACTGTTTCTAGCATTCTGTATTTTGGATGAAATAATGATTTTGAAAACACGTATACATTGCGGAAACGTAGACCGTTGGCATCAAACAGTAGGTTGAATAGCACATTAGATTTCCCACAGGAAATTGGGCCCGTAACGATACAGCGAATACTGTTCGGTAATAGCGGACCATGTTTACGTTCAGCACTGCCTTCGTCACCAGCCAAAAAGTCCATATCCTTTATTGGTAATTTGTTTGCTTGCTGTACAATCTTCATCTTTGTGAATACTGAAAGCATACTGTTTTCAGCACGTGCTGTCACCTTTTTATATTAGATCTTTCTTGTGTATCATGCATCGTGTTTACCATCGAAACCGAGCCAACGAACACGCACTCTGTCACCTTTGCGTTGTAACACCTTTTCCACTAGGTATACGTCGCCGACTTTGGACTTACTAATCTCGTGCTCATAAAAACCACCTTTCAACACTTTGTTCAGTTGATCTTGTAGCAGATAAGTGACAGGGATGGTAGTGGATTGTACTTTATCCACAGTGAATATTTCGTTAGTCCAATTTGGTGTATAACCTTTGGCGAACGTCATTTTGTGCTTACTTATACGAACACGGTCACCGACTTTAAATTTGGGTGGTTTCGTTGGACTGATTTTAGGCGCTGTGTTCTTCCTTATTCGTTCCAACACTATATGTTCGTTGGCGTCATTCACTTGACTAGGTTTCATACCAATGGTTCTGTGTACGGTATTGTTGTACGATTTCAGTAATATAGGTAGTAGATCCAGCCAGCGGTAGTGTCCTTGTTCGCTGAAAGCTCGATACATGTGTGTCTTCAGTGTGCGATTAAAACGTTCCACTATGGAAGCTTTTTTCTTACTATAGGTTGGGTAATGTTTCACATTATACTTTTTTAGCAACGCTTCTACTGTGCTGTTGTAATACTCCTTCCCGTTGTCCGTCTGTAAATATTTCATACGGTTAGCAGTTAGTATAAGCTCTAGTGCGCGCGTTACTTCTTTTCCTGTCTTTGTTTTCAATGGTACAACGTACGCGTACTTGCTAAACGCATTGATCACTGTCATCATGTACTTGTACCCTTTGTTCACTCGAGCGTATAGTATCATCTCCACAAGATCCGCCTGGTACAAGTCGTGTAGACCCTTCAATTCAACGAAATTCCTTCTCGCTGCTCTGTGTAAGCTCTAGAGCTATAGTCTTGCGTGCGTTGTTCATGGTTTAAGATACACTAACATAATACCAGCGTTAAAAATACTATATATATGTATAACAGTTTCTTTGTTTTTCAGTATTCACTCTCGTCTGAATATCATCATGTCCGACCTTCAGCAGAATCCGGAACAACAACAACAACAACAACAACAACATCAGCAGGAACAGGAACATCAACAAGGTAAAAATTTAAATACCAATTGGTACAGTTAAGAAATTGTCTCTCTCTATAATTATGTAGCAAACCAAACTTGATATGAATTAACATATGATCCAACTCTGTCTAACATGTACAAGATAGTCTCTTGACGTTGTTTAGAAATTGATATGGTGGAGAAAATTTTTTATGTTCCGGCTAGGTTTGTCACCTTCTCTCCAATGAATTGTCTCTTGACGTCGTTTAGAAATTGACATGACGGAGAAAATTTTTGATGTTCCACCATAGGTATGTCACCTTCTCTCCAATGACCTAATTCAATTCCGCAACAAAAGCATTTAACTCTATCGTCTATGAATGACATACTATGTCCACAAACATCATAATTTAGCGGATAGTAGTAAAACCCGGCAAACACTAACTCGTCGGGGCTGACAAACGTCACTTCCCAATACTTGAACGATTTTCTTCTTTCACTTTCAATGCTAAAATCGGGAGTAGCTGCCATCTTCACAGTTTGCAATAAACTAACGTATTACTAACGTGTACCATCTATTTATTTACCACAAACATGAATTTGTGTGTGTGTGTGTGTGTGTGTGTGTGTGTTATTCATCATTCCTATTAGCTAATACACATGTTTCTATTGTTTCAGTTATGACACGATTTTCTATTGTATGAAACACCAGTATTAGAGGATCCCTCACAACATTTAATTACCTACCCGTGTACACGGACACGGGAGACCAAGATATATTATCGATAATGACTGAGGTGCGACCTTTATTGTGCAAGGATATCTGGCAGAACAAGCATGTTAACATAGTATCAAATGGCATATTGCGTGCAGGATACGTTTCACTAAAACTGTGTTAGATGGTGACAGCGGCGAAGAAAAAGAGGTAACCAAAGACGCCGTCTTCCACGGACGTTGTCGTACGCAGCTCACGGACGACAACGACGAGTTGGAAGTCTACAAGACGAATCATACGACAAAATCATGAATAGCATATCCAATTTTACCCGTGACGGGAGCGGATGGTCGGTGGACGCTGTACTGAAGCTGGAACTGGTTGTTGGACGGTACCGGCCGCTAGCAGCGTCCTCCTACATTCCTACCCTGCGAAAACTCTCACTCACCAAGGCAGTAGTCAACATCAAGAACCCCCAAGATGAAATGTTTTTTCTATGGTCTGTTCTAGCCCACATACACCATAAAGAACATAATAAAGAACGTGTTTCAAAATACCTCTCATTCACAAACACAATAAATATGTCAGGTATCGAGTACCCTGATTCTATAAACTCAATTTCTAAATTTGAAACACAGAATCCCAACATTTCTATAAACGTTTTCGGCTATGATATAGAAGACAATATCAGAAACGAATCAAAAAATGAGGTTTATCCGTTAAGAATTACCACCAATAAGGACAGATTACATCATGTTAATCTTTTGCTTCTATCCGATACAAATAGCCGAAAACACTACTGTCTTGTCAGTAGCATTAATAAATTATTTTCCCTAACAAAACAGCAATAAATCATTTTACTGCGACTACTGCCTGCATCGTTTCTCTACAGAACATGGTCTGTCCGAACATCTCCCCTACTGTACACCTTATGGTGAACAGAAAACCAAAATGCCCACAAAGGAGGAGCAGTTAGTCATTTAAAAATTATGCACACTGTCTCAAAGTACCCTTTACCGTCTACGCCGACTTCGAGTCCCTTATCACCCCCCTTCAATCATGTTCACCAGGTAACGACATCCCGACGACAGTGAAAGATTTAGGTGACTTCTACTCAGTTGATAGCAGTGGTGTCCGCAAGAAAATACCTTCTCCTCCTGTATCGTCCACATCATACGAAGCGATGCATATTCCGTCAGGTTTCTCCTATGCTATCGTTGATCACGCTCACAGTCTCTGGAGAGAGGTTAAAGTATATCGTGGTGAAAACGTTGTAGACACTTTCTTCTCGTGGTTGATGAAAGACGTCGAGGATATGATGAAGGTAATACGTCATAACGTAAAATTAATTATGTCCGATGATGACAATGTTGCGTTCACTAACGCCACCGTTTGCCATTTGTGTGAACGCCCTTTGACAGACGATGACAAGGTACACAATCATTGTCATCTTACGGGGAAATTCTTGGGAGCAGCCCACAATAGCTGTAATCTGAGCTATAAGATGCCGCGTCATATCCCCGTCTTTTTCACAACCTTCGTGGCTACGACTGTCACCATTTAATGCAGCGTTTAGGAAAATATAAGGACCAACACGTATCCTGCATTGCAACATCTAGTGAGCGTTACGTGTTGTTCTCCCTGGGTCCCTTGCGTTTCGTAGAATCTTTTCAATTTCTTATCGCTCTCTGGACACAGTCGTTACCAATCTGTCTACGTCCGGGAGCCAATTTCCTTTGCTTAGAGAGGAAATGCTTAGACGGGGTTTCGACGAACAGACCAATCTGCTCATACCCAAGGGGGTATACCCTTACGAGTACGTTGACAGTATTGATCGGTTCAACGAAACAAGTCTACCCGCTGGTGAACCCTTTGATAACCGGTTGATGTAATTGTCTATTTCGGACGCAGATTACGAGCACGCACAAAACGTGTGGAGTGCATTCAATCTGCGTACGTTTGGAGATTACCATGATCTGCATTTGTTGACAGACGTAATGCTGCTGGCTGATGTCTTTGAAAGTTTTCGGGACATGGCCTTACGCGATTACCGTTTGGACCCGTGTCATTTTTACTTGCTTCCCGGTCTCGCTTGGAACGCGTGCTAAAAATGACAGGGGTCGAATTGGAGCTGTTGATAGATATAAATCAACATCTGTTTGTTGAGTCTGGGGTCCGCAGAGGCGTTGCTATGATATCCAACCATCATGCCATCGCTAACAACCCTCTGATCCCAGATCAGTACGATGTTTCGAAACCGACCTCCTTCATTCTGTATACGGACTGTAACAATCTATACGGTGCAGCCATGTCGCAACCACTCCCTTACGCAGACTTCCGATGGCTCAATCGTAATGAAATCGAGTCTTTGGACGTACGTAATGTGAGTGATGATTCCGACATCGGGTACATCCTCGAGGTCGACCTACACTATCCTGATACACTACACGACCTGCATTCCGACTACCCGCTTGCACCTGTGCGCCAGCGCGTAAAACCCGATATCCTGTCTCCCTTTTCCAAACGTTTACATGAGAGTATATACAGATCATCGTATAACGAATCAGGGTCAACAATGTCATCCGTAGAGAAGTTGTTAACGACTTTGGAGGACAAACAAAATTACGTTCTCCATTATCGAAATTTGAAGTTGTATTTAAGTCTTGGTTTAGAGCTGAAAGCGACTCATAGGGTGTTGTGTTTTAAGCAAAGCGCTTGGTTGAAACCGTTTATCGATTTCAACACCCACAAGAGGAAAGCAGCCGTCAACAGCGTTGAAAAAGACCTTTTCAAACTGATGAACAACGCCGTATACGGCAAGTCGCTGGAGAACGTACGGAAACATATAGACTTTGAACTAGTCTCAGATGAACGACGGCTTCAAAAACTAGTTTCCACACCTAGGCTGAAACGTATGATTCATTATACGAACGATCTGGTGGGGCTCTCACTCTGTAAAAAATCCATCGTTCTTTCCCGTCCCGTGTATGTCGGCTTCACGGTGCTTGACGTTAGCAAAACGATAATGTATGACTTCCATTATCGTTATGCTGTCGGCAAGTACGGCCGTAACGTTAGATTGCTAATGACAGATACAGACAGTCTGATGTATAGTATTCAAACATCTGACTTGTATGCAGACATGAAGGAGGACCTACACTTGTTTGACACATCGGATTACCCTACGTCTCATCCTTGTTATAGCCTTAAAAACAAAAAGGTTGTCGGACTGTTCAAGGATGAAACGTGTGGTCGTCCTGTTAGAGAATTCGTGGGTCTCCGGGCAAAATGTTATTCGTTCCTTGTGGCCCACGAAGATCCTAGCAAAGAGTGTCAAAAACGTGTATGTAAAGGTGTACCCAGAGTTGCGATTAAGAGGAGTCTACGACACGATATGTGTCGCAGGTGTCTCACTGATCATTGTCAGTTTTCTACCAGTGCGCTTTGTTTACGTAGCGATCATCATACGCTGTACACGATGCGTGTAAATAAGCAAGCGTTGTCACCGTATGATGATAAGCGCTATATACTGGACGATGGTCGTGATACACTTGCGTACGGTCATTATCGAATACGTAGCATCAATATGGAGAACGATGATGACACCCCCCCCACCTGCTCAAAAAATTTGTCTCCATGTATAGTACCCCCCAACACTTGTTTCTTTCGTCAGTTGATGTCTCTCGGTGCTTCACTCTAGACGTCTGTAAACATAAGTTCGCATATTAATATCGTAACGATATTTGTGTTTAAACATAATATAAATATATATTTTGTAATGTGTGGTTTCTTTGTCTTACAGTATTATGGATAACACTGCAGTTATAATTGACTTCCAGTGCTTTTTCGACGACAACGGAAAATATATTCTGAAGGAACTGTCAATCATGGACATTCTGAGATTTGCTGGTAGACATTGGATTTTCACTCCGCCTGCTACATCCGTTACGAATCCAAAATACGCTAGGAAAAACCACTGGTTAACGTCAAATTACCACAGACTTAGATGGAGCGAAGGAGAGACACCGTACGACAATATTGTTTCATTGTTAACATCACATACACGTATATATAAATATGTGTTTGTGAAGGGTTTTGAGAAAAAACGTTTTTTACAATCAAAGATAATACACAATAATATCATCAATCTCGATGACTTTGGTTGTCCTAAAAACATACCGTATCTATTTCACGGAACAGAATGTCTTAGACATTTCAATTCTTCTGACCGATGTGCAAACTATAAAGTGCATGCTATTCGGGAATGGATGATTCATGATTTTTGCTTTAAACAAACATTTTTAATGTGAGCACGACAAATATTTAGAAAGTAGGTCACAGCGAATGATGACATTTATATCTCTAATTCTGTTGGGGACATGTACATACATGCATAGCTGTAAGCGGTGACTATTTCCTTATGAAAGTGGAATGCGGACTTTCCTAATGACATTGTTATATTTTTGGTGTCTCTAATTTTGTCTGGGGGGGGGACATGTTCATACATGCAAAGCCGTAAATGAAAGTGGGACACAGACTTTTCTGATGACGATGTTACCACCACCACTATTACATTGTACTGTCCTTTTGTGTCGAATATTCTGTCATTGTTTGGTTCTCTCTCAATTGATACAGACGTGTTCACTAGCGTCTTTCTCTCTCTTCTAATAATGTCTTTCTTGTAAAGTTTAATGCTGTAAGTGCTATCGAGTACAAGTGATGTTCAGAATTGACAGTGAATAAAAAATATCCCATCATGGTCTTAACAAATGTGGACACAAAATATGGGAACTCTGTGCTTGCTACGTTGGAGGATGGCGACCACCAGTATCGTGTCTATCTTCCCAAGAGGTATGCAGGTGTCTTCACGAATGAGGAGCTCAGACATATCAAACCCAAAGAACTACATTTAATGTATCGAGGGACGAGGAATCAAACAACGCAGGTGGAGATTGTGTTTGTGTCCTAATGTCGTAAGTAGCAATCGTGTTAACAAACAATTTATTGATGTGTGTGTGTGTGTGTGTGTGTGTGTGTGTGTGTGTGTGTGTGTGTGTGGTTTCAACTCCCTGTACTTAACACTTTAATAATTGAATTTGTATGTACGTGATAAATGTATCATTGATTCTAATTAGTATTTTTACAAAGTTTCGTTGAATAATATTTGGTTTGATTAGAAATTATTTGAAAGTACATTAACTGTATGTTATATATGTATCACTGATTCTAAGTAGTATTTACAAAGTTTCGTTGAATAATATTTGGTTCGATTTGAAATTATTTGAAAGTACATTAACTTTATGAAAATGACACATACTTGAAAAAGTTTACTTACTTAACGCGTTGATTCTTTCTTTCCACTGACTGTGCGTGTGCGCGTGATAATTGAATATTTATCGTATCAGTGATTCTAATATCGACTGTATTGTTATGTTACAGATAAACTTCCATGTGGACTGTATCTACCGGCGTGAAATTATTATTTAAAAATCTTACAATGTCAAAAATTATTATTATTAATATTGTATATTTTATATAACAATGTTTGTTTGTGATATATATATATTTAATCAATGTAAAAATGTATTTTTGAATAATTGTATTACAACAGTTTGTAAACTATATTTTAAGTTTGTGTACAGTGGTGTAAATATATATATATTTAATCATTTAAAACAAATTATGGTTTATTTTAATTTATTTCGTTATAAACCTCTGAACATGTAAGCAATTATTTGTAAAGTACATTAAATTACGGGAAATGCTACACCAAAAGATTCAAATCATACCTTATTGGTGCTGTCAACGATTTGAATGAGGGAATTTCTACCGACGCGACGTTTGCAGCAGCAGCAGCAATACACAATACACATTACATTAAAACTAGTACGATTATATTATTCATTGATGTACAAACAATTTACATAGTACACACTCAATTGACATTATTGTGAAGCCGTCAACGAATTGAAAGGGGAAATGCTACAGCAGAAGATTCAATCACACCTTATTGACGCTGTCATCGATTTGAATGAGGGTATTTCTCCCGATGTCTGCAGTTCGAGAGAGAGAGAGAGAGAGAGAGAGAGAGAGAGAGAGAGAGAGAGAATATTTTCAATATCGCACTTCTTAAAACCTTTCCACCACCACAGTCAATGACCCTGTGTGTGTGTGTGTGTGTGTGTGTGTGTGTGTGTGTGTGTGTGTGTGTGTGTGTGTGTGTGTGATCGTAGTATGATTTTATTTCTTGACACAACCCTTATCTTGAAAATATGATTTTTAGTCGGGAGTTGTAAATAATTTTTACAACTAACTACGTAGTACTAACTTACTAAGTGTCCCCCTGCAAAGGATATACCCCTTGCGTACGAGCAGATAACAATATGTAATTCCGTGTATAGTAATCAGAAATGTATTTAATTTAAATATGTATTTCATTTATCTGCATACATCTATGTAGATTGAAATCTATGTACGAATCAATGTGTAGACTGCTGAAAAATGTAAATTCTTGGATTGTTTTGTCGGTTCGATTATTTCCTTAATTTGGTTAATTATGAAAATATTTTCAATATCGCTAACTTCTTAAAAGCTTTCCACCACCACGGTCAATGACCCTGTGTGTGTGCGCGCGCAGTTATTCTTACACAATTAGATCTCGGTACAAATTGGTTGAAATGACAAAAACACGTTGAAAGCCTTTTACAACTGCTATGCAGAGAGAGACAATTTATTAATTCAGTCATATGTTTCGTTCAACCAGCCACAACAGACACAGTAAAACCAATAACATAAGAGAGAGAGAGAGAGAGAGAGAGAGAGAATTTAATAATGCGTCTGCTCATATAGTTTGAATTTCCCACCACAGAAAAATGTTGGCAGATCTGTTCTATACACAATAATGCAAGATTGGTAACCCTGATCATATATTTTAATATACAGTGGAAACCGTTTAACACGAAAACGGTTAACACGAAATATCGGTTAACACGAAATGTGACTCAGGTCCCGATCGCTGTATGTATTTTTTAGGTACAGTTTGTACGGTTAACACAAAGGTTTAACCTATGAAATATCGCTTAACACGAAATTTTTGCTGGCTTTTCATTAGCTGCATAATAAATAAATCCATACATGCCCGCCCTGAAACGTGTTTACAATGTCCCAATGTAAAGGAATCTGTACTACGTGTAGGTGTAAAGAATAAACAGCTGCTTGTTATGTTACGTCTTTATACCTGCTATTGTTGCCTATACAGTACAGTACCAAGTTGTTTATCAAATGTGTTGTTCATTGTTCTCGAATACACTGCCATTACAGGGTGCAGTTTGTTGCGAAGTTAGTGAGTTCAGTCCACTTACAGTATTCTGTGCGTGTGCTGATGTTCGCAGTACGGTACGGATAACGTTTTGTGAAAAAATTTACTCAGCTGTAAGATTTACAGTACAGGCAGCTGTTTATGCCTTTATTTTTAGTCTTTTACGGTCTACGGTACAGTATCAAGTGACTGTGGTCTACGTGTACATGTGATATTTCCTTTTATTGATATTAATATTGAAATATAAATTTTAAAATATTAAAGATACTGTCCACTGTATTTACTGTATTCTTCGGGCGCCATCTTGCCAACTGCAAGAAAATAATTTACCAAGGTTCGTATCAGCGAACTAGAAGAACAGAATTGGTTGTTTGAACAAATAAAGAAAACTTTATACGTTTACACATTAATTAAAATTTATTAACATTTCTCAAATCAAAAAGAAACGCACATAAAATAAATTTGAAAGAAAGAAACTTTTAATGTAAAGAAAAAAAAACTTTTAGTGTAAAAAAAGAATAAAACAACATTGAAATATTATATAAACCTTATATGAATCAAGATATTAAATTAAAATAATCTTTTAAAGAAAACGCAAACCAGACTTCTTAATATAGTTACATTCTCCCGTCTACACGCAACACACATACCAAGTTATTTTAGAGATCTCATTTTAATTTATGTATAGATATTTTAGGCTGCCATTTCTTTTCAAAATTAAAAGGTTTTACAATTTTGAAAATTTCTTGGGTTTTACCCCATATCGGTTACTTATCTGGCCATTCTTTAGCGATTCAACCCAGTCCAGACTCCTCACGTAATTCCGTCCACTCCGCACAATTCTATTGCTTATAATTGTGTATATATCACCAAAAACTGTCACTGCATTTTACGTCATGACTATTGAAAGTTATTAGTTTGAATTTAAGATCACATTTTATCGTATGCGGGCGCGTCGGCGAACACAGAATAACTTCGCCCGAAAAACCGGCGAGAGCCGGGCAGACGCGACAGTTTATTTTGCGTCTGGTCCGCTGAGATGTTAATTTCCGACTGTTTGTTCGGTGCCTCACACAGTTGCTGGCGTGACACACCCAGGATAGGCTCTGACGAAACCGATGACACACAGTTGTTATGTAAGTTGCTGACGCAACACATCGCCTGATGTCTGGTTGTGTAACGTGTTTACTGTTACATAACGTGTTTACGTTTTTCGTGTTCGTCATTGTCCTTGAACTGACTTTGGTACAATTTGCCGGTTATTAAAACTGTTTATATGAATATTGTCTAATAACTTTGTTTTCAACGCCTCAAGCAGTGTTGCCGTTGTTGGAATCGCTTCAAATAATAAATTTACCGTTCTTTATAAATTTTTGTTCCTAATGAAGATTTTTTATTTATTACAAAAAATATACAAATTTCTTTAGATTGCCCCAGGTATGCCCAAAAATGCCCCGCTACAATACCCCCTCAATGAGATATTTTATGCCGAAGCATAAAAAATCTCATTGACACACTCATACTTGCTAGAGGGATCAGCCAGGATATGTCGCCACAACCCCCTGTACGGTTTACAAACAAGAATAATCAACTCACCCTTGGTCCGGTGACTGTGACCGCATCTGCATGACAATACTGGACTTCTCTCTCGAGATCCCAACACCGTAGAGTCAGACAGATACTCAACGCCCCTGCTCTGACGCGCAGGCCAGCTCAGGTCCGCCGCCACAGCATCACCAAACACTGAAACAACAAATCAAAATATTAAATAGTGGCCTTATACAACACCATATCCCCAACTGATCTGTTCCCCCCTAGCGGTGCTGGTTTGCGCTAAGAAGCACTGGTTTTGTTTTTCATTTATCGCTAACATGTATATATCATAACATATTTACCAACTATATATATATATACCCCTCTTAAAATTCCATCTACTTACCCTTATTAACTTTACCCCAAAATTCAAAATCATTGCCCTGATTCCCATCAGGATTTAAGCAAACAGACGACTGACTTATTAACATTTCCCATTACCATATTACATTTCTCTCATCCCCAATTTAAAAATGCATTTAAAATAGTTAACTTCATAAAGTTCTCTTAAACTAACAAACACAATATAACATAAGAAAATATAATACACTTCTAATTCACATTAAAATAAACAATTGGTATTTAAAATGTTACACACATTAAGTTGGCATATGAAATCAGAAAATTACTTTTAAACTTGATTTACTCTTATTAATTCGTTTCTCAAAATTACAAAAATTTTTTTTTTTTTTTTTTTTTCAATTCTGGCCATCATTATTCCATTTCATTACTTTGGGTGATTCTACGTTACTCATTATAATTTACTTTATCCACTTGGCATTTACTCATAATCTTACCCCTTTTATTACTCTAACATTCCCTTACAAAATCTTTAACTAGTATGACACCCCTCTATCAAAATTTTACTAACCCTTCTCTACCTCTAACTACTTACTATTTTAACTCCAATCGCCACCTTCTACTCTTATAAAAAAAAATACTCTCTAACCCTTTGTACATAGGATACGTGTTTCCTTCCCAAAACTCATTCCCTTATGTTGGTCCCTGGACTCACCCTAGGTAACCCTTTCCGGCGCCAATCGGTCCCTATCCCGTCCCAACCCTTGTTGCGGACTCCCCAAATACACTACCACTACTACAAAATTGCCATCCCCAAAAAATCTCAATCTCATAACCTCACTACAATTACAACAAATTAACATCAACAAATAAACAATATATCGCTCCAAACTCTACATAAAATCTCCATTTCTACTGTGTCTCCACTTACTTCTCAAAATTCTATAACATACATTAACTCAAAACAACATTGCATTATTTTCATTTCCACTATTACTTTAACTTTTACTTCGATTTGGACAAATCTATGTCCCACAAAATTCAACTTGAACTGATTCAAACATTTTATTCAAACAATTACTATCACCCACTTCTATCTTTTACAACCCATTGAAAAATTTACCTATCACAACTATTTTTCATTTTATTTTTAAATCTATAAACACATTGAAAACATATTATTATATTTTTATAATACTTATTCCTAACATACTAATGCAATCAACACAATAAGACATAATAACACAATATAAGAAGTATTTAGTGCATCTATTTTTTAAATTCAAATAAAATTATTGAGTAGCAAATCATCATTATTAATTAAAATATATCAAATTTTTAATACGTTATCCCCTTGGATAACCTCCCAGCCACACACACTATTTCAGATTATGGAAGACTGTGGCGCCTTTTCGCTTCCACAGAGACTGTATATTTTGGAGCAGGGTTTTACCTCTCCGTGTCTCTGCTTCCGCTGTTAAGTTTAAAATTGTTGAACATCAACATGTTCTCGTTAATAATTATACACCCTTAAACGGATCTACCACCTGGCTCTGCTGTTCCTTCTCGAACAGAGTGGCAGCCGCTGTTCCATAGTTTGGTGATTCCCCTTTTATTACCCCCCATCAATTTCAAAATGCACCTTTACAACGATAACAGCTATGGCCAGTTAAGGCAGCGCGCAATCGTAATGTGCCCCAACCATAGCTGTTAAAGCTAAACCAATTCCACGGTCAGGGTTCGGTGAGGCCGTGACCGCCCGAAAAGTTGGGGAATCACAAGTAACATATCTTTCGTAATATTAAATTTACGAATTTATATTTAAATGACAATATTAATGTAGATGGGGTTTTAACCCACTTTATATGGAAGCTTCCATTATTAACATAAAATATTAAATACAAAATCTACAACCTTCCCCCATAGCAGTTTCACACTACACTGTTATAATACATCACATAACACAATACACAAATGGCAATCACCCTGGATTATTAGCAAAAAATATTAAACAAACAAGTCTCTTATAAATAATTTATATAAAATTTTATAAACATTATTATTTAAAATTTTCCATTAACTCTTTTATTTCTCATCATTATGAATTTATCCTGTGTTGCAATCAGATTTTCAAAATTGCTTAAAATTTATTATTAACATATATTTTTAATCATTATGTTCCACAAAATAGACCATTTACCATTTATTTACTTATTAATTATTATTAAATCAAAATCTCACCAAACAATTTACTTACCTTATAAAATTCAAACACATAATATTCAATCACACTATCTAAACATCTCAAATTATTTACTTCAATTGATTATTAAAATTAAATATTCATTTGATTATTAAAACATATTTCAATTATTATCAACATTCTATAAATCATTAACTATTGTCTTCATAATTATTTTTTTTTTTTATTTGGAATGCCAAAATATTAATAATATTATTATTATTAACACAACATTTTCTAAAACATATACACATTACTTATTTAACATTTCACAATACACACAAATGAATTCAATATTATTTACAAAATATGCGTCAAAACTGTTCAAGTGTATCTCACTTCAGATGTCCAAATCAGCAAGGTCATTACCAAAAATTTACAATATTTAAAAATGTCCCAACACTGATCTTTTAGCTCACCCACCATCGTCATATATATATCTAACATATTTGTAACATTCATCATTTTTATCAACATACAAATTATTATAATTGTTACTATCATAATAATCCATCAATTCTATTTCATCCATTGTACCACTATAAATCTTGTTACCATAGGTTAGGATTGTCCAGTCTATATCAGTGTTATTTGTTAATGTCAGGTAAATTTTCTCATCTTTGTATTCCTCAACTACTACGTCAGGTAAGTCATTATAGTCAGGTAAGATATTATCAAAATTATTTTCTGTCTCTCTTTCAACAGGTACGTATTTCACATGATTCATCATCACCCCTTTTATTAATTTTCTCAATTCATCATACTTTCTTTCTAACTTATATATTTCTATTTCATTCTCAACATATAACTCTCTTTCTTCATAGCACCACATCACACTCTCACAATTATTACGGACAGAGGGTACAACATTATACAACATTACTTCATTTAACAATAAGGGTCTCTTGCCCTGAAAAAACAACATTAAATCATCATCCTCATTATAAACTAGAAGGGGAAAATTTGCCCTCTGTCCCCATTCAATTACTACATTATTCTTCCACTCTCTCTCTATTTCATAAACACTCATTAACATTTCATTACCGCATTCTAAAACTTCATCAGTACTCTCTGTATTTACTCCATTATTTTTTAACATCATATTTTCACTTATATTGTCATAATTATCATTCCTACTTACCTCAGAATTGTAATTAATACCATTATCATCACTAGTCAACACTATTTCTCCCACTATTTGATCACTGTTAGCTATTAACTCATTATTCGAATTGTCACTCACCTGGTTACTTATTTCTTCACTATTATCAAAGACACCACTTACCTGTGTTAACTCAACTTCTGTATTCTTTTTTACCTGATATCTATCCCTCCTCCACTCCTCGTTTTGTTTTTTCAATTTATTATTGAATTCCTTGACATCACTAATCATGTCATCTAACATTGCGTTTTGTTGATCCAAACGTTCATTTTGTTGATCCAAACGTTCATTAAACTCCTTGCACATCATATTCATCATATGCTTCTTATAATCAGATTCACTCATCTCATTGCTTACCTCATTATCTGCCACCTGATCGACTTTAATTTTGTTAAATTGATTTGTCTCTCCACCACTTTCTGCTCCCATTATATTATCATCCTTAACATTAGGCCTATTTACTGCCTTATTTACTACTACTATCGCTTCAACGATCTTACCTCTATTACTTGGCACCTCACTATCAATATCATCACTGTGCTTCTTAATTTCTGCGAATATTCCCTCTTCCATTTCTTCCATGCGTGTTAAACTATCTTCTAAACTCCCCCATTCCTCGTCCGTCATTTCACCTACAACCCCTTTAAATTCGCTTTCCCACTCCTTCCATACGAAGCCACTATCATTTTCTTGTATCTTAGCCATATTAAAAAATTTTATTATAATACCCTTTATATAATATAATTCATCTCATACACACTAATTACCCTCACAATACTCATAAACACATAAACAAATAATGCACTACATACATAACCCTATCAAAACATAACCCCATACTTGCGTCTATTTTATGTACGAAAAAAAAAAATTATTCTATGTAACAACCTCAACAACCATTCTGTTCTCCCCGTAGGCCGTATTTTATATAAATTTATTGATATAAAATTGTCCCTGTTCGCCGGCAGCCAAATGTGATATTTCATTTTATTGATATTAATATTGAAATATAAATTTTAAAATATTAAAGATACTGTCCACTGTATTTACTGAATTCTTCGGGCGCCATCTTGCCAACTGCAAGAAAATAATTTACCAAGGTTCGTATCAGCGAACTAGAAGAACAGAATTGGTTGTTTGAACAAATAAAGAAAACTTTATACGTTTACACATTAATTAAAATTTATTAACATTTCTCAAATCAAAAAGAAACGCACATAAAATAAATTTGAAAGAAACTTTTAATGTAAAGAAAAAAAAACTTTTAGTGTAAAAAAAGAATAAAACAACATTGAAATATTATATAAACCTTATATGAATCAAGATATTAAATTAAAATAATCTTTTAAAGAAAACGCAAACCAGACTTCTTAATATAGTTACATTCTCCCGTCTACACGCAACACACATACCAAGTTATTTTAGAGATCTCATTTTAATTTATGTATAGATATTTTAGGCTGCCATTTCTTTTTAAAATTAAAAGGTTTTACAATTTTGAAAATTTCTTGGGTTTTACCCCATATCGGTTACTTATCTGGCCATTCTTTAGCGATTCAACCCAGTCCAGACTCCTCACGTAATTCCGTCCACTCCGCACAATTCTATTGCTTATAATTGTGTATATATCACCAAAAACTGTCACTGCATTTTACGTCATGACTATTGAAAGTTATTAGTTTGAATTTAAGATCACATTTTATCGTATGCGGGCGCGTCGGCGAACACAGAATAACTTCGCCCGAAAAACCGGCGAGAGCCGGGCAGACGCGACAGTTTATTTTGCGTCTGGTCCGCTGAGATGTTAATTTCCGACTGTTTGTTCGGTGCCTCACACAGTTGCTGGCGTGACACACCCAGGATAGGCTCTGACGAAACCGATGACACACAGTTGTTATGTAAGTTGCTGACGCAACACATCGCCTGATGTCTGGTTGTGTAACGTGTTTACTGTTACATAACGTGTTTACGTTTTTCGTGTTCGTCATTGTCCTTGAACTGACTTTGGTACAATTTGCCGGTTATTAAAACTGTTTATATGAATATTGTCTAATAACTTTGTTTTCAACGCCTCAAGCAGTGTTGCCGTTGTTGGAATCGCTTCAAATAATAAATTTACCGTTCTTTATAAATTTTTGTTCCTAATGAAGATTTTTATTTATTTATTACAAAAAATATACAAATTTCTTTAGATTGCCCCAGGTATGCCCAAAAATGCCCCGCTACATACATACAGGTGCTAAGTGAGGTTGCGATTCTGTAAATTTCGTTTTTGCAGTGTCAAAGTGTAAAAAATGGAGAAGAAAGTGCGTAAACAAAATTTCATATCATTAAAAATGAAAATTGAACTCCTTCAAGCTGTTAACAAGGGTATTCTATCTAAAACAGAGATCTGTAAAAAATTCGGTATACCAAACTCGACGTTATCTACAATAATAAAAAACAGAGATAAAATTTTAGAGCTGTATGAGTCAAGCAAGTTTGAACCAAATAGAAAACGTTTCCGTAAGGCTAACCACGAAAACTTGGAAGCTGCTCTTCTTGTCTGGTTTAAGCAAGCGAGATCACAAGATGCTCTTATTTCTGGACCACTGCTAATGGAGAAAGCAAACGTTTTTGCTGAAGAGGTGAACTTGGATTTCACTGCAAGTAGTGGTTGGCTAGAAAGATTCAAAAAACGAAACGGTATAACGTACAAAAACATCTGTGGCGAGTCAAGAGAGGTATCACAAGAAATGACATCATCTTGGTTGCAATCTACACGCTACCTGCAATTTTAAAAGACTACCCACGAAAAGATATTTTCAATGGGGATGAAACAGGACTATTTTTCCGTTGCATGCCAGATAAAACACTTTCATTTAAAGGTGAACAATGCACTGGCGGTAAAAAGTCCAAAGAGAGAGTGACAGTGATGGTAGGCTGCAATGCTGATGGGTCAGAAAAACTTCCGTTACTTGTTACAGGTAAAAGTTTAAAGCCTCGCTGTTTTAAAAATGTTAAAAAGTTACCAGTAGAATATACAGGTAACAAACGAGCGTGGATGACGTCTACAATATTTACCGACTGGCTAGTTTCGTTAGAAAAACATTTCGCTTCTCAGAAGAGAAAAGTTGTGTTAGTTGTTGATAACTGTCCTGCCCACTCGAGTGACGTAGAACTGACGGCAGTTATACTCATTTTTCTACCACCAAATACGACTAATGTCCTACAACCTTGTGATCAAGGTATTATTCAGAATTAAACGTTCCAGTATAGAAAATTACTTCTGCGGACATACTTGGCCGCTATAGAGGCGAAAACCAATTTCTGTATACATTTACTGGACGCTTGTAATTTGTTGCGAACAGCATGGAACTTCGTGACACCTAAAAGTATTGAAAATTGTTTCACTCAAGCTAGATTCATTTTGTATTCAGAGATTAAACAAACCGAATGCGAAGAAAATGAAATTGGGCCTTCCCTGTCTGAAATGTTTAATCGCGTATCATCGTCATTAAATGTTTCAGTTTCTCTAAATGAGTAGGTGTCTGTCGACGAGAACGTAACTATGGCTCCCGTATTAACAGACAGTGATATCGTAGAAATAGTGCAAGCTGAAAACTGAAAATGATGAGAGTACCGACGAACTTAACACGGAAAATGATATGACAGGAGTTCCTACTGCTACCGATACGTTTTCGTTGTTGAGACGTGTTCGTCGATTTTTAGACGCCAACTCGGAAGGTGAAATGTTTGAGCACGTCGATAGACTAGAACAATTTATTGAAAATCAAGTAGTGCAGAATTCTGTACAAAAGAAAATAACGGACTATTTTAAAAAGTATTGAACATTGTCACAACAATAACTTTACATTTAAAAAAAAATTAATTACTGTATTATAGTCCATGAGGATAAATAAAACGATCATATGTATGTACCTTTTGAATATTCTTTATTGATTTATTTTACTACACAATTCAGTAAGCAATCTCTTCAGAATTTGACCATTTACAGTACAGTACTTCTGTATCTCATTTTGTTTCACTTTTCGTCCGTTAACACGAAATTCGGTTAACACGAAAAAAACAGCTGGTCCCCGTCATTTCGTGTTAAACGGGTTCCACTGTACACTATATATAACACACATATCAAGTTTGAACCCATGCATAGGTTGGTAAACCTGATCATATAGATACATTATAACACACAACAAATTTGAACTCATGCAAAGGTTGGTAACCCTGATCATATATTTTTAATATACACTATAATGCATCAAGTTGGAACCCCCACCCACCACCCACCAACTGTTATGCAAATCAGCTTTATTAAAAAAATAAAAAATTATATTCGCGGAAATTCGCGTATGCGGGTGGTCCATTGAACCCCACCCCACCCCACCGCCGACCCACCCCTTGATATGCAAATCAATTTAATAAAAAAAATAAAAAAATCAAATTCAAAAAATAAAAAATTTTATTCGCGGAAGCTGTGCTCCTTTGGGATGCTGCAGTCCATTGGTGGTGGGGAGAGCGTGGGAAAAAATCTTGGAGCGCGGGAACGGCGACATCTCTTTGATCTAGAGCGTGGGAAAGGTGGCACATTCCTTTGTGAGTCAGGAACCTCATTTTCCCTCTACTTTTATATTATTAAAGAACTGAGCGTGCTACCTATAGTAAACGCTAAACTCGCTGGTGTTTGTAATCAATACTTATTTTTACCTCCATTCGATTACAGACATCTATCAGAAAAGAAAAAAAAAGTGAATGACTGGATTAACAATAATTATCTTGGACTTAGTTGGAATTGTGGATTTACAGAGTATAGTGAAGTGAACTTCCAGTAATATTTAATTCATATATATATAACGAACTATGCATTAAGTAACGTGTTTTATATTACTAAAGGATAATTCAATATTGGAACTGTTTGCGTGAGGAACATGAAGAAACTAAAAGAATAAATTGTTGGGGGCTGTATGATTGCTTAACTTTTATTGTAATTATATATTATGAATTAAGACATGTAAAATAAAGTTTTTTAAAAAATAAAATTTAAAACATTTCATTTTTTGATTTTTATTAATTACATACTAAAAACATACATACAAAACATTGATTTTTTTATTTTTTCCATATAGTCTACCATTCATAAATAAAAATATACAATTAATTACATACTAAAAACATACTGTTACGACGGTCTACTCGATCGTCGTAGGTACAGTGGAAACAAAATAAGTACAAGACACCAATTAAGTCACTAATCAATCACACCTTTAATTGCTACAGTAAAACAGTTCGTAATTAACAACACAGTCTCTACAACAAATCAAATGAAAATTATACACACGCAATAAAATGTCCACAAATATTAAAACTCAATTGTATTACAATTATACCGTCCGAATATAAAACGCAACACTTCACTACTAACTACTTGCACGTACACAGTAATAACCTGAACCGCTCTGTAAATATACCGCACTAATACTCTCGAACCGCACAATCCAAAATCTCGCATGGAACTGAAAACTAAGGCCGCGACGCGATGTATTTATAGTTACGCTCACACACCAGAAGCTTCCAAACTGCGTCTTATCTCTCGCGAACTACGTAATTGTTACGGCCTTGACACAGTCCGAGAGCCCGAGCGAAGCCTGGCACAGTCGAGAAAATTCTCGCAAAATGCGTCTAGTAGCACGTACACCACACGCTTACGTCGAGATCTTTCTGGCGCATTCGATAAACGCGTAGATTGTTCTGTGCTGTCGTAGCACTGCCCCCTCCTTAAGCCTGTTCGTCCCGAACTGGCAAAGCGTCTCTAAATTTGTATTTAGCCAGGCGATCTAGGTGGACGACCTTGAACTTTCACTGTCCTTCCTGTTGAATCCGATAAACAACATCGTTAATTCTTTTTTTTACAGTGTAGGGTCCTTCCCAGTTAGACTGAAGCTTAGGTGAGCGACCACGACGGCGCTTTGCATTGAACAACCAGACCTGATCTCCTTCTTGGAAACCCACACTATTGCTGCGAATGTCATACCGAGTTTTCATTTTATCACTGGCAATCTTCAGCCGTCCTCTTACCAAGCGATTCATTTCTCGCAGTTGGTTTTCTAATTGTGAGGAATAGTTCTTTGGCTCTTGGGACTGAGTCTCAGGTGATCCAAACATCAAGTCCCCAGGAAGACGAATCTCCCGCCCAAACACCAATTTTGCTGGAGTCATGCCAGTTGTGTCATGTACTGATGACCTATACGCCATAAGGAATAGTGGTATACGTTGGTCCCAGTCTGTTTGGTTCTCGTCAACAACTTTCGAAAGATGCTGCTCAAGTGTCCTGTTGAATCTCTCAACCATCCCGTCCGACTGAGGATGCAGAGGCGTTGTCCTGGTCTTTCGAATTCCGAGTAGACGGCATAATTCTTTAAACACTCCTGATTCGAAATTCCTCCCTTGATCCGTATGGATTTCCATAGGGGCTCCATACCGGCAACAGAAGTTGTGAACTAACTTCTTTGCCACAGTGGTAACCTCCTGATTTGGAATTGCGTAGGCTTCCACCCACTTAGTAAAGTAGTCACCTACAACCATGATGTACCGGTTTCCATCGTCAGTGACTGGGAATGGTCCAGCAATGTCTATGGCAATTCTCTCGAAAGGTTGTCCAACGTTATACTGTCTCATTTTTCCCCTGCTTCTGGTTTGTGGGCCCTTGCTTGCAGCATATATTTCACACGTCCGAACCCATTCCTCTACGTCGTGCCGAAGATGAAGCCAATAGAATCGCTTCCGTATTTTGTCAAGGGTTTTGTGAACGCCAAGATGGCCTCCAGATGTTCCATCATGCATCTCCTTCAAAACAGACTGCACTTTACTTCGGGGAACTATCAACTGCATGACCACGTCTCATCCATCTGCACTTTCCCAAGCCCTTTTCAGCAATCCGTTTTCTAAGGTGAGAGATTCCCATTGTGCCTAGTAGCCCTTCAGCACTTCGGAACCATGGCAGATATCTTGCCAATCCGGGCGGCGACCTTCCTCTTTTGCTGTCAAGATCGGTCCAATGTCTTCATCAGTCATCTGTTCTTGTCGACAGTCTTGTGTTGTCCAGCCGTCAGCCAGGAAATCTAGAGTGATGGCTTCAACATGTTCGCTTGAGTTTTGTTCTTCCTTTCTGTGGCAATGTCGGCAGTCTTCCGGGCACGGTCTTCGTGATAAGCCATCTGCATTACCGTGCAGGCCCCCCCGCCGATGTTGTACCTTGAAGTTGTACTCTTGCAGACGTTCGAGCCACCTTGCCAACTGTCCTTCCGGATTTTTGAATCTCAAGAGCCATGCAAGTGCAGCATGGTCAGTACGTAGTGAAAACTCTCTCCCATAGAGGTATTTATGGAAGTGCTCCAAAGCTCTGACAATTGCCAACAACTCTCTTCTTGTAACACAATAATTTCTCTCTGGTTTAGAAAGCGTCTTGCTGTAATACGCTATTACTCGTTCTTCACCGTTCTGCACTTGAGACAAAACTGCTCCTAGACCAGTATTGCTTGCGTCTGTGTCTACGATATACTTCCCTTCGGAAGCTGGAAAAGCGAGAATTGGCTGCGAACATAATGCAATCTTCAACGTTCTAAATGCTTGTTCACACTCTCTCGACCATTGGAAGTTTCGTTTATTTTCCGTTAGCTCATGTAGTGGTTTAGCAATAGTAGCGAAGCCTTTCACAAAATGTTGGTAATATGAGCATAACCCCAGGAAACTCCGAACTTCGTGTTTATTCTTCGGAACTGGCCAGTCTCTTACGGTGTCTACTTTATTAGGATCCATGCTAACGCCCGCTGCCGAAACCAGATGGCCCAAATACTGTACTTCCTTCTGGAATAGAGAACACTTCTTCGGGCTCAGCTTCAGTTGTGCACCATGAATTCTAGTTAGAACTTCCTTAAGGTTTTCCAAATGATCTTCGAAAGTCTTCCCGATCACTATGACATCGTCTAAGTAAACAAGGCAAGTTTTCCACGTCAGGCCTCGGAGTATCAGGTCCATCAATCTCTCAAATGTTGCCGGTGCATATCAGAGTCCAAATGGCATGACGTTAAATTGGAATAAGCCACTTGGGGTCGAGAAAGCGGTCTTTTCCTTGTCTTCTTGATGAAGACCCACTTGCCAATATCCACTCTTCAGGTCCAATGTGGAAAACCACTGTGCTCCGGACAACGTGTCGAGTGTATCGTCAACGCGAGGTAATGGATAGCAGTCTTTCTTTGTAACGTCATTTAACCTCCGGTAGTCTACGCAGAAACGCAATCCACCTTCCTTCTTCGCTACCAGCACTACAGGGGAAGACCAAGCACTTGACGAAGGTTCGATTACCCCCTCTGTCAACATGTCCTGTACTAACCGAGACATCTCCTCTTGTTTAGATAATGGAGGCCTTCGAGGAGGTTGGCATATCGGTGTTGTGTCCCCGGTATTGATGCGATGTTGCATAAGAGAGGTTCTTCCCAGTGACTGTCCCCGAACTGCAAAACAATCTTTGAATTCGTGTAAAAACTGTCCGAGTTCTTTTACCTCACCACTTGAGAGGTCGTTAGAAGATCTGTTCAATAATTCTTGCAGTTCCTCTGGTAATTTAGAAGTATCCGAAGAACTGGGTCTTCGTTGCGTTATTCCGGCTACCCAGGCCACAGGAGTCAATTTGCCTAGGAGCGTATTGCTTTGTAAAGTGATAGCTTGATCCCAAATATTCGCCACTCTAATAGGTACATTTCCGGTTTCGTCAGGTTTTACTAAACTTCTGGCAATTAATATGCCCGGTGTGCTGACTACCTGGGGTTCGAATATAGAGCACTGATTGCCCCTAGTATCTACCGCAGTTCTAACCGTGATTTTTTCGGAGTTTGGCGGAACAGTTACGGCCACTTGGTTTATGACGTCCATCGATTTTTCTGCTGTCGTCATTGTTGATAGCATTACCTCTTCACCTCCGATTCTCAAGACATTGTTTTTGAAGTCGACTATAAATCCGTATGCGTTCATGACGTCCACACCAAGAATTGCTTCATCCACAATGTCTGCAACAAGTACTTGATGATTAAACTCCAAGTCTACCGAGGCGTAGGTGTATCTTCACTTTTCCATACACTTTTACAGGCCGTCCAGTAGCTGTTCGCAAGCTGCAAGAGCACCAGATTAGCTTGAGATCTTTCACCATGTCGGGGCGCACAATAGAAACTGTTGCGCCTGTGTCAACTGTAATCGAGGTTGGCCTTTCTTGAACAAATCCGGTAACTACCAAGTTCCCGCTGTTTTTCTGAAGTGTAGAAATTGCGTATTGTCTAGGGGCTTCGTTAATCCAGTTAGTCAGCACACACCCCGTTGCACGGACTACTGCTCGTTTCCCTGCTGCTGAATTCTAACCCGACAATCTCGTTGTAGATGTCCAGGTTTCCCACATCTATAACACTTCGGTCTTCCATCCTTTCTTATTTTATTCTGTGGCGCCGACCGTCGAGTCTCTGTTCCCTGTTCTTCTTCCTCATCGTCTGTGCCGTCGCGATCTTTTAGCGCGCGCACTTTATGACTTGTCCAACCAGACGCTGATTTGGCGGCCTCAAATTGCAAAGCATGTACCAGGGCGTCCGCACTGTTCTGGTGTCTTGCCATTTGTAACACTTGCTGTAGTTCGTTATCTCGGACACTGGCAGTAAATGTCTGCATCGCAAAACGCGTTCGAAAATCTTCTGGCGCTTCAGGATAAGCCAGTCTAATTAGTCTGTCGATACTTGCTTCAACCTCTTGAAGACTTTCCCCGGAATGCTGTCGCCTTGCTCTCAACTGGGTGCAGTACACATCTCGCAAATGTTTATCACCATACCGTAATTCCAGAGCTTTTATCAACTCGGCATAGGTGTTCTGGCTGTCAGGTGGCACTTTCTGTAGTAGTTCTGCCGCGGGTCCTTTTAATGCAAGAACAAGTGAAACAGCCTTGTCTTTTTCTGTCCAATTATTTTCGCATGCAGCAGCTTCAAATTGGCGGAGGTACGTTGCCCAGTGGCTGCTTCCGTCAAAGGTTGGAGCTTTGACATGAACTGTCCCTACTGCAGGCAAAGTGACTTTCTCTGTTAACTTATTTTCTGTGTCTTTTTCTGTCTTTATCACTGGTACAGTCTGTTCAGAAATTTGTTTTGGTCGAATCTTCATGTACTGTTCAACTTCAATTTTAATTTGTTCTCTTATGTTTGCCATTGAGTTTTCTACTGCAGATATTTTTGTTGACATAACTTCTTCCACAGTCAAGACAGATTTTTCTACTTCAGATATTTTTGTAGACATCGATTCTTCAACACTAGAGACAGATTTTTCTACTTCCGCTATTTTTAATGTCATTGATTCTTGTACCTCCGATATTTTAGTAACTTGTTTATTAAGCTCACCTCGTAGGAGACCCAATTCTGCGGTAGTATGTTCTTGCATCTGCTTTTGTTCATGAATTAATGCTTTGATGTCACCTGCTTCTTGCTTACGTTTTTCATCCTGTCGTTTTTCTGCTTCTTCTCTTTCTTGTCTTCGTTCTTCTTTTTGTCGTTTTTCTGCTTCTTCCGCCTACTGTCTGCGTTTCTCATCCTGTCGTTTTTCTGTCTGCAACAGCAGCGCCTGTAAATTTTCCATCATCTGACTGGCATCCATTGTTTATCAATTAATTACGAATCACACTCGTCTTGTACAAAGTGTCCGCCGTTTCCACTGTTAACCGTTCTATCCCAATTCTGACACCACTGTTACGACGGTCTACTCGATCGTCGTAGGTACAGTGGAAACAAAATAAGTACAAGACACCAATTAAGTCACTAATCACACCTTTAATTGCTACAGTAAAACAGTTCGTAATTAACAACACAGTCTCTACAACAAATCAAATGAAAACTGTACACACGCAATAAAATGTCCACAAATATTAAAACTCAATTGTATTACAATTATACCGTCCGCATATAAAACGCAACACTTCACTACTAACTACTTGCACGTACACAGTAATAACCCGAACCGCTCTGTAAATATATCGCACTAATACTCTCGAACCGCAATATCCAAAATCTCGCATGGAACTGAAAACTAAGGCCGCGACGCGATGTATTTATAGTTACGCTCACACACCAGAAGCTTCCAAACTGCGTCTTATCTCTCGCGAACTACGTAATTGCTACGGCCTCGACACAGTCCGAGCGCCCGAGCGAAGCCTGGCACAGTCGAGAAAATTCTCGCAAAATGCGTCTAGTAGCACGTACACCACACGCTTACATCGAGATCTTTCTGGCGCATTCGATAAACGCGTAGATTGTTCTGTGCTGTCGTAGCAATACATAAAATTTTTTGATTTTTATTAATTACATACTAAAAACACACACAAAAACATTGATTTTTTAATTTTTTTCCATATAGACTACCATTCATAAATAAAAATATTTAATTTGTTACATAGTAAAAACATACATACAATTTTTTGATTTTTATTAATTACATACTAAAAACACATACAAAACATTGATACAATTAGTTACATACTAAAAACATACAAAGTGATTTTTTTATACCAGCATTTTTTTATTAATTTACATACAAAACATTATGATAAAGAAGAACTTGAAAATTTCTTTCTTTTTTTCAGGTAATACAATATTATGTTAACGGTACAATTTTTGAAAAGTTGTTTTTTATTTTAGCCAACTCACGAGATTTCAATTTTATGTAGTTGTGTATAAGTTACATACTACAACATAAATACAGTGATTTTATACCAACATATTTTACATACAAAACATTATAATAAAGAATTTCAAAATTTCTTTCTTTACAGGAAAAATTTTTTAATACAAATTATATTAACGGTTCAATTTTTGAAAAGTTGTTTTTTTTACATTTTTTATTTTAGCCAACTCACGAGATTTCATTAATACAATTTTATGTAGTTGTGTATAAGTCGTATCTTTACATTGTAATAAAAAGTGGCTTCGGTAAGCGGCTTTAAGCCACCTGACTTGTCTATCTATTCCTCTTAAAACTTTTGTATCGGTAATATCTATTTTTATCAAATATGACCTTTTTTCTCCGGGTGTCGTTAGAGTCTTATTTGAACCATTACATTTTTACTGTTTTTACAATACCATTACTGTTTTTAAAATTTTTTTCTTTAAAATGTATAATGTGTATTTAAATAATTATAAATTTCATCTATATCAAACAGATACGTGTTTAAAAATCTCAAATCTTTTTGCGAATGTACAATTGTAGTCTCGAGGGCTACTTTCATTTTTTTTTTTTGTAACATCGATTAATTGCACAAATAATGCAAAAACATCTAAATCATCAATTGTAATAATTTCAGGTTTTATTTTTTGTAACATATCTTCCTACTGTCCATAGGAAGACAAACCAACATAATATGTTAATCGTATAATGTCTTCTAAAGATAGAAGTTCTTCATGATGAACACCTTCTATTGCAACCATAATTATTGATAAAAAGGTAAGATTGAGATGTCAAACACACAAATAATAATTTGTAACTGGTAACCAAGAATCGTTATACATAACCCTTGAAAAAATATTAGTCCTATTTTTTAAACTAAACAAAGACAAGCAGAATTATCACTGTTCCACACCACTATATAAAAATTATCCCGATTAGCGCTTTCAAGCTTCACAGCTCATCGTCAGATCGGAATTGGGCTGAATTTTGATCTGACGATGAGCTGTGAAGCTTGAAAGCGCTAATCGGGATAATTTTTATATAGTGGTGTGCAACAATGATCATTCTGCTTGTGATTTTAACCACTAACACAACTTTCTTCATTAAACAAAGACAAATAATTTTAAATACTAAAAAGATATAAAACCTTAATAACCAAGATAAGAAATAAAGTAATAGAGAAACGTATAGAACACATTATACCTTCACTGTACATGTTTTTGAAACACATATATTTAAAATAACATAGGAAAGACGTATAACATAGACAAATTAAATTTTGAATAGAGAAAATGTATAAAACACATTATATATTTAATAATTACATATATTAAAAATGACAGGAAGAACACATTAGATTTACAGGTAATCAAGAATTACTGTACATGTTCTTGAAAAAAATAATACATTTAATAATTACCTATATTAAAAATTACATTTGAAAAAATATTATATAATACATTATATTAAAAATGATATAGGAGACTTATAAATTTGTATAATGAGTAAGAAAAAATATTTTAAAGCAGTAAATTAACAAAATAATGTTACCTTAATGACGATCGCAGACTGTAGTAGCTGGTATGTTTCTGGATGCTGAACCACGATTTTCAATCGGTTTAAATACACAGAAACGTATTATCAGTTTCATTACAGTTAATACAGTCACGTTCTCAGTACGCGAAAATATGAGATCAAGAGGTCAAATAAACAACTTATTTACCAATTACTCGTTATCAGTCACCACGTTGTTACGACGCATATTGATAATAATTTAAATATAATTAATTTTAAACAATAGCATGGTATTGGCAGTAATCCCAAAAAATTACTGTTCGCTGTTTGTTGGCAGTAATTCAAAAAGTTGTTTTCGCTCTTTGTTGGCAGTAGTTCAAATACATTATTTACTGTTTTCTATCATCACTGTGCTCTTGTTATCGGTCGATTAATAGTATAAATAGTCATACAGTAAAACAACAAATCATAGCAAAAGATTGGTTTTAACCAGCGTAGGTCTCAACAAAATTGTAAGTATAATTTATCAACATAGATAACCTGTCTTTCAATCTTATGTAATTTACATCAGTAAATAAATTTAAATTTTTTTTAAAAAATATTATTTGTTTACAATAAATAAAGGTTTCTAAAATAAAACATTTCATTTTTTATTTTTTATTACTATGTTGTAATCACATGTAAACAAGGTTAAATAGCATTGATGTAAGCAATCACGTTGTTTGATAATAAGTAAAAATATACTCATGTAGATAATAAAGACATCCAAAATATTCTTTTACAGTAGCTAATGAACTCGTTTACAAGTAGTAATAAAAGGTTGGTTCTGGGACAGCCACGCCCCCTCGTTTGTTTGTTTAATTTTTTCCTTCCTCTCCACCCCCGTGAACCTACATAGCCGCCGGTCACCGAACTCCGCGTGTTTATGTTTACATTTTTTCTTTCTCACCACGCCCCTCTCGTTTGTTTATGTTTACATTTTTTCCTTCCCCCCCCCGTGAACCTACATAGCCGCCGGTCGCCGAACTCCGCGTGTTTATGTTTACATTTTTTCTTTCTCACCACGCCCCCTCGTTTGTTTATGTTTACATTTTTTTCTTCCTACCCACCCCCGCCTTAACCTACATAGCCGCCGGTCACCGAACTCCGCGTGTTTATGTTTACATTTTTCTTTCTCACCACGCCCCCCTCGTTTGTTTATGTTTACATTTTTTCCTTCCTCTCCACCCCCGCCTTAACCTACATAGCCGCCGGTCACCGAACTCCGCGTGTTTATGTTTACATTTTTTCTTTCTCACCACGCCCCCCTCGTTTGTTTGTTTACATTTTTTCCTTCCTCCCCACCCCCGTGAACCTACATAGCCGCCGGTCACCGAACTCCGCGTGTTTATGTTTACATTTTTTCTTTCTCACCACGCCCCTCTCGTTTGTTTATGTTTACATTTTTTCCTTCCTCCCCCCCCCCCGTGAACCTACATAGCCGCCGGTCGCCGAACTCCGCGTGTTTATGTTTACATTTTTTCTTTCTCACCACGCCCCTCTCGTTTGTTTATGTTTACATTTTTTTCTTCCTACCCACCCCCGCCTTAACCTACATAGCCGCCGGTCACCGAACTCCGCGTGTTTATGTTTACATTTTTCTTTCTCACCACGCCCCCCTCGTTTGTTTATGTTTACATTTTTTCCTTCCTCTCCACCCCCGCCTTAACCTACATAGCCGCCGGTCACCGAACTCCGCGTGTTTATGTTTACATTTTTTCTTTCTCACCACGCCCCCCTCGTTTGTTTGTTTACATTTTTTCCTTCCTCCCCACCCCCGTGAACCTACATAGCCGCCGGTCACCGAACTCCGCGTGTTTATGTTTACATTTTTTCTTTCTCACCACGCCCCTCTCGTTTGTTTATGTTTACATTTTTTCCTTCCTCCCCACCCCCGCCTTAACCAACATAGCCGCCGGTCGCCGAACTCCGCGTGTTTATGTTTACATTTTTTCTTTCTCACCACGCCCCCCTCGTTTGTTTTACATTTTTTTTCGTCCTCTCCACCCCCGCCTTAATCTACATAGCCGCCGGTCAGCGAACTCCGCGTGTTTATGTTTACATTTTTTCTTTCTCACCACGCCCCTCTCGTTTGTTTATGTTTACATTTTTTCCTTCCTCCCCACCCCCGCCTTAACTTACATAGCCGCCGGTCACCGAACTCCGCGTGTTTATGTTTACATTTTTTTCACCGCGTGTCCCAGCTTTACATTGTTTACGGACGAATGTTTATGTTTACGTTTTTTTCTCGCCGACCGGCCACGTGCTCGTTGTTTTCCTTTCCGATCGACACGCTGACCCAGTAACAAACGTAAACATAAACATTCGTCCATAAACAATGTAAAGCTGGGACACGCGGTAAAAAAAACGTAAACATAAACATTCGGAGTTCGGTGACCGCCGGAGCGCGTCTGTTTGTAAACAAATATTTATAAATATTTAGGAGAAGGGATAATAACATAACATATTCTTTTATAAGTATTAACGACGTTGTTTGGTATTTGTCATTGTAAAGTACAATCGGAAACTATGACTCCGCTTAAATCTGTAATATTTTTTTTAACATTATGGACAAAATGCGATCAAATATTACCAATAAATTCTTCAGCCGATAATAAAACACAAATTGAAATGGATAAAGTTAAGCGATATTTATATGAATATGGTTATCTTCAAACAGATGATGAATCTTCGTTGCAAGCGGTAAATGAATCAGATATTGCTAACGCGTTACTTATATTTCAAGAATACTATAAATTACCTACTGATGGCTAGTTAAATAATGAAACTATAAACTTAATGTTGAAAACTAGGTGCGGTAATAGTGATATTATCGATTATCGAGTATCCAGTTTCAAATGGAACAAGCCTGAAGTAACATGGCATTATTATTTAGCGAATCAAGAGGTGTTAGAATTGACTAAACAAGCTTTCGCAGTATGGGAGGAAAAGTCTGGTATACGTTTCAAACATGATAGAGTGAATACAGATATTTTAATTTCTAAGAAACGATTGAAACATATGATGCAAAAAGAATCGTGGCAACGTACGAGAACGTTTGACGGTAAAGGTGGAACATTAGCACATGCATATTTTCCTGATTATAATAATTCAAGACGAGAAATTCATATTGATGAAGATGAAAATTGGTCATATTCGACTGACAAAGTTGTTCCTCTTGACCAAACAAGTTTGTATGCAACTTTAATACATGAAATCGGCCATGCTATAGGTTTATCACATTCAGATGTATCAGATTCTGTAATATATGCCTATTACAACGGTAAAATCGAGTTAGGTGATGATGATGTTTTAGCCATTCAAAATTTGTATGGTAAGACACAAAACACTTTTATAACGTCTTTCATGCCGATGTTACCATATTCTTCAGTACCAAAGATAGAAGACGAGCATCCTATAGATACAAATAAAGTTGATCTTTGTAATTTTAAAAATATTAATTTATTTTTAATTGCTGATAAACGATTATATATATTACATGAAAAATGGTTGTGGATATTAAATCCGGCAGAGATGATACACAAAACCGCTTATAATAAAACATTGGTTAACGTTTCTTCCAAGAAACTTCACAAAAATTTTAGCTGTATATCAACGACCATCTGGCGAGATAGTTATGTTTATAGATTCTTTGGTATTCATGTTTGATTTAATGAGTCTTAAATTAAGTCATGGTTATCCGAAGCATATCCAGTCTTTATTTAACATACAACCGAATAATTTGCATGCGGTATTCAACAGTTATACAGGTAAAACTTTTATATTTCACGATGATAATTATTATAGAGAAGTCAATGGAGTGTATGTTCACTACTAAATCATAGGGTTATATATCCGATACATTTCCTGGAATACCGCCTAAAATCGATTCATCATTTAGATTTTCTGATGGTAATTTATACTTTTTTAAGAATAACACTGTGTATGTCTTTAATGAATTTACGGGTGGATTAGTTAGAACAGAAAAAAATAATCTATCGATATTCGGATTGAAATGTGTAAATGATGATGTACTATACAAATTGAAAGAATTAATATTACAATTGATAATTCAAAAGAAAGACCAATCGATTTCACACAATAATCGATAGTAATATCGATGAAGAAGAATAAAAGTTCAGTTTGTAAATAAAATTTATAAAAATAGAGTTGATATGTGTTTTGTGCGATGACTATGTTATGTATTATTGTCGACGCTTGTTTACGCCGAAATCGACGGATAACCTATAACCTTCAAATTGATATGGCTTGAATTTTTGTATTGAGAAATATTTCGATGTTGTGAAGAGTGTAATAAATTGTATTATTAACAAACACTGGTTTTATTTTAATTATTCCTACTAAAGCAGGCTACAATATTTATTATCATACCATCAAATACATATATAATGAACAGATTATATTAACAAGCACATACAAAATGATTATTTGAACAGTTACAAATTTTGTGATAACAAAATAATTGAGATTATATTAACAAGTACATACAAAATGATTATTTGAACAGTTACAAATTTTGTGATAACAAAATAATTGAGATATAGTATCCCAAAGTTGAGTAACGTGTTGATCACATTTTAAATGATTATTACAACAAGTATTTTGATACACATCAAACTTTGTACAATTTTTAATACACTCCACATTATTATCATATTCTTCTACTTTTTCACGAAGAAATTTAAATATTTTATAATAGCAGATATTAAAATTTTTAAGTCCTATAACTTGAGTATCGTAAATATTAAAAACGATATTTTTACGTTGATTGTGTTTATTTTGTAACTTAAAAAGACGATTCATAGTTCGGCTATAAAGTATCAGCTTCAATGGCTTAATGAATAATAACCGTACGGGATTGTATCTATCCCGTTATCGCATAATACTCTCTTATCATCATTATTGCTTAACGCTAATTTATTAATTGATACCGATTCTACTATGTTTTTTTGATCTTATTAATTTCATAATTCTACGTTTTCTGTTTCCGAAAGAGTATTATGAAGACAATTTTTGAAATCGTTAAACGAGATCTCGTTATTAATTACACATTTTTTAATTCCTTTCGCTCTCTTTTGAATATTATTGTCATGCGTAGTATACGTATATAATTTTGATCGTAAACCAATAAATTCTTTAATCGGAATACCGTTACATTGGTCTTTAAATTTACCGATTACTTTTTTATTTATAGTAGAATAACATTTATGATCAGGGGGATAATCGCTAGTATCAAAAAACATTTTCAAATCTGGATCTAACATATCTTCGTAAAAATCATTTGTCAATATTTCATAAAACAAACAGTCAGTATCAGTATATAATAACGAAATTTTGTTTCCATACTTTTTTTTCATTATATCATAATGAAATTCATACATTAAGGTTTTGCTCAATTCTAATACCGTGAAACCTACATAAATTGGTTTATTAAAATAAATAGACGTTTTGTTTGATAATACAGCACAAAGCGATTTATCATATATAATTCTGTCTTTGAAAGTCGGTTTAGAAATAAGTTTTAATAATTTTTTATTTTCACTTACAAGATCTAATTTCATTCTTTTTCTTACATTTTCCATACACTTACCAAAGACAGAATTATTTAACAATTTAAAAAAATCTTTTTCAAACTCATTTGTCGCAATTCGCCGTTTTTCCGTATTTAAATCAATATATGGTTTTAACCATGGTTTTTGACAAAATTTTAACGTTCTGTGAATTTTAGTTACTTTCAACCCGTGATTGATAGCTTGTTTTAAATTGACTTAATGGCAAATATAATGTTCTTTCGGTTCTAATGTAGTTAGTAATTTTGTTTGTTTTGTGTGATTTATACTTTCATTAATTGGAAGAAATGGTAGATCCATATGGTTATCGTGTAAACTTTCAGGGTATTCTATATCGACTTCTAATATATACCCTGTTTCAGAATTATTAGAGGTATTTAATATATCTGTAATAGTAATTTTATCAGCCCATACAA
The DNA here is from genome assembly GCA_034769895.1 of Magicicada septendecula. Taxonomy (NCBI): domain Eukaryota; kingdom Metazoa; phylum Arthropoda; class Insecta; order Hemiptera; family Cicadidae; genus Magicicada; species Magicicada septendecula. The sequence continues at coordinate 215,816,859 of CM068374.1, forward strand.
AGTTGGAATACGGAATATATTCACTCATCGCCCACCCGTATAGATTATTCGCGTCTAAATATGTTAAAAATGTTTTAGGATAATTTGGATTATATGTTTCTTTTATATATTCGTTATTGGCTTTTGAATGTTTTTTAATACATGATGATATCCCCCTTTTATGGCGGTCTCACAGAAAAGATATTTTTCATATTCGTTAAGCAATTCAAGTTCAATACCAGTACAAAATAACATCGCATCAAAAGCAAACCCTGGAACGGTTAAATAATGCGCACAATCTAAATTATGTGAAGATAAACAAAGTAAACGAAAACTTTCAAAAACGTCGCATAAAAGCAATACGTCAATTTTCAAATATAAATCACTGTAGTCGCCCAACGATTTAATTTTAAAATGATCCCAAACTTGAACCGCGTGATTATAATCTTCATCGCTTATATGTTTCGCATTTAATTTACTATAAAATTCGACTTTAGGAGGTAGTTCTTGTACTTCCAATTTTTCCCACGAATTGGTATATTCGTAAGGATATACACCTTTTCGAGTGACTAAATCCGTATCATTATTTGAACAAAATTTGCTAGTATGAAAAAATTAATTTTTTGGTAGATTATTACTTAGTTCCGCTAAGGATCTATTTAGAAAACGAAAAGTATCAACAAATTTAATAGTTATTCCGTTACACGTTTTTTTTTTGAAAATATATTTTTCAGTCGAATTTGGAATAACAATTATTTGCCTAATATCATACCCTAATTGGCGGACGATAAAATGAGAATCATAATTTGAACTAGCATGAATAAAAATGGGAACAAATTTTTGATTTTGTCTCCTCAGATTACAATTATTACATAATGCGGAACGGTAACGACCGGTAATATGACAATGATCTCTAACGGGTCTGTAAAATAACGTGAATTCGCGTTTACACATTTCGCAATGTGTAGTAGATTTATATTTGATTTTATCTTTTGTCATTTTTAACGTTTTAATATTATTAAGAAGCGAACCTAATAAATTTATGTTTTCAACGAGATATGACACGAATTTTTCAGCAGCATTTTTACCTCTACAGTATATAAGAACGGTTCTGATGGCAAATGCTTTTTAATATTAGCGGGAATTGAATTTTCTACAACGAAATAAACTCAAAAACTCATAGGTTCGTGTAGTTCATTCGCGACTGTAAAAGAATATTTCCGATCAGGGTAACAAGTACTTATCGGTTTTAATATGCATTCAAAATCCGCGTAAACTACTATTGGAAGTTTATATTGGTATTGGAAATTTTGAAATTTTAAATTATCAGTCGGCATTATCACTCGAGTAGGTGTATTTTTTTGACAGTTTCGTTTATGTATTTTTAACTTTTTAGATTTAACAGTGAAGTAAGTTAGACACCGTTTACAAAATTCGATATCATTAAAACTTTTAGTTACTTGCGATCTAATTAATCTGGTGAAATTTTTAATATAATAATAATGGGTTGCATTATCTTTATTTAATAATAAAAGATCGAAATGGTTTGATTTTTCAGTATCACATACTTTTAACGGGTAAATTGTGATATCGTTTTCAACACCATACACGTTAACCGAAACGTTATTTTTTCGAAAATTTTTATCTGTGTTAACGGAGTAGGAAAATCGATATTATTAAAAGTAAATTTATTTTCTAAATCCTTATAACGGAAATTTATGCGTTCCGGGTGTGAACCGTTTATGAATATACAAAGAATCGCCCATTTAAAACAATAATTATCTGTATTTTTAGGGTTAATTATGCTTTTTTTAGCAGTCAGTTTTGGCGGAAGCGGAATATACGAACTACCTCTTAAAGGCTTAAAACGATTAATTCGAATCAATATCCCGTCAATTGAATGTAACGACCATCCAGAGCCCTTTTGTACATATACGTCTTCTTCATTACAAATACTGTTTATCATACTGTCTATTTCAGATGGTATAGACGAACTATGAAGTAAAATAATGTTTTTGGTTTTAAATGTTCTGTCCTGATATTCATTAATATTATTTTTAACGTATGTACATTCAACTAAAATATTGAATTTTATAGCGTTATATATTACAATCATATTACTTAAAATGTTTAATATTTCTAATTTTAAATAAATTAATAATAGACATGTCTTTAATTACGTTATTATTATTTTTATGAAAATACGTTCTTAAATTACCTTTAAACGCATTATCTATTTCTATAAATTTATTTTCTAAAATTGTTTTAATCTATTATTTTTTAAACGTAAATTATTATTATCAGATGATGATAATGATGATGATGATGATGATGTGGAAGAATAACTTGAATGTTGTGTATAAGACGGTCCAGGTTGGGGATCTTGTATGTACGATGGTTCGGGCTGAATATCTTGTCTGGATGAAGGTCCGGGTTCAGGTGTTTTGAGTATTCACGTCATTAGCGATTCTTACAGACAATCTCTTTTTGAATGGAAGTTGTTTGTCCATTATGATCTAAAAAAGTAAAATCATTCATTTTTTTAAAAAGTAAGTATTTACTATTGAATTAGTTTAACAGTAAAAGAAATAATTCCAATACTTACAGGTTGCTGTTGTTATAATTGAATTAAATCAGTTCTTGTTTCACAATTAGTACGTTTGTATTGTTCAGTAAAGCCGAGTAATAATTTTAAAGGAACACAAAATCTGTTGATTTTGTTGCGAAGCGATTATATCTCTGTCTGTCCTGTAACGAATTTGATGAATTTGTCTTCATACTGATGTAGAGGAATAAAATCGTCGTATTTAAACGTTTTGTGGTAACAGCAGTAAAATACAAGTTGAAAAAAAAATATTTACGCCATCTTAGTTAATTAACGCTGTACATAAATAGAAAACAATTTGCGATAACTCCGGGTTGTTTAATCGACAGTACTCTTAATTATATTATTTTGTTGTTGTTTTTACATTACAATCTGTAAATAATAAGTTTCACGTGTATATCGCATGATTATTAATTACGTAAATGGAATTGAAACGCAAGAATTATCGTATTAAAATAATTGGCTTATGTAACTACAAAATAACAAGCTGATAACGGAAACAGTAAACAAGTCTGGGTACAGAGTTCTAATTATTATTCTCAAAAATATATATAAAGTGAATCGGATTTTACTGGTCTATGTACAATTCTTCGTTTCATTCGACGTGTTGTACTGCTGCTACTTCAGGTAAGAGATTATTTTTTATATACACTAACGTTGTTGATGGTGATAGATTTCAAATAGATAATGTTAAGTTGTAAAATTAATACTTTTTTGTTTTTATACAGATATCATCAGCTTATTATTTCGTATTGCTACTACTACTACTACTACTACTACTACTATTTTTGGTAAGCGGATATTTTTATTTAATATAAAAACATTAGCGCTGTTGATAGTGATAGATTTTAAGTTATAAAACTAATACTTTATTTTGTTTTATACAGATATTATCAGCTTGTTCCTGTATCAGCTTTTCCTCTCTCTTCACACGTTTTTATGGATCAACTACCGTCACTTTTGGTAAATGATTATTTTTATTAAAAACACTAACGCTGCTGATGGTTATGTTAAGTTATAAAACTAATACTTTATTTTGTTTTATACAGATATTATCAGCTTGTTCCTCGTTCTTCTCTTTTTTATACCACAACTTCCTACTTTTTTGTGAACCTTATCTTCATACATCAATTCAGTAAGTAATTGTTTAAAATTGTTTTTAACATATGTTAATATTATTCGATAATGTAATTGTTTTTGTATATAGATATTATCATCGCTGATGGCAGTATAATTTGTTTTTTTGTGTTACAGACACAATGGCAGTTCCAACTCTGTTTTTTGTCAAGTTATCTGATAATGCTTATCCTCCAGTCAAAATGAGCACATATGCTGCAGGTTTCGATCTCAGAAGCGCATATGATTGCATGATCGCTCACGACAATGCGTTGATTAAAACTGATTTGGCTGTTAAAATTCCGGAGAAATGTTACGGACGAATTGCACCACGTTCTGGGTTAGCGTTAAAACATCATATCGCTGTTGGAGCAGGTGTTATAGATAGAGATTATCGCGGTAATGTTGGTGTAATTTTGTTTAACCATTCTTCTGAAATTTTTTATATTCGAAAAGGAGATCGTATAGCGCAGTTGATATGCGAACAAATAGCTGAACCAAAAATACAAGAGTTAGAGAGTTTAGATTCAACAGCTCGCGGCTCTTGTGGTTTTGGTTCGACGGGAGGAACAAGCGTTGCAGATAACTATGATGATGAAAACTTATTGCTAGAAATAGAAAAATTTTTTAACGGATTTCTAGATTTTCTTTTTTTCTAACAATATTATTCATTTTTTAAATGTTGTTAGAAATTAATTATGTTATTTTTTTTCTGTTTCTAGTAATGGAACATAACGGGGCTGGTAAAAATAGTGCTGTGGGAGGAGGCATTAGAGAATTTGAAAGTGATTGTACTGGACCAACCTTCAATTATTATTAATTTATATTTAATTATTCAGAATGCGGTCATGCATATATTTGATGATGAACCGTCAGAAATCGATATTTTCCGTAGGAAACAAAAAGAAATGTCCTTAGCGGAAATTATCGATTATTTTAATTCTCAGATTAATGACGAACTTTACAATAGCAAAAATTTAGATTATGATAGTATTAAATTGTTTCGCGAATTAATTAGTAGAAACAAATCGGTCGAGACGATTGAACTCGACAAAAACAGCCTTAGTAGTAGCGATACTCAATCAGATAGCGGAGACGATTTTGATAAAATTTTTAATTCTTTTTCGAACAAAAATAAATCTAAAAAATCCAAAAAATCAAAAAAAGTAAAAATCACTAAATTTGAGCAGAAGTTTGAGATATTAAAAGACGGTACAAGGAAATGGGTAAAAACACCAGGTGAGGAAGGTTCGTATTTGATTGAGGTGAAATTAACGCAGACGGCCGACATCAAACATGAACTTTCTGACAACTGGTGGCGAAAAGTATCCCGGAAAGTGACTGTTTTAGCATCGTCGCCACAAGACCCGCTGTTCGTGGTAACAAACGATTTATTCAAATTAGCACTAGATAAAATTAAAAATGCTAAAGATGTAGCACACGGCTCATACAAGACGCGGTATAAGCCGTATTAAAATAATCTAAGGTTGGTCGGCTGCTTGAATGATTGATTGTTATAAATATGTATATAGTATAAGTATTTAATTTTAATTGTGTGTATATAGATTGATTGTTGTAAATATGTATATAGTATAAGTATTTAATTTTAATTGTATGTATATAAATAAGTATAAATATTTAATTTTAATTGTATGTATATATATATAAATAATTTAAAGTTGTTTATTAAATTTAATTTTAATATATATAATAAAAATAATATGTTCTACACAAGAACATGTACAGTAATTCTTGTTTTTGGTTACCTGTAAAATAAGTGTGTTCTTCTTATGTCATTTTTAATATATGTATTATTATAAGGTATAATGTGTTTTACATTTCTCTATTCAAAAAATTAATTTGTTTTTGTTACAAGTCTTTCCTATGTTATTTTTAAACCGTATTTGATTTTACATGGAACACATTTACAGCTGTTTTTGAACCGTTAACGCCTACTTCTATCAACGGCTTTGATGGATCATAGAATGAACATGTCATCAAAACAGGAGGAGGAGGACCGTCTTCTCCATAAATGGTTTTTTTCGCCGAAAAGGTTAACACCCGGAGAAATTGCGAAATTAAAAGCGATAGTCGACAGGCCAGACTCGACTATAAGACCATTTATAAAAGAATTGATAAAAAATTTATAGAATCTTTGTTATTTTATATATATATATATATATATATACATAAATAAATAAAATATAAAAAAAGTTTGGTGTTTATACTTTCACAAAATCCTTTCCTTTGTGCAGGTAATGGACCGTGATCAAGAGTTCAACGCAAGCGTGTGTGTCGACGATAAATATTTAAGTCACACATGGGAGTGTATAGCTATGATAGAACATTACCTTGATATCAAATTTTATCGACCAAGTCATAATAAGAATAAAAATACAGATTTTAAAATTCCTGAAGGTGACCGTCGTTGTGCTATGTATAAAAACAAATCAAAAAATATAGTAGATCGTTTGTATACATCGCGTTTGTATACGGGTAATATACGATCTATAATACGGTGTGTATGTGATTCTATAAATTTATATAGAGATTATATTTTGAATCATGTATCAACACACGGTCACGAATTTAAAAATAATAATTGTGCTTGTGTCGACACCTGTCTGTCCAGTTCCAAAATTGGTTGTACAGACGGTAAAAAAATTATTAAATGGATAGAAAAACAGCTGTTATTAACAGATCGAATGTACTGTGAACGTCATGAATGTTATGTACATTTGCAATCAGATGATAGTATAATAGCGAACACCATATATGATACAAGTTGTAAGAGTATAATAAATGATGTGTGCTATCATACCGCTATACTATCAATATACAAAGACCGCAATAACCGTACATTATACGGTTCGGAATTGCATAAAGCCTTAGCAGCTTGGGTTCGTTATAACGAATGGCTGAACGACTGGAGTAAACGCACAGTGTTGGTGCGTGATAATAATAGGCTTGGTATTTATCATGGATTCCCGGATTAATAATAACGTGATGTTCTAACATAGTAATAGTGAAGGAAAAAATATAAAAATTATTTAGCGTACAATGATCAAGATTATGTTTATATGAACAATCGATACGTGCTACAGTCTGCTGTTTTAAGACACTTAATGATGAACACTTCAACCGACTTGTAGTCGAACATAGATTAATAATAGTGAAGGAAAAAGATGTAAAATAAATTAAAAAATAAATAAATAAATACATTTTAAATTTTATTATTCAATATCCAATTTGCTATATGAAATACATTATTTAGCGCACAATGATCAAGATTATGTTTATATGGACAATCGACACGTGCTACAGTCTGCTGTTGTAAGACACTTAATGATGGACACTTCAACACTTCGAGATCTATTACTTCAACCGACTTGTAGTCGAGCATGTTCTCGATGAGTCTCTGCTTTTCTGCTCCTTTAGTGTAAACATATTCACTTTCAGTAACGATGCTGTTTAAAATACTGTGAAGTTCGTCATAGCTGTGAATTCCACAATTCCAGCTGAAACCATGAAAAAATCTTTTCAACCACTCTACTTGTTTTTTCTATTTTTTGATAAATAACGATAATCGAATGGTGGTAAAAACAAAAAATGTTCTCTCACACCAACACAGTTGTAATTTTCTATTCTTTGTACACACAATTCTTTAACAATATAATTTTTAGCATCATCGAAAAAACATTGAACAGCAACAATAAAACCGATCATTATTGTAAAGCGCTAACACTACAAGTGATTATAAAATGTGCATGACAAGCAAATAAATATAATGTTAACAATCATTCATTCTATCGATTTTCTTATAACACCAGATAAAGGTAGATATACGAGCAAATTATCAGATATTAGCAAGCAGTATGCGGTCGTTTTTGGCGGAAAGTTTTGTGTTGATTCTATTTCTAAACGAACATCGACAGAACCGGTTTTTAAAAGGTCGCTCTGATGAGAGCAATCAATAACAATTATTGGCGCATATAATAAATAATCGCTCCTATCCAGCACAGGTTCGTCCTCACTGCCGTCATAATACGATGATTGAAACCCCTTATACATCTCGTATAGCGTTTCTTTACTTCCGTTTAAATTATCATACGGATAGTATTGTGAATTCAAATATAATTTAATATTATGCAAGTCGCATAAATAAAAATGAGAGGCATTTTTGCTATGTTATTTTTTCTATCTGTTTGAAAACCTACAATTATATAACGCGGTTTTTCAGTCTGTGCTACTGTTTTTATCGTCCACGTTAACTGTTTAGTTTCTGGTAAAGTCGGGTATTCTTGCAACTCCCATCTACGAAATGCTAATTTTATAGGCAGATCTCTATCAACAATACTCAATAATCTGTGTCTATACTCATCGCTAACATAAATATATAGAATTCGCCAATTGATTTTTGTTAATTGTAATTTATATTTATCAACAGCGTTCAAAACTACGGCGTTATTATCAGACGATGATCGTATTAAAATCAGTTCTTGTTTCACATTTAAAATTATACGTTTGTTCAGCAAAACCTAGTAATAATTTTAAAGGAATACAAAACACGAAATTCGTCGTATCTGTTGTGAAGCGACTTTTTACATCTCCCGTCCATCCTGCATTAGTTATTTTCTTCATATCACCGGGTTTGAATGTTAAAATATTTTTCATTACTGATGTGATACCGACATTTTTAACACGATCTGCTTCCGTAGCACATATTTCGTACCGTATTTCATCGAATAAAAATGCTAATCCGTTACTAATTAATTGAATATTTGCGTTTTTCTGATTGTTTTCACCCATTAATTTACCTTCGATATATAGATAACTCTCGCAGGGAAGTGTATAATGATCTTGTTGATGAACAGGAATACGTATTTCATAATTATTATTTAATGTAGTAGATGCGTACGGAGCGTGCGTATGATACGCACGTCCGATGATACTATCATCATCGTAAACAGCACTATTTAACACGTCCAATATACTCATTGTTAATAAGTACTTTATACCCTAACGACTCCAAAAATTTTCTATTAAGAGATGTTAACTGATTAGCATCCCGTATTTTACTGGTGCTATTTACGGGTTTAACTATCGTTTTATTTTGTCCATAAGGAAAAATTAGCCTCATCCCGTCTTTTTCTTATATGTAATCGCAAAGAAATCGTTTCTTCTCTAAAATTTATTAACTTTCCGTCTTGATCTTCTAATCGTATTGTGATATTATCTAATCTATTTGTATTCACTGGCAAATAAATAACGTTTGTCGGTGATTCTACTAATTTATACCCCGGTCCGACTATCGGATAAAATTCGTGTAATATATGAGATTCTCGGCCGTTCTTCAGTGACCTAGCCACAGCGCTGCAGACTAATCTTATAACGTCTGTCTTTACAATGTTGATTGTCGACTGTGATGAATGCCATTTAAGCGGTTCGAGTTTGGCAGTATTAGCGAATCCGAGAAGAGAAGCCAAAGAATTTGGTTTAGTGAAATCTATCGTTTCACTCGAATAGATTTCGCTTTTCAAAGTATTATTATTAGCACGTATAATAATTTAATAATTTTCCTTTTATTACTTTTTGGTAATTTTTGATTTATATAAGTGTTTATATCCTCGATTTCATAAGAACCTGTAGGTAATTCAATCACTCCATCGTCACCGAAATAAAACATATTATTTACATTTTCTTCAATATTCGGTATGGAATTGTATGTCATGAAATTAATCAACCCGAGTTCCCAATTTCCTTCGAGTTCGATGGGAGGAAATATATCACAACTAAGTGACGATCCCACTCCGTTTAAGCTAAACATTATTACTAAGAAACTGCAAACAAAAACGTCCACAATTAACTGTATTTGATCGTTGATAACGTTTATAATTATAGTTTATATTGACGGGTTGTTGCTCCGATGTTTGAAAATAACGAACTAATTCAATTGGTGGTCTTAAATTACCAAAACTATCGAAATAGTTTATTGTCTTATTTTGTTTACGGTAACATATCCAATGTGTGCCTGACCCGCGTATACTATCTAAATTAACAATACCGGTTTCATTTTTCTGAATTTTTAACGGTAAAGTATCTTTCATAAAAACACCTCTAAAATTAGATACATTCAAGAGTTTAGCGTAGGAAAACAATTCATTATTGGTGAGAGCGTGTGAGGGAATCTTTATTTCTTTCGATGTTTTTTTTTTTTATTCCTACCGCCACCACCGGATTTTTTATACGGTCGTAAGTATAATCCTCTTCCCCTCCTTTTTTTTAGATTTCGAAATTTTTTTTCTTTTTTTTCTTTTTAATACCGCTACCAAATTTACTTTTCGCTTTCATAATATTAGTTAACGCCCAAGCAGCAGCTATTTCACCAATAGACGAGTCTCGTGCTTTTACACGTTGCCAAGCTTTTTCTGCTAATTCACGATCGGCTTTAGAACGATTTTCAGTATCTCGATATTTCGAGTATGTTATATCGTGTTCCTTACAAGCCGCATCTAATTTATTAATACCTGGATCTCCGCACTGTAATCGTTTACATTTTTTTTGTACCCGGACCACAGTATTGATAACCAGGAACATGTAGTTCGATAGGTAAAATATCGACCGCTTTGTTCAGTAAATTTCCGATTAATCCTCGACCGCGACGGACATCTTCTGCACTCTTCTGATATACACGCATTTGTGACGGCAATAAACAATAATTTACAGATATATATTTTTTTCCAATCTTCTATATTTCTGACAGGATTATCTTTCGTTGTTTTTACATAAATATCATATAATATACTATACACGTGATTGTTTAATATATTAACAAAATTGTCTAATCTGTCTTCAACTCTCTGTTGAACTATATTACCTGTATCGAGTATAAATTGTTTGCTTACAGCATCTGTCGGAACCGACGGATAACCTATGTTATTTAACCTATAACCTTCGAAGTTACAAATTCCATTTGATACGGTCGGAATTTTTGTATCTACATACGATTTAGTCGCTGCGTCAGTAAGTAATTTCGGATCAGCTAAATTAATTATATTTTTCAAAGCAACGTCGTACTGGTTATCAGTTTGATATAAACAATTTTCTTTTAAAATTTTAAAACTAACAGCATCTTCTTCCGAAACAGCGTTACCGACATTACAGAGTCTTTTATTATCTATATCATAATCACCCTCATCTGTTAAACGAAAACCTTCACCGGTAGGACCGCGAACAACGTTTATTCGCATATACCTATTGTAACGTCCGAATTTATCGATACTCATTTTGTAAATGACAAAATTAACGTTACTACACGTTATTTTATTATATTCGCTTCTCGCAATTCTTCGATAATTGATATGATTTCATTTTCATGTCCGGTATGACCAGTATTCTTAGATGCTATTAATAAACGTAATCTGTCGCATAACTCGTTCGGATCATCTCAATATACATAATTCGGCTTATCATCGTTAGTTAATGATAAAACACCACGTCCTTCAATACGTTTCAGTTTCGATTTAGTAGACGTTGAACCTGACACCAGATTTTTAATTATATTATATTTATATCCTTTATTACTCTTAACTCGATCAGAGCGACTCTGTTTATGAGCATTTGTCGCTTTTAGTATCAAACCGTACGTATACAGATCCTCTTCTGAATATATATAATCGTCAGGTATTTTCATAAAAAGAAGTTCATAAAGTCCAGGTGTACCTTCATACATTACATTATCGATAGTAATATTATCGCCCTCGAAATTAATAGACGAACTGCCTATCTTTATCGAATTATCGTCTCCAAAATAAACACCGTAAGTATGATAGATTTCCTTATTTTTATCATTAAACAATTTACGTAAATATAATCTAGGTAATTTACCTGTAACAGCGTTATCAATATAATAATTTGCTCTACTAAGACCAGTAGATGTTGATAGTACTTCTTGTAATGTCGGCGGTGTTTCATATATTTCCGTAGCACCTTCGTTAACATCCATTTCAGGTGTACTAGTTATCGATCCAATTTTTCTCATTTTAATCGGTGTAATTCCTACTTCTTTTTGTTCTTCTATTTTATTTCCACGACGTTTATGTTTTTTTAAACGCGTTTCTACATCATCCATTTTTTCATCCGTATCGTAAAGCACATCACGTAAATTTATTAACTTTTTTAAAGGTTGAACTATTGGTTCTAATTGTTTCTCTAATTCCTGTTGTTCGCTGATAGCGCTTTGAGTCAAATTAGCGTGTTTCCGTCTAATATCTTTCCTAATTTGTTTGATCACTTTCGCAAGTTGTTCACATTTCGCCCGCGACGTCATCTTGTACAATAATTTATCAACCCTTATGTATCTATATAAATATCGAATCCAATACGATAACGACCGCGACACATATCACTCTCTTTGTCTATTACTAAAAAATGATGTTTACCACGTATCCATGCTTTATTACAAATTTCTTTAAAACAATCAAAACTCATATCCGTGTTAACATGATCGGCAAAAACATGTTTTAAATTTAGATCATCTTGTCGAAATAAAACTATTAAATTTGCGTTATCTCGTATCAATTGTTTTGCAATTTTACTATACGACTGACCAAATAAAAAACATCGATATTATTATGTCTCCCCATTGCAAAATAATTTCGTATATTATACTGCCGTTCACAAGCTATATCGTCAAAAATTATTACGGAATTAGGTTTAGCTTCATTTGGATGTATAACCTCGTCATTATCTGTAAACGTATGATAACCTATAAACGGTATTTTTGAAAACACTCTATTTAAAAACTTGTATTTAGGTTGATACAACGATTTTGAAAACACATATATTTTCAAAACATAATCCGTTCGGATCGAATAACAAATTAAGCATTAAATTAAGTCTTTCCCATGTCTGATGAGCCTGTAATTAAACATCTAATATTATCTGGTAATAATTTACTATGTTTTTTCTCTTTTTCTTCAGATCCCTACAATTATAAACAATCGTATCAATATCGCGAATATTTATTTTGTTTCTGCCGTTTAAGCTTCATCACTGACGTCTATTTTTTTTACACACGTTATTATATAATATTATTTCTATTAATCCAACTGTCGTGTGATTTACCATAACCCAACCAACGTACAAGTACTTTCTCACCTTTACGTTTTAAAATTTTTTCAATTAAATATACGTCACCGAATTTTGTTTTACTTATTTCTTGTTCATAAAAACCACCTTCTAATATATTACCTTTATCGTCCTTCAGAATATACGTTCTCGGCGCTGTAGATTTAACGTTGTAAATAGTAAATAACTCGTTTGTCCAGTTAGGAAGGTAACCTTTAGCAAACACCTTTTTATATTTGCTAATTCTTACTCTATCACCGATTTTAAATTTTGGAGGTTTCTTATTGAACGTTAATTGTTTTCTTTTATTTATTCGTAACAATACTTCTTTTTCGTTATTCTTGTTTACATCTACAGGTTTCATTTTAATCGTTCTGTGCACAGTATTATTGTAATCTCTCAATAAATCGGGAAGGATATTCAACCACGTATACTTACCGTTAGTTGTAAACCATTTCCACATTTTATTTTTCAAAGTACGGTTGAACCGTTCGATAATAGAAGCTTTTTTATCTGAATGTGTAGAATAATGATTTATATTGTATTGCTTCAACAAATTACGCACACGTTCGTTGTACCATTCTTTACCTTTATCTGTTTGTAAATGATTCATTTTATTATTTTGTAATAAAATGTTAAGTACTCGCGCAACATTTTCAGACGATTTTGTTTTTATTGGAACAGTGTTTAAACTTTGTACTGGTTTATCAGCTGTAAGCGGTCTACTACCATTACACGGCACGCACGGATGACGTCACGCGTTTATCAAACGCTGCAGCTGCAATCACCGCCGGCTACAAGCAAGTTTAGTTCAGTTTATAACAAGACTCCGAGCGCAACTCTCGTAAAACACTTCTCTTACAGCCGCGGCTTCTGGCTATTTTTTAGCATGCATTTATATTTCATTTCATTCAACTGCCTGCGTCCATCTACAATGGACCACGATTTCATTCAAAATTAATTTCGGGCGTTATTGCCTCAAATGCATCCGCACGTGCCGATCGTAATTAACAATCAGATTTTTTCAATAAACGAATGTTCAACATCTTTAATACAGTCCACTTCTTTCTAACAAACAATCCAGCCTTCCTTATTAGCGTCTTTGGAATAACTCACGATTATTCAAGAGCTTCCAAACCGCAACATTTTTGGTCCCACCGGACCGGATTTCATATTTTCGGGCCAAAAACGACATCATTTTTGGTCCAACCAGGCAGGATTTCATATTTTCGGGCCCAAAAAACGACATCATTTTTGGTCCCCACGGCACAGATTTCTCATATCTGAGTACACAAGCGACAGCATTTATTTATACACATCATTTCTGGAAAGACCGATCTGAAGTTAATCACGCCCTACGGGCATCATTTTCGTCCTGAGCGACACCATTATTGTGAATCACGTCGCAGTCATCTCGACAAGATTCAGCCAAGCAGTAGACCAGAGACGACGGGACGAAACAGGACAACATTTTCGAGATTCCACAGCTTTAGTTGATGGAGGGTACAACATGAGGCATCGGCTGACCGGCAGAGACAGGAGGTGTAGCAGCTCCAAACGGGATCGAAGCCAGCTTCATCACGAATGGATCGACGGCCACGTGACTATAAACTTTACTTATATTTGATTTTTAATAATATTTCACTCAGTGGGTATTTTTTGACACATTTATATAAACAAACACCTTATTACACAATACAAATTAATAAATGGTTGGCAGCTCATTATCAGTTAGAACTTTAAGGATGAAGAGATACTTTGTAACGATTTAGATTCATAATTTCAATAATTTAACTGCCAACAAGTTTGATTACTTAGAGAGAGTAAGTTTGTGTTCAAAACAACGATCGCTAGCTACCGAAACGTATTTAAACTCATTCAAAATTAAGTTTGTGGTTCACATGCTCTATGCTCAATTGCTTTTTAAATATTTTTCCCTTTTTATCTTAAACTGTAATAATGGCCGATGTAAGGGCTCTAATAAAAAAACGAGGCACAATTAAGGCCTCAATATCCCGAGTAAATACCTTCGCGGATAACTTCGATTTGTTAACCAGCGATCCTCATGCGCTGAAAATAAAACTGCGTCATTTGATGGAATTATCCACCAAATATGACGAGATTCAGACACAAATCGAAGCGGAGGAAGCGGACGTTGCTTTAACGAGTGATAGAGTACAAACGGAGGACGATCTCTGTACTATAGAATGTAAATTGCAACACCTGCTAGAGCAAGCTGAGCATGTGAACCAAAAACCAGTAATTAATGCTGAAGGTAAACAGCCTAAAACACCCCCCCCATTCAATTGGAACCAATAAAATTACCACGGTTTGAGGGTAGTATTGTGGAATGGCAACATTATTACCATATTTTTCTGGAACTAATTCATGTCAGAGCAGATCTGACAGATATACAGAAACTTCATTATTTGCACTCGTCATTATATGGCGAGGCGCTTAACGTAATAAAATCGTTGCCCATAACACATGAGAATTACGCGGTGGCTATCGATCTGTTGAGGAATAGATATGATAGTAAGCTAATTGTTTCCGCTCACCACGTGTGGAATGTCCTAGACGTACCATTAGTTCAACAGGAATCCCAAGTTAGCATATCGCAATTTATTGATCAAATCTCTGCAAATATAAACGCTTTAAATAATCTCAAACTGCCAGTCAACACGTTCGAAATTATTGTCGTAATTATTTAGCCAAAAAACTTGACAATTACACTTTACGTTTGTGGAAAGAGAGTTTATCGGAGCATAAATTCCCTGATTTTAATAATTTTATAAATTTTCTAAATTCACGTAGGAAATTACTGCAAAATCTGGATAACGCGACTAGCCCAACGAGCAGGTTGAACAAAAGCCATAAGTCTCCTTATCGCAAGGCAGTTAAATAGATAAGCATTCCAAAGGGCGCATTCCACTCACATATTAGAACCAATTTATGTAGGCTGTGTAACGGTGGACATAGACTTAGCGATTGCCCACAATTTACATCGCTGTCTATCCCTGATAGAAAAAACGCGTTAATAAAAAACAAACTTTGCTTAAACTGCCTCCGTTCGGGACACGAGGGTTCAAAATGTCCCTCAAAATTCTCATGTAAAAAATGTTCTAGGCGTCACCACACCACGATTCATGTCCCCAACAGGGACGTAACTGCTGTTAACAACCAGTGTTCACTGAAATCACGGACCAATACATCGGTATTGTTATCTACCGCCGTCTGTATGACATACAATAAAGTCGGCAAAAAATTTCCCGCTAGGATATTACTGGATTCCGGTTCTCAAGCGAACTTTTGCACAATGGATTTCGCCCGCAGGATGGGCCTCCAATTGGTTAAGTCGCAACTGCCCATCACGGGTATAAACAACTCGCTTTCCCAGGCTGACTTCAGTACTAATGTAAGGCTACATTCACGCTATAAACCCTTCATGTTAAACGTACATTGTGCCGTATTACCCAGTATAACTAATAATTTACCGGCGGAGTCGTTCAATCTCGCCTCTTTAAATTTACCCAAGCGCATATTCTTGGCGGATCCTCACCTACATTGCTCGTCGCAAGTCGATATATTAATCGGCGCTCAATATTTTCTCCAATTAATTGAACCTGTGAAATATACGCGCGGACCACACTTTCCTATAATTCAGGAAACCAAGTTAGGATTTATTTTGGCCGGTGACTTACCATTCAACGTCGATATAACTAAAACGGTTTCTTCCTTTATGGTCTGTAGGGACGATAATCAGATTTCCTCGCAACTAAAGGAATTTTGGAAGTTGGAGGAGATCTCTAGTCGCGAAGCCCGATCTGAGGACTCGCCGTGTGAAAGGCATTTCGTGGAAAACACTAGCCGCAATCGCGACGGGAGATTCGTGGTAGCCCTGCCCCGCAGATCTGATAAATCTTATTTGGGAGATTCTCTCCGCGGAGCCATACGCAGATTCCAATCGTTAGAATTCAAATTCAAGCAGAACCCTACCCTTTATAAGGATTATAGCGAGTTCATGAGTGACTACTTAAGACTTGGCCACATGTCGCCGCTTAATGAATACGATCTGTCGCTTGACAGGTCAGAGATCTTTTATCTGCCCCATCACGCAGTCTTCAAAGACTCTAGCTTAACCACTAAATTGCGCGTGGTATTTGACGCATCCGCTAAAGCCACCAATAATTTGTCCCTTAACGATACTTTAATGGTCGGTCCTACGATCCAGCAGGATCTGTTTTCGATAATGGTTCGGTTCCGCACCCACCGATACGTACTTATTGCGGACATTGAAAAGATGTATCGCCAGATCATTGTTAATCCTAAGGATTCAAACTTGCAACGCATTGTTTGGCGTGATGCACCGCATAAGGAATTGCGACATTACGCGTTAAGGACGGTTACATATGGCACTGCTAGTGCCTCCTTCCTTGCTACGCGTTGTCTGGCTCAAATAGCATATGAAAATAAATCCGACTACCCTACAGCTGCTAAGGCCATAGCAAATGACTTTTACGTAGACGATCTCATAACGGGTTCGGATGATCCGAATGACTTAGCTGAAATGAAATGCGAGATCGAGAAGTTGTTGAGGAGGTATGGTTTTTCGTTACATAAATGGTTCTCTAACCACCATAAGATTATGACTCTTCGCGCCCAAGTAACCCGTGACTTCAGCAAGGGTCAAAACGTGCGTACATTGGGAATCCAATGGAATGTTGAAGGGGATAACTTTTTATACACCGTTAGGGGTGATGATAATTTAACCGTTTTCAACAAGAGAAGCGTGTTGTCAATCATCGCCGGGATCTATGATCCACTAGGTTTAATCGCTCCCATCACATTTTGCTGCAAGCATTTCGTGCAGCAGTTGTGGCTGGCAGGCACTGATTGGGACGAACCCTTGTCTGGATCATTAGCCAATCAATGGTTGGAGTTATACGCTCAATTAGTCTCCGACACTCATTTTGAGATTACGAGGTCGGTTAAGAGTTCGAACAGTTACCCAGTTAGTTCATTGCAGCTGCACGGATTCGCCGACGCTTCGGCTAAAGGTTACGCGTGTTGCATTTATGTGCGGGCGGTCTATTCGAACGGCGCCATATCATCAAACTTGTTGTGTGCTAAATCTAGGGTCGCTCCGCTGAAACAGATAACGCTTCCTAGACTTGAACTTTGTGCTTGTTTATTGTTGGCTCAATTAACGTCGAAGGTTTTAAATGCCGTCGATTACAATTTTGACGGACTTTATCTTTATTCAGATTCGATGATAGCGTTGTACTGGATACATCAGCAATCTTCCCGCTAGAAGGTATTTGTGGCCAACCGTGTCGCGGAAATACAGCGTCTTGTTAGCAGCAGGGGAATTTGGCGTCATGTAGTATCAAATGACAACCCTGCCGACGTTTTATCGCGCGGTTGCCTCCCTCGTAGTTTGCACTGTCATACTCAATGGTGGCATGGTCCCTCCTGGCTAGCTCATGATGCGGCTTCATGGCCGGTCAGCGCGTTCGACATTAATACTCCCTGTACTTTTCCCGACATTGAAGAGGAACGTCGCAAGCAGGCTCAAACCTCACTAATTGTCGCGTCCTCAACACATAGTTACATTGAAAATTATTCATATCTTACGAGGCTTATTCGCGTCTTCGCATATTGCCGTCGATTTTTTCGCAATTCTAGGCTCGCGGTGGTTGATAGAGACACGTCCTTTTTGTCGGCTCAAGAATTGTCTGACACGCTCTTGATTTTTGTCCGGCAATCACAGAAGTTGCATTTCGACGTGGAGGTTAGGGAACTTGAGGCACACCGGTGCCTTCCACGCAGTAGTAAAATTCTTGCTCTCAACCCATTCCTGGATGAATCAGGCATTTTAAGAGTGGGTGGGCGCTTGCAATTCTCCCTACTTAGCTACGAGACTAAACACCAAATAATTTTGCACCCGCACTCTCATCTCACGAGATTAATAATTGAATACGAACACATCCGTTTGTTGCACGCTGGAGTGCAATCAACTCAAGCTTCGCTTAGGCGAAAGTATTGGATCATACACGATAAGTCCTATATCCGCTCAGTGATACATAAGTGTGTCACTTGTTTTCGTTTCCGGCCTAAAGGCGCGAATCAATTACTCGGTCAATTACCCTCTTCTAGGGTCACGCCGTCAAGGCCATTCTCACAGTCGGCCGTGGATTACGCCGGTCCTGTACATTTGCGCCATGGCGGGCAGCGCTCTAAGTCCACGACCAAGGCATATATCGCTCTATTTATATGCATGTGTACTAGGGCCATCCATTTAGAATTGGTGTCGGATCTCACTTCCAACGCCTTTATAGCGGCTTTAAAAAGGTTCATATCGCGCAGAGGTATTCCCGCGCAAATATTTTCGGATAATGGCACGAATTTTCGTCGTGCCAACCACACGTTGCATGATTGGTACAAATTTTTAACCTCCAAGGAAGTTGAGCAATCTTCTCTGGAGTTTTGCGGTCTCCACGGCATCAAATGGTCCTTTATCCCCCCTTCAGCCCCTCATTTCAGTGGTTTGTGGGAAAGTGGTGTAAGGAGTGTTAAATTCCATTTACGTCGCGTAATTGGCGGTACGATCTTGAATTTTGAGGAATATTCTACTCTTCTTTCTCAAATTGAGGCTTGCCTTAATTCACGCCCGTTATGCGCGGTGTCCGACGATGCTAGAGACCCTGAACCCTTAACACCTGCTCATTTTTTGGTCGGTGCTCCACTGACGGCACTTCCGGAACCCGACTATACACAAGGCAATAATACTCATTTGGGCAGATGGCTTCTGCTCCAAAAATTTACGCAGACCATCTGGAAACGGTGGTCTAGGGATTATCTGCACCAGCTGCAGCAGCGCAATAAATGGCGCACCCCATTAAAGAATTTGAACGTCGGACAACTTGTCCTCATTTTGGATGACAATTCCCCCCCTCTAGAATGGAAGCGTGGGGTAATTACCAATGTTTTTCCGGGTCAAGATTCCTTAGTACGCGTCGCAGAAGTTCGCACCACGCTAGGTATCTTACGCCGACCCATCCACAAATTATGCCCCCTTCCGGTGGCTACACACTAATCGTATGCGTGCCATACGAGGTGTGTGTGTGTGTGTGTGTGTGTGTGTGTGTGTGCGTGTCACATTACATGGACCACGCCCGGGACATTCCCCGGGGCGAGCATACAAGACAATTGTATCATAAGCATTGTAATATTGTTTACGTGCCGCTAGCTATTACAGCAATAGTGACTGTGTTTCATATGTACTATCAATCATTATGGATGTTGTGTATTGTCAATATGTTTGTGTGATTCAAATTCTGAGAACCACAAGTGTCATTTATAGTGTCAATTATTCTATATATGTATTGTATTTTCTAAGGGTCAAACATTATGAAATTCATTGGGGTTGTTATGTCAATATCATGGGGAAATTATTGTATTTTTTATGGTGTTATCACTTGTTATTGTAATGCTTGGCAAATATCAAGGGGTATTATTTAGGAAAGATCAATATCTACTTAATTATTGTATTACTGTGCGTATTGTATTACTATTGTGTTTTGAGTAATTTTAACGTCAGTAAGCCCTTTGCTATTGGCGTAAGGGTCAATTTATTGTACGCCTGGTGATTGTTAATTGAATTCATATTATGTTTATTATGTCATTGCTCTCTGGCCAGTGCGCCAATTATTGTATCGCTTACGACATGTAAGTCTAATTATTATATTGTTCAATTTAACCTTTAATGTACAAAATCGGCCCGATTTTGGCGGGCAGTATGTTTAAACTTTGTACTGGTTTATCAGCTGTAAGCGGTCTACTACCATTACACGGCACGCACGGATGAAGTCACGCGTTTATCAAACGCTGCAGCTGGCAATCACCGCCGGCTACAAGCAAGTTTAGTTCAGTTTATAACAAGACTCCGAGCGCAACTCTCGTAAAACACTTCTCTTACAGCCGCGGCTTCTGGCTATTTTTTAGCATGCATTTATAATATTTCATTTCATTCAAAATTAATTTCGGGGTTATTGCCTCAAATGCATCCGCACGTGCCGATCGTAATTAACAATCAGATTTTTTCAATAAACGAATGTTCAACATCTTTAATACAGTCCACTTCTTTCTAACAAACAATCCAGCCTTCCTCATTAGCGTCTTTGGAATAACTCACGATTATTCAAGAGCTTCCAAACCGCAACAAACAGCAAATGCGTATTTACTGAAACAATTTATCATTGTTAATATATACTTATAACCTCTATTCAACTTTGCATATGGAATCATTTCTACAAGATCGGCTTGATATAAATCATCAAGACCTTTGAGCTCAACACTACGAGTTAGAAAGTTTTTTCTAACTTGTTTATGTAATTCGTTACTGATATTCTCTCTTACACTCATTATATATATGTTGACGGTTCTAACTACGATAAGAAAATGAATAAAAAACATCAAACAAATACATCAATACTATTTTTTATTATTTTTTAATAATAATTAATTACATACAATCTTCATCTTTGTGAATTTTCACCAAGAAACAGTGTGGTGATACTTTTTCATGAACAGTCCAAGGATCATCAGAACATTTCCAACCGTTTAAAATGACTCTACACTCTATACATGATAATTTATTACCAACACCGGTATAATAAAATCCGGCGTTAACCAGTTTTTTAAAATTGGGCTCGAGTGTAGGCCAACTTTTAAATGATAATAACATCACTTTTTTAGTGTCTGCAATACATCTTTTCGCATTTCTATAATTATTGAAATTATACATTATACATCGCTCCATCTCACAATTCGGATTCGATAATTTATGCATAAACTGAATATGTTCGATAGGTAAAGTTCCTCTTGTCTGAAACCCGCACAAAGAACACTGAACACTATCTAAATATCGTTTAAAAACAAAACCGGGTTCTAACAATTCATTTATCGAATGATTGATTAATCTTTCACACAACAGCGCTTGTTTTGACATTGTTTTTTAACCGACGTCTTCACAGCGACTGGTGACGCACGAACTGATTTTGCTTTATACAATTTTTCTTCTTCTTCATGATCGATACTCGGTAGTGTTTGACGACTAGTTTTTTAATTTTTTCAATACAGCACCGTACGTATAAGTAATCGGTAAACTGATTTTAATAGTCTGTTTGTTCCTTTCAATTTTAACAACATTTGCTCGTGTAAATTCATTCACTATTAAACAAATTTCATTAAAATTTAATTCTCCATCGAGTGGCGGGCCGAATAATATATTTGCCAATTAAATGCGGAAATACTGTTTTCAAATTTATCAGTCATTTTGTTTTTTAAAATCGAAGATATCGATCTACAAAAAATAATTTAATTTCTGAATCATCATGGCTTTCAATCAACTGTAAACAACACAGTAATTTACTTTTATTTCTTTCAAAAATAGCGCACGGACATGGACCGTCTATAACGTCAGTAAACTTATCACTACAACAACACCCGTCTTCAGATAACTTCTTTACTTCACAATAAAAAATAATTTCTTTTAAACAATCATATATCCCCTTCAGTTGACATGTTCGAAAATGATCTATCACCAAATCGTCTAAACTCGTTACTTTAATAATATTTGATAACCTTAATACGTCTTCTGAAAATTCGCGTTTTAATAAGTCGATTATACTGCTACCGTCCATTCTTTCGTTAACATGTTCTCACAGAGACTACAAACTGAATACTGACAATAAAATTGAACGTATACTAAACATTCGGTTAGGTGGGGACGAAAAATAGTTCGTTATATATTCTAACTAATAAACAATATGGCGAGGCTTTCGCATGCTCAATCCAAGGATCGTCAGTCTCCTCCCACTCACAAAGAACCGCTTTGCATTCCACGCACATTACGTCGTCTTCAATTCCGGTATAATAAAATCCTGCTGATCTAAGTCTATCGGCTGACGGTGAACGTTTTGGTCATGTATAAAATGTCAACTTCATCATTTCTTCTGTTTCTTCAACACATTTTATCGCATTCTGATAATTAGCAATACACTCTTTTGATTCAGCGAGTAACATTTGTCTCAGAAAATTCATTATTTACAAAATAAATCTGACGAAAAATCTGTGCTCGTAAAATTCAACACAATGTTGTCACTAAGACCGCAAGCCAATTACTAGCAGAGAAATTTAATAAACATTTGTTTAATCGGGGACTGAAAATAGTTCTTTATATATTTTAATAAAAAAAATATGATTTGGTAATGCGAGGGATCGAACCTACGAACTAATAATACTGATAAAACCGTTATAGGATACAATTAACGCACACGACCAAATCATATTTGATAAATAATAATCTTAAAACGATACTAAACGAATAATTCAAAATAAAAAATCGTACACATTTCCAGATAAAATTTGTTTACTACTATTTTTCCGCACACTGTCTCTTGTACAATTTAATTAATATACAGTCTGGCGAACCTTTCGCGTGTTCGAACCAAGGATCGTCACTCTCCTTCCAATCACAAAGTACTATTCCGCAATCAACACATATTACGTCGTCTTCCGTTCCGGTGTAATAAAATCCGGCTGATACCAGTCGGTGACGGACAACGTTTTCGCCATCGAGGAAACGCGAATGATCTGTTTCCGCGCTTCTCGAACACATCTTACCGCGATTGGATAATTTGTAATACACTCTCTCGATTTAGCGTAATCTTCTAATTTATAATACCTATCGCAAATCATTCTGCATTTCGGATATAAAAGTTTATGCATGAACTGGATATGCGTGTTGTCAGATATACTTTTGTTTTAAAACCGCACTTGCTGCATTTAATATTATCTGAATTAGTTATAAAAGCAAAACCTTCGTTTTCAAAAAAATCTAGTACAATCTGGACGGGTGTAGCATGCGTTACAGACATCTTAAACGAAAATCTCGTATTAACTGAAAAAATTACATAAACGATTGTATTTACAACGTTATCCAAAACACGATCGCGATTGAAATAAACAAAGAATGCGGTGGCGAATGATTATTTATTTGTTGACAAACAAACGCGCTCCGGCGGTCACCGAACTCCGAATGTTTATGTTTACGTTTTTTTTTTTTACCGCGTCCCAGCTTTACATTGTTTACGGACGAATGTTTATGTTTACGTTTGTTACTGGGTCAGCGTGTCGATCGGAAAGGAAAACAACGAGCACGTGGCTGGTCGGCGAGGAAAAAAACGTAAACATAAACATTCGTTCCGACACGTAAACAATGTAAAGCTGGGACACGCGGTAAAAAAAATGTAAACATAAACACGCGGAGTTCGGTGACCGGCGGCTATGTAGGTTAAGGCGGGGGTGGGGAGGAAGGAAAAAATGTAAACATAAACAAACGAGAGGGGCGTAGTGAGAAAGAAAAAATGTAAACATAAACACGCGGAGTTCGGTGACCGGCGGCTATGTAGGTTAAGGTGGGGGTGGAGAGGATGAAAAAAATGTCAACAAACAAACGAGGGGGCGTGGCTGTCCCAGAACCAACCTTTTATTACTACTTTTACAAAAAATACTTATACAGTTTTTGATTTCAGTTAATCATGGAAAATCTACCTTTTAAAAAACGTCAGTTTTTTAGAAAAAAATTAGTAATAGAAACAATCCTCGACCTGGACCTTCACATACACAAGATCCGCAGTCCGACCTAACGCATGACAGATATCAAGTGTCTGATTCATTTATTAATACAAACGATCCTCTACCTGGACCATCGCACGTACAGGATACAGAACCTGGTCCATCGCACAGCAGACATCAAGCGTCTGATTTTAATAACGCAAACGATCCTCAAACTGGACCGTCACACGATTGGTATCAAACGTCTGATTCGATAAGTTTATCACCATCACCATCATCATCATCATTATATAATAATAGGAAAACAAATAGATTAAGGAATACAATTGAAAATGAATTCATTGAAATTGAGAATGCATTCAAAGGTACCGTCAACCGGGGTTACTTTGCTCCTTCCAGGTAGACTTTGCTCCATGCAGGGTAAATGTTATAGATTGTAGGGAATAATATCGGCATATGAATATGGATTGGGATATGTTGTTTTAGCATGTTGGTATCCCTGACTTTAGTCTAGCAGTGTTTGGTTTTGTTTATTCTGTGCATTCAGCTTTTGTGAGAAAAGAGTGTTCGTTTTACAAGAAATTTTGTCACAACAAATTTAATATCTGTACGACTGCTCATAACAAATTTTGAGGTAAGTGTTGTTAATTTCTTATCTTAGGTTATTCACCACCATGAATATTAACTTTTAAACATGTAAATACATTGTTTATAGCTTATATAGGTGTTTACTAAAAGTGAGGTTACTTTTCTCAACTTTCGGGGACACTTTGCTCCAGGCTTGTTTTGGAGCAAAGTATCCCCACAACACTTTGGGCAGCAGTACCAACTGTATAAGTTAATATTATTTAATACGGTACCTGTACTATTGTGTATATATTTAAATGTCTCTAACTACAGGAACTTGTTTTGTTACACGTGAATACTGAAACATTTTCTGTTGTTACAGAATCCCAAGAACGTATAAACGGAAACCTGGCTCAAGGAGGTACCAAGACTACAGTGAAGCTGAATCATTGTTTAAATGCAATAAAAAACAAAGAATTACTCAGAGAGAAGCGGAGCGTATTCACCAAATACCTAGAAGAACAATTATCAACAAACTCAGGAACAATGATAACCAGAATAACAAAAAGCCAGGCTACCAACAAATTTTCAATAAAGAAGAAGAAGACGCCTTTGAGAAGTGTGTTGCTGGATTTTGTGAGTTTGTGTTCCCTTTAACTACCTTAGACTTACGAATGGTTGTACATGCTTATTTAAACAGAGTAGGTAGAGTTGTCACAAGATTCAAAAACAACGTCCCAGGTGAGGAATGGGCGGTTTCCTTTCTCAAGCGACACCCGAAACTGAATGGGTCCAGGCTTGCTTCTAATATAAAAAAGTCGAGCAGCAGTTGATGAGAAGATCCTTCAACAATACATTACAAATTTAACTGCAGTTGTTGCTGGTGTTCCAGCATCCAATATTTGGAACTATGACGAGTCAAATCTGACGGATGACCCGGGAAGAAAGAAGGTCATTGCAAAAAGAGGTTGTAAATATCCTGAAAGAATTTGTAACAGCAGCAAGACAAGCATATCCATAATGATGTGTGGAAGTGCCGCAGGTGATCTACTACCCCCTTATGTTGTTTACCGATCAGGGAAGTTGTGGGATTTATGGACCGAAAATGGACCTTCTGGAACGCGTTACAACAACACCACTTCTGGGTGGTTTGATGCAAACGTCTTTACAGATTGGTTCCAGAGCTTACTTCTTCCCAAGATAAAGAAACTGGAAGGCAGAAAAGTAGTTATTGGTGACAACCTATCATCTCATATAACACCTGAAGTTTTGAATTTATGTGAACAAAATGGCATTTCATTTGTATGCCTACCCCCTAACAGCACCCACCTAACCCAACCTTTAGACGTGGCATTTTTTGCTCCACTGAAGAGAGCTTGGAGGAAGATCCTTGGAGAATGGAAGGAAAGTGCTGGGCTTAAAAGCAGAAATCTGGAAAAGTCAAAATTTCCTCATCTTTTGAAAAAGTTAATGAATGCGCTGGAACCAACTTCAAAATACAATCTGATCTCTGGTTTCAAAAAATGTGGAAACCACCCAATCAGCTTGGATGAGCTATTAAAGAGGCTGCCACAAACCACCACAGACCCTGAAGGATTAATTGAAGACACTTTTCTTCAATCTCTTGAAGAAAAACGAAAACAATGGACAGAAACTACTGGGAAAAAAGTAGGCGAAAAGCAATTCAAGTACCAGCTGGCAAGAGTATATTACCAGATGACTTAAAACCACAGGATGACGAAACAGCTCCTAGCACTTCAAGCGCTGCCGGAAAAAGGAAGATATCGGCTAGTGGGAGCAGTGAAGGAGAAAAGAGGAAGATTTTACAAGAGAAAAAGAGGAAAAAATACAACTAAATGCTTAGCTAAAATGAAACCTTATGAAGATGATGAAGAATTTGACAACTTTTCGGAGGAAATTGAAAAGTTTGAAAAAGAGAAAGCATCTGAAGAACTTTTAGTGTCTGTTGCTGAGGGACAGAAAACAATCAATGACCTTCTAAATTTGAAAGAAGTTATGGAAGTGGGTAAGTTCGTTGTCTTCACATATGAAGGAGAGTTATTCCCTGAAAGAATAATTGGATTCAATGATAAGGAAGTAAACATCAGTTCCATGCAACGTTCGTTGAAGTCATGGAAGTGGCCAACCCCAGAAGACAACCATAACTACGTATGGGAAGACATCCTTGGGGGAATCAATCCACCCAAACAAATATCTAAGCGGGGGTTTTATGAGGTACCCCGTGATTGATTTACCTTGTTCAAAAATCTAATTTTAAAACCATTTATTAAACACACTTCTATTGTTATGTGTAATTTTCATATCTAGAGTTCAGTATTTTTCAATTTCTTGAAAAAATGTGATTTCTTTGTACTACTAAGTGTTAGCAATAAAATGTGTTAAACATTATGTGTGGAGCCATTTATACCCTTTCCTAGTCCTACTATGCACCAAGAATTAGTTTTACTTTGATTTTTAAGCAAATTATGTTGGAGCAAAGTATACCGCTCCCATTGGTAGACGACTTTGCTCCAAACTTTATTAATTTATTTTTAAAACAATTTTAATCAATTACACAAGAACTTTATGTTAAGGCTTTAAGGAACTCATCCTTAAGTAAAAAAAAAATAGTGTTCTCAGCAAAACTTTTAACTATACAAAATTTGCTTTGTCCAATTCAACTCAATAAATTGGAGCAAAGTAACCCCGGTTGACGGTAACTTAAAAACATTTTTTTATAAAAATACCAACGAACATGTTTATTATACCAAAGACATCTGTTTATTATTATCACATTTAGAACTAATAATAATAAATATTTTATATAATATGGTTTCATTCTATAACGCAATTAAACATAGTAGTGGAATGCACTTACGTAAGACCTGTTTTAAATTATTATCAACATGGATCATTTAAAACTAAAAATATTACTCTCTTCAAAGTATTAACAAGTATAATACGAGATATAATTAATAATATTTGCTCTGAAGAAGAGACATATGAACAAAAAGGATCCGGATGGGTTTCACATTCAATAGATGGAATTTTATTAAGAGTAAATCGTTTCAAACCGTTAAAAGGTAGTTCGTACATCCCAAATCCGTTACATTTAATCCCAAAAAAATGTGCAATTAACCCTCAAAATAACGATTATTTATGTTTTAAATGGGCTATTCTTTGTCGCTATATAAAAGACTCGCATCCAGAGCGAGTTAATTTTCGATATAAGCATATCGAAAATAATTTAATTTTAATAATATTAATTTTCCTACACCATTAAAGAGATATAAAAGTTTTTGAAAAGAATAATAACATTTCTATAAATATTATTATGGTGTAGAAAAAGGTAAAACAATTTATCCACTAAAAGTGTGTGAAAATGAGCAATGTAATCATTTTGATCTTTTATTATCAAATAACACAGTAATGTGGTAATTTTCGCATTCATAGGTTGGCTAATCTGTACGTTTTCAAAATGTGCTTATCATGTTTATACAACGTTACAGTTGTCTGAGCTACGGCAGGCGGCAGACGTCATTACGTTTGCTCGCTTGTTCTGTCATCATTCATTTTTCTTGTCGTCAGACAATCATTGTAGGCCTTGGGCCACAACATATATTGCATACTTGCAATACATTGCTAATTCTTTTTCATGTAGCTTGAGTGACGCGTACTCGCGCCTCAAGTCTTACGACAATTCATACGACATTCGTCTAGGCCTTCGGCCTTAACATTTTAATCTGAGTGCCGCACATTTGCGCCTCATCTAACATGTAGCGTTCTTAACGACTGTTTATTCAAAATTAAAATCTGTTCAGACTTAGCCAATCTCAACACCATGATTTAAGTGTACAACAGAAACTTAATAAATGTATTATACAGTCCACTATCGTCATTATTCTGCATCCTGGCAATAGCACCACAAACATCATTCTTCCTAATAGAACATTTTTTGGTACACACGTGCCGACATCAACATTTTTTAGGTCCACTCGGATCGGATCTCAACATTTTTTTGGTCCTCCGGGCCGGATTCGTCATTCACCTCTTCCAACATATTCTACCAGTTTCATCATTTTTCTGCCCCAATTTCTGGCCATCATGGGCGATTCAGCACATTCGCTGATCCGACCGTCTCGGGACTTACTTCAGCATTTCTTTCATCGCCACTGAGCCTCGTGACGACATCATTGCAAGAACATCCATGTGCTAGCGTCTACACTCCAGTTTGAGCAGTCATCTCTACGGTCTGTGTGTTTGCCATCTTCTCCACGACTTCGACGCTCCAGGACATCGCATAGCAGGTACCACATCATTAACAGGTGCGTACAATGGCTGAAGAAGGCCTCAAAGTGTTCGTCAGAAAGAGAGGCGGCATAAAGTCTGCCATAGTGCGTATTAATTCGGCTATCATTAGCTTTGATAAAAACACTAGCACAAAACATTTTTTAACAGTTAGACTCGAAAGTCTAAAAAGCTTGGCAACAAAATACGATGAGGTACAGTCCGAAATTGAACTCATTTCTAAAGACATAAACGCTGCTCAAGAAGACCGAATTGAGGTTGAAGAGCTGTTATATTCAACAGAAGCCAATATCTTGCAGTTGATAGAAAGCTTCAACGTTCAGACTGTATCTCCCGTATTAACAAGCAACATACAATTAAAACCGATAAGTTTGCCCTGCTTCACAGGTAATATCTTAGAATGGCAGCATTTCTATTCAATATTTCTGGACTTGGTGTACGCCAGATCTGATTTAACCTCAGTGCAGAAATTACACTATTTGTATTCGTCTCTGAAAAATGAGCCGCTAGATTTAATTAAGTCATTACTTATCTGTAACGAAAACTACTCGATAGCGTTGAGTTTGCTGTCCGCTAGATATGACAACAAGTTCATACTAGCTAAGTATTATATTCAGAATTTACTTGAAGTAAAGTCAACAGTTAAGGACTCTGTCCAAAGTTTGGCAGAATTCATAAATACAATAACGTCTTCCGTTAATTCACTGGCGGCCATGCAACTGTCAGTGGATTCATTCGAGCTTATCACTGTACAATTATTGTCAGCGAAACTCGACCATACTACTTTTAAATTATGGAAGGAGTCTATAGACCCTGATAATCTTCCTAACTTTCAAGGTTTTACTCAGTTTTTAAGCGCACGTAGACAGCTGTTAGAAAATACACTGCCTATCGATGCCGGACAGCAACTCAACAAGCTAAGTTTAAGATTCAATAAATCTGACAAACATAAATCATGAAACGATGCTGGCAGCACTGCATTTAAAAGTTATCACTCAGCGTCAAATAATTATTCATGTTTATGCTGTAAATCTAATCATCCAATTTACATGTGTGATAAATTTCGTGCATTAAGCACATCAGAACGAGGACAATTCATATTAAATCATAAATGCTGTACTAATTGTCTACGACCAGATCATTTCTCATCTAATTGTAAGATTAAACAATCATGTAAGATCTGCTCAAAACGACACCATACATTGTTGCACATACACAATGTGTCGAAGCCAGTCTCTGCCAGCAGCAGTAATTGTTCACTCAAATTACAATCCACAAATATTCTTTTATCAACAGCAATTGTGTTTGTCATTGACCAGGCTGGCAACAGATAAACCGCAAGAGTTCTTTTGGATGCGGGTTCACAGATAAATTTTTGTACGGAATCATTTGCCAAGAAATTACGGCTTAACTTGACTAAATCTAACATACCGATAACAGGTATACATAATACCGCTTGTTGTGCCACTAAGTTAGCGTCTATACGCATTATCTCACGCTATCAAAGGTTTAGTTTCCAAGCAACATGCGCGGTCTTATCTGCATTAACCCATAAATTGCCAGCACAATCTTTTGACATAAATCAGTTTAATGTCCCAGATAACGTTTATCTCGCCGATCCACAGTTCAACATATCGGCTGATATCGATATACTTTTAGGAGCGCAATTTTACTTATATTTAATTTTACCTAACAAATATGTAAGAGGTTCTCATTTTCCTATTATACAGGAAACAAAGTTAGGCTACATTCTTGCAGGCAATCTGCCCAAACACTGCCATTATAAGGGTCCTGCTGTTTCGTTCCTGGCTAGGAACAACGACAGTCAAATCCTAGCGTCTCTCGAGAAATTTTGGGAGACCGAAACTATCCCTGATAATGTACCCATTAGTAACGATTCAGCTTGTGAGGAGCATTTCGTTAAGTCTACTCATCGCAATCAGGAGGGTAGGTTCGTGGTCTCGCTACCATTTAAGTCTGACAATCCCCAGTTGGGTGAGTCCTATACTACCGCTTGTTTGTCTCAATCTTCCGAGTCCAATCTTTTTCCACCCTTTTTACCTTCTAATCTGTCATCTCCTGAATTTACTGCGGAGGAGAAACAAACCCCCAAACTTTCTCCAACGTCTACCTTAGCCATTGATCTTTCAAAGGACTTTTCTTCGTTGCACCGTCTGACTCGTGTATACGCTTACTGCTTTCGATTCATCAAAAATATTAGACTCTCCAGGACTGAGAAAATTTCGGGCGCTCTTACCCCCGTTGAAATTCATTCTACTCTTAATTTTTTCATAAAACAATCTCAGTCGATCCACTTCGCTGCCGAGATTAATTGTCTTCGTAATGGGTCTTCTGTTTCTATCAGGAGCAAGTTGTCTTCTATCGACCCGTTTCTTGATGGGTCTGGCGTAATACGCGTCGGCGGACGATTACAGCAGTCGCAACTACCTTATGACAATAAGCATCCTATTGTCTTGCATCCATCGGCTCATATTACTCGCCTTATTACTGAACGCGAACACATTCGTCTACTCCACGCTGGTGCTTAACTCATGCATCACTCACTTCGTCAACGTTGGTGGATCATTAACGCCAATATAGTCATTCGCTCTATCATCCGTAGATGCGTCAAGTGCCTCAGGTTTAGTGCCAAACATCAGATTCAGAGGCTTGGTATTTTGCCATCTCCCAGAGTCACTCCTTCGCGGCCGTTTCTATTCTGCGCAGTTGACTATGGTGGTCCCTTCATGATTCGTCATGGCGAGCAGAAATCTAGGACTCTGTCAAAATCGTACGTGTCTTTGTTCACCTGCCTAGCAACTAGGGCTATTCATTTGGAATTAGTTTCCGACCTTACAGCCAACGCGTTTATAGCTGCCTTACGTCGTTTCATGGCCCGTAGGGGCATACCCAGCCAGTTATATTCTAATAATGGCACGAACTTTAGGAAGGCCCGCAATGTTTTGCATGACCTTTACAATCTTTGGCATAATAAGGATGCCACCTCATCAATCCAATCCTTTACGACCTCTCAGGGTATTACATGGTCATTTATTCCGCCCTCATCACCTCATGTTGGTGGTCTTTGGGAGAGCGGTATAAAGAGTTTTAAAGTATCACTTGCGCCGCGTGGTAGGCAAGTCTATACTCACCTTCGAGGAGTTTACGACAGTTTTGTCTCAGATAGAGGCATGTCTAAACTCACGTCCATTATTTACCGTTTCATCGGATGTAAATGATCCGGTGCCACTTACACCTGGCCATTTTTTGATTTGCGCACCATTAACGGCGATACCTGATCCAGACTTATCTCACGTTCCCATCTCTCGTCTTGGACGTTGGCAACTTCTCCAGAAGTTTGTCCAAGTCATTTGGAAAGCTTGGTCTCGCGACTACTTACATAAACTACTACAACGTCACAAATGGAAATTCGCCAAAGATAACGTTTCCATTGGTGACCTGGTTTTACTGATTGAGGATAACTTACCTCCATTAGCGTGGAAATTTGGTGTAATTACCGCCACATTTCCCGACCCAGAGAACTTAATTAGAGTAGTTGACGTTCGCACGCCTACTGGTACCTATCGCAGACCAATCCATAAATTATGTTTGGTCCCTACTAGGGACGAACAGTAAAAAAAAGGGTTTATTTTCCTTTGTACATATTTGTCAAAAATACATAAATCAGATGTTCAAAGAAGACTTTGTTAGTTATAAGCACCTTTGTTTTTAGCATAAGCTTTAATTTGTATATTTTTGATTCAGAAACTGTTTGTTTTACTCAAGCAAGTGTCAGTTTATTTAATATGCAAAGCTTTAATTATTATTTTGTATTTTCGTATATGCAACATTTGATTTATGCTTCATGTCTTTGCTTACTATTGTTTTTATGTAAAAATTTTGTTATAATATTCGCATGGTCTGCAGCTATACAAACCATGTACGCATTTCTCGCACATTTTGTCAATATGTGAGATATTTTGTTACTCTATGAATTTATTTCTCACAATTGTTCAACACATGTATTACATTTTGTAATTATCTAAACCGATTTCTATTGTATTTATTATATATAACTTGTATCTATGTAAAACACATTGTTTTATCCGCATCTACTGTCTATAACCATACGCCACGCCTATATTTTTATATTGTATTTTGTGATCATGTATTGCACAATTATTATTCATGCTTTAATTATGACATACATGTAATTACACTTTGTGCTTACAATCATTCAACTATGTATAGCTTGTCTTTACATGTATAATTTTATAACAATTTTGTTTGTTCATTGTATTTATACTATTGTATAGGTCTACTGGCCTTATCTGGTTCAAGATAACCATTGTGACTTACACAAATGTTACAATTTATCGGGCACATCATGTGATGAGTCACCGATTATTCATCATTAGACATTGTCAAACCATGTATTTTCATGTCTTATATTGTTTAATATTGTATACATACAATATATATTAGCAATACATTGCTAATCTTGCATTTATACTCATGTATAACAGGTTGCAAGCCGACTTTGGCCTGCTCAACTCTTATCATCACTCAAGCTTATCTCTAAACAGTTAATGTCATAACTGTTATCTAAGATTTCAAACTCAAGGTTCAATACAACTTATTGAGATTGACTTTATTATTAAGAACTCTGTATTTTTCTATAATAAGTTATTAAAATGTATTAAAAAATCCGTTGATTTTTTGCGGGCAGTTATGGACAGTAATGTGGTAATTTTCGCATTCATAGGTTGGCTAATCTGTACGTTTTCAAATTGTGCTCATCATGTTTATACAACGTTACAGTTGTCCGAGCTACGGCAGGCGGCAGACGTCATTACGTTTGCTCGCTTGTTCTGTCATCATTCATTTTTCTTGTCGTCAGACAATCATTGTAGGCCTTAGGCCACAACATATATTGCATACTTGCAATACATTGCTAATTCTTTTTCATGTAGCTTGAGTGACGCGTATCCGCGCCTCTTGTCTTACGACAATTCATACGACATTCGTCTAGGCCTTAGGCCTTAACATTTTAATCTGAGTGCCGCACATTTGCGCCTCATCTAACATGTAGCGTTCTTAACGACTCTGTTTATTCAAAATTAAAATCTGTTCAGACTTAGCCAATCTCAACACCATGATTTAAGTGTACAATAGAAACTTAATAAATGTATTATACAGTCCACTACCGTCATTATTCTGCATCCTAGCAATAGCACCACAAACATCATTCTTCCTAATAGAACATTTTTTGGTACACACGTGCCGACATCAACATTTTTTAGGTCCACTTGGACCGGATCTCAACAATTATTAAACAAAGATGACAACTATCATTATTGTTACATCGGTAATTTTAATAGATTAATAAAATTTCAATTAACAAAGAATCATGGTAATATTGAAGTCTGTAAAAGCTGTCTTACCTATTTTACTGCGAAATCTAAAAAACTAAAAGATCATAAAAGGTACTGTGGAAAATATACGCTTGTTCGTGTAACAATGCCTTCTGACAATTTACAATTTCGAAATTTTCATTATCAGTTTAGGGTACCAATAGTCGCGTATGCAGATTTTGAATGCATTTTGAGACCCATTAAAACGTGCTACCAACATCCAAAATATTCTTTTACAGTAGCTAATGAACTTCATGAACCTATGAGTTTTTGAGTTTTACTTTGTAATCGATTATTCAGTACCCAATTTCATTAAAAATCAATTACCATCACAACCTTACATATATAGAGGTATCAACGCTGCACAAAACTTTGTCCTATCTTATAGATATTACCAATCGAATTGGTTCATTATTAAAAGAAGTCAAACCAATACAAATGACAAAACAAGAAAAGATTAAATTCAAAGCAGCAACACATTGTGAAATGTGTATGCGAAATTTTACATTAATCTACAAGCCCGTCAGAGATCATTGCCATCTTACCGGTTTATATCGTGCAGCATTATGTAACGATTGCAATCTAAAACGACAGAATCAAAAGTTCATTCCTATTTTTATTCATGCAAGTTCTAATTATGACTCACATTTTATTATTCGACAGTTGGGCTGCGATAACCAATATATTCATGTTATACCAAATTCGACAGAAAAATATATTTCTTTTTCCAAAAAAACTGTTAATGACATAACTATTAGATTTGTTGATACCTATCGCTTTTTAGATATATCACTTTCTGAATTAAGTAACAATTTACCAAAAAATAAATTTTTTACACCAGTAAATTTTTTTTCCGATAATGACATGCAACTGGTTACACGAAAAGGCGTATATCCAACGAATATACAGATTCGTGGGATAAATTAGTAAAGTGCCAGCTTCCGTCAAAAGCACATTTTTATAGTAAATTAAATGACGAAACCGTAAGTGATGAAGATTACATTCACGCTCTTAACGTTTGGAACCACTTCAAAATCAAAAATTTAGGAGAATACAGCGATTTATATTTAAAAATCTATGTACTACTCTAATGCGATTGCTTTGAAAATTTTAGACTCTTTGCTTATCGTCATATTAAAAGAAGTCAAACCAATACAAATGACAAAACAAGAAAAGATTAAATTCAAAGCAGCAACACATTGTGAAATGTGTATGCGAAATTTTACATTAATCTACAAGCCCGTCAGAGATCATTGCCATCTTACCGGTTTATATCGTGCAGCATTATGTAACGATTGCAATCTAAAACGACAGAATCAAAAGTTCATTCCTATTTTTATTCATGCAAGTTCTAATTATGACTCACATTTTATTATTCGACAGTTGGGCTGCGATAACCAAAATATTCATGTTATACCAAATTCGACAGAAAAATATATTTCTTTTTCCAAAAAAACTGTTAATGACATAACTATTAGATTTGTTGATACCTATTGCTTTTTAGATATATCACTTTCTGAATTAAGTAACAATTTACCAAAAAATAAATTTTTTACACCAGTAAATTTTTTTTCCGATAATGACATGCAACTGGTTACACGAAAAGGCGTATATCCAACGAATATACAGATTCGTGGGATAAATTAGTAAAGTGCCAGCTTCCGTCAAAAGCACATTTTTATAGTAAATTAAATGACGAAACCGTAAGTGATGAAGATTACATTCACGCTCTTAACGTTTGGAACCACTTCAAAATCAAAAATTTAGGAGAATACAGCGATTTATATTTAAAAATCTATGTACTACTCTTATGCGATTGCTTTGAAAATTTTAGACCCTCTGCTTATCGTCATACAACTTGGATTCTGCACATTATT
Source organism: Magicicada septendecula (assembly GCA_034769895.1). NCBI lineage: Eukaryota > Metazoa > Arthropoda > Insecta > Hemiptera > Cicadidae > Magicicada > Magicicada septendecula. Next base: position 215,853,494 of record CM068374.1, read on the forward strand.
TCACGTTACCAGGGTTTCCCTTTGACGCTATGCTATATCTTACTAAAATTAAACTTGAATTACTCCTGCTATTGATAAATACATATTTTTTTAGAGCGGAATAAGAGGGGGCTTATCTGTTAATATTAAGAAGCATTCAATTGCTAACAATACATATATATCAACATATAACCCAGATAAGCCTAAAACATTTCTAACATATTTAGATGCAAATAATTTGTATGGGTGGGCAATGTGTAAATATACACCGTATTCAAATTTTATGTGGGTTAAAAGAACTGATAAAATAAATATCTTAAACGTACCTGACGAATCGGAAATAGGATATGTATTAAAACTTGATATAAAGTATCCACAAAATTTACATGATGAGGACAGAGATCTACCATTTCTGCCTGTTAATAAAAGTGTAAACAATACAAAACAAACAAAATTAGTTGCTACATTAGAAAATAAAGAGAAATACATCTGTCATTATGTTAATTTAAAACAAGCTATTGTCATGGTTTAAAAGTAACGAAAATTCATAGAATATTGTATTTTCACAAAAACCATGGCTAAAGCCGTACATAGAACTAAATACCATAAAATGACAAGATGCAAAAAATGACTTTGAAAAACTTTTTTAAATTACTAAATAATTCCGTCTTTGGAAAGTGTATGGAAAATGTTCGGAAACGAATAAATTTAGACCTAGTATGTAATGAAAAAAAATTATTGAAACTCGTATCAAAACCAACTTTCAAAGACAGAATTATTTACGATGAATCACTTTGTGTGGTATTATCAAATAAAACATCCGTTTATCTAAACAAACCTATTTACGTAGGTTTCTCTGTTTTAGAATTAAGTAAGACTCTAATGTATGATTTTCACTATAACGTAATGAACAAGAAATACGGAAACAATATTTCCCTTTTATATACAGATACAGATAGCTTGTTTTACGAATTAACACAAATGATTTTTACAGAGATATGTTGGATCCTGATTTAAAAACATATTTTGATACTAGCGAATTTTCATCAGATCATATGTGCTACTCATTAACAAATAAAAAAGTTTTAGGTAAATTTAAAGACGAATGTAGAAGTATTCCAATTAAAGAATTCATTGGTTTACGTTCAAAATTATATACTTTTACAACGAACGAAATGTATGTATTTTAATACCTGAACAAAAAAATGATTTATTGTCATTTTAAAGATCCGAATATGTAAGGTTAGTAAATCAACAAGATTCAAACAATTTCTTACAAATCACAACATTTCATTTATTTTTTATACATTCTATATATTTAATTACACAAAAAAATTCTCATACACAATAGTGTCTTTTAACCCATGATGTTTTCATTCGTTATCGTTATATAAAAGTCATTTGAATCGTTCATCGAGAAACTTGATATCACCACAATGTGTAGACACGTAACAACAAACACATGTATCCGGTCCATCCACAGTAGATTCATGTGCCCATGGACATTCAAGAAAATGTGTAAACGTCCCACTGCTTTGTCCTCTACGTTCCGGTGTAATCTCTTTCAGTCCGTCCTAATTATAAAAAGAGTACCAACAATGTATCTCGCATAAATTCAATCTCTGCTCTGGTTTTATTCATGATGAATCTTTCAAACATAGGATGGGATAAGACATCTTGCTGTGTTAAATTCTTCATTTTGACTGAACTATCAAAGTCAAAGTATTTACATTAATTAAAGACGACGCTATCTACACTGACATCACGTGCCAACGAACTCAGAATGTTTATGTTTACGTTGAATACAACGTTATATCTTTATTACATTTCTCTTTGTACATCACACAAACCTTTTTACATTATTTTTTACCACTGTAAAACAACAACGATTTTCAATGTCTTTTAACGCATGAAGGTACCACCTACACCATGAAAAAATGATCGACTCTGTACAAACAGAAAACGACAACGATTTTCAATGTCTTTTACAAAAACGCATGAAGGTGACCACTTCTCGTGTTCAACCAGCGGATCATTACCATCTATCCAACGAATTAATTCTATACCACAACGAAAACATCGTACTCTGTCATCTACAGTATCACTACAATCATACGAATCTCGTGGATAATAATAAAACCCAGCAGCAGCGAAATCGGGTGATGTCATATGCGATAGAGCCTTAAACGATTTTTCTCTTTCGCTTTCAGATTCAAACAAGTCATCAGGAGCTGTTACAGAATCACCTTCACTAGTATACATTTATACAATACAGGTCCAACAGTGACTAAACCGACTGCATCTCTCCTCATTTTAAAATGTTTATCGTGTCTCCTAATTTGAGATTTTTTATATGTACTTTTATATTCATTTTTCAATTTAAAAAAACAATTCATTAGAATCTAGTGTTGGATCTGACATATCGTGTTGAGTAACATACCACTGTCTAAAGTATCGTTGCACTGGCGGTAAGTCTGGTCTAAAGTAACTATACGTTGACATATCGTATGGAGGGTCGTACCACTTACAACGATTCATTTTCGACTGCTGTACAACACACGTTTTCATCGCTAGGTATCAATAAAAACGACGCTATCTACACTGTGAAAGGAAAACAGTTTACGTGTCAACGAACTCGGAATGTTTGTTTACATTTTAAGTGTGCAACGTTTACGTGTCAACAAACGCCGTCTGTTTATGTTTACATTTTTTACTAGGTCAGTGTTTCGAGGTCATGTTTACGTTCATTACAACGTTATCACAAGAACGTTTACGCTACACTGTGAAAGGAAAACAGTTTACGTGTCAACGAACTCGGAATGTTTGTTTACATTTTAAGTGTGCAACGTTTACGTGTCAACAAACGCCGTCTGTTTATGTTTACATTTTTTACTAGGTCAGTGTGTTTCGAGGTCATGTTTACGTTGATTACAACGTTGTCAAAAGAACGTTTACGTGTCAACAAACGCCGTCTGTTTATGTTTACATTTTTTACTAGCTCAGTGTGTTACGGTCTAGTAACCTTGAGGTCATGTTTACATTGATTACAAAAGGTTCAATGGGGTTATCTCCTAATTAATTTGAGGTCAATTGGGGTTTATCACTGATAAGGCGGGGTTATCACTGATAAGGTGACCCTCTTGACCTGACCTGGTGACCTCTGACCTTGCCCCAGAACGTACATTTATATACTACTGATATACTACAGGTAATGAACTATATTGGATTTGATGCAGTCTGTTTGGTAGCAGATAACCATAGTACAAACAGGAAAATGTACGAGCTTATGTGTGGTGGCAATTTACAGCGATGTATTGCATATCCAGCTGCTCCATCCAAATCTTTCTTTTGTTTGACAGTGTACATTTACTTAAATGTATACGAAATAATTGGTTAAATGGAAAAAATGTAATGTTCAGAATCCCAAATATTGAGGAAACATTTAGTTTCATTAATGACCTAATGCATTCTGAGAAGGGAGTGTTGTGTGTGAATATACAGTCAGTGAAGCAAGATATTCAGATTTGAGGAACCTGTTTCATTCAGAGAAAAACAAATTGTTAAAACTTGCTCCAAAGCTAGTGAGAAAGTCTATATACCCATCTATAGAGAGACAGAATGTAGGGTATGTGGGGGTAAAAGTACCCGTGGGGCAAAAGTACGCAGTGGTATTTTGAAAACACAAACATAGTTTCATGAGCCGGCCACCAGCCTGCGCGCTTGTTGGATCAGTGCCAGTTGTAAAACGGAACCGCATGGTGAGATTGCAGCTGTGAGCCACAAAAATGAGGTAAGTCACTATTTAACAGTTTTGGTGAAATATATTCAATATTTTATCTAAACATTTTGTGAAGCAGACTAGAGCTTTTGTTTTCGTAATTTTTTCTATTGATAGTGATGCATTTGACCTTTTGATTCATCAAACAATCTCCAATGTTTACATAGTTCACTAACCTGTAGAGCCATGAAAAACAAAATGGCAAAAATGGGGTAAAAGTTCGCAAGGCCCGTGGGGTAAAAGTACGCACTGCGTACCTCTGTGCGTACTGTACTTTTGCCCCACTATTTGTGCTTTAAACTTAATTGTATAACTTAAAACTTAATTTTATAAAAAAGTATTGTCAAAACTTTTTTGAGAAAAATAAGAATGTTTGATGTCAAAAGAATACAAAAATTAAAATGTTTTTAATTTTATTTTAAATATTTGTATTTTTTTAAATATTGCTGGATAAACCAATAAAAAATAGTGGGGTTATAAAATTAATGTAAATATCAGCATAAGTCTTACCACGTAATATTCTTGAATTTAAACCTACTTTGTGAATTTTCTTTGTATGGTCTTTTAACATGTGCTTGGTCGATATATTTGCTTTACGAACCGACCAAGGACAACTGAAAGAAGACCACTGACGGACGCACTTCTAGAGCAGGCTCGTACCTTCATGGATTCAGGAATGTCAATGAGACAAGCCGCAAAAGAGATTGGATTTACTGAAGGAGCATTACGAGGGTGATTGAAGAAAGGAGAGGGAGCAAAGCAACTTGGCCGATTTCGGAGAACATTTTTAAAAGAACAAGAACAGTCTATCTTCAAACATTGTGTTGCTCTGGACAGACGTTTTTTCGGTGTGACACTGAAATCACCGACAGCTTTTGTTCAGCTTTGCCGAAAAAAATAACATTCCTCATCGTTTTTCCAGTGAAACAAAACCTGCCGGAAGACTTCACCCGCGATTTCATGAAGAGTAACAATTTATCTTTGCGAATACCACGTAAAACTAGTGTGGCACGAATGATGGGTTTCAATAGAAACCAACTTGACAACTATTTTGATAATTTAGAATCCATCATGAGAAAACATGGCTTCCCCCCAAACTGCATTCGCAACATGGATGAGACAGGTGTCCTAACAGTGCCCAATATACTGCCTAAACATGTGGCTCCCACCGGGAAAAGAGAGGTGGCCAAGTCCGTAACGGCAGAACAAGGACAAACTGTTACTGTAGTGTGTTCAATGAGTCCAGTGTCCTCCTTTCTTCATTTTCGCGCGAAAGCGGCTCAACCTTTCGCTAATAAAAGGCGGGCCAACTGGCTGTGATATGTCTGTCACAGACAAAGGTTACATGACGACCTCGGTATTCATAAAATGGCTCGAACATTTTTCAAAATTCGCAAATCCCACTGCAGAGAAACAAATATTGTTGATACTAGACAATCATGTCAGTATTGTTGATCTCATGTCAGTATTGAAGCAATCACGTTTGCCAAATCCCATCATATTCACATGTTGAGCTTGCCTTGCCACCCCACAGTAGTCATAGACGCAGCCTTTGGATCGGAATTTCTTCCGGCCCATGAAGGCTTACTACAACGCCGCGGCTGATTCTTGGCGTGTGTCTCATTCTGGACAAGTATTGAGTGTTTACAATGTTGCTGAGCTTGTAAAGATAGCTTTTGAGAGAGCAGCAACTGTTGAAAATGCTGTCCAGGGATTTCAAGCCACAGGGATTTACCCTTTCTATCGCAACAAGTTTTCAGAAGCTGACTGCGCCTTCTGAAGTTACTGACCAAAACATTGAAGAGGAAGAACTGAATGATGATGACCAGAGGTTAGGTTTTGGTAGTGGAGGGAATGAAACGAGTAACGAACAACAGGTCAATGTCCCTGAGCACAACATTTCTGCACCCCCTTCCTTTAAACCCACTACAACTCCAGATATCTTTGCACCTCATCCAGGCCCTACTTCGAACTTATCTTCAACTACAGAATCCCCCGAGATCCCCAGCACCAGTCAACCAGTCGCAAGCTGCAGCACCTTCAACTCGACCTCCAGTCTACCAGAAAATCAGTTGAACTTAACTAAGCCTGAAGACATAATTCCCCTGCCGAATAAAGAACGGCTAGAAACAGAAGCAGCTGAGAAGAAAAAGGAAGCTGTTGAAAAAAGTAAGAGGAAATTGGTCCCTTCCAAACCAAAAAAAAAGCCAAAAAGAAATTTGCGAGTTCTAGTTCTGAATCAGATACAAATGTGACTCTGCACAACAGCAGCTCTGACCTTGATATGCTCTTCTCCGAATTAGAGTAGGACGATAAAGAGAATAATGATGGCCCTCCATTGCTCCAGGAAGGTGACTTTGTTGTTGTCAAGATACAAGGAAAAACCAAGGATTCTTTTCGGTTTTGTCTTCAAAGTCGTTTCTTTTTATCATGGGGGCTACGATGGAGTAGTTTACAAACGAGTACCCAACACATACCGATTCCAAGAGACTAAAGAAGACGGTTATGTTGACAATAGATATAATTTTGACACTCTCTAAACCTATTCACAACAGCACAGCTAGATTCTAAAATACTATCAGTTTTTTGGAAGACCTTGTCGGATTGCCCATTTACTAGATTTTTAATCATGTGCTAATTACCTATTTGTTTGTTCGTATTTAAAAAATTAGGAGTTTTCATGTTTTTTCAATTTAAATTTTCTCTCATCCACCTTTTCTTTGTCATGGGGTAAAAGTTCGCAATGGAAGGGTTTGGAAAAATTGCGATATCTCTGTTAATAATGCTGCAATGGAAGTGGCTCTTGGACAGGATTTAGTCAAGATCATAATGTATAAACTTCATGCAGAATCTAGGGAAATTTGATGAACAATTTTTCTAAATATCGAAAAATGACAAACCTATTCCACCTACCCCATCCCTAGCACTCAGTGTTTTTGATTCTACAAATGTGGCAGCATTAGAAGTTTTGAAAATTCAGGGGATTGAAATTTCTGATGGTACTATACAGTTTTTAAGACTGATCATTAAATGGTGGAAAATTTCTAATGTGCAGCATCCCATGAAAGTGAAATACACAAAAGATGATGATGCTAACCCAATCACTGGGCCCAATGATTCCAAACTTCTGTTCCATGAAAGTCTAAAAACATATGTTGATATTTGGCATCCATCAGACTCCCATGGAAAACTGACCAATGAAACATACATTGCTTTCTCTCATACGCTTGCAGCAGTAGTTCAGTTATGCAAATTGTATAATAACGGTTTACCTGTACTGTTAATTATTATTGATGTTAAATTATTTAATAGTGTGTAGCGAACCGTTTTATACTTTTTCTCAATACTTATTTTCATCCGTATTTCTCGTCGCTAGAAGTTCGTATCTCCCTCTCTTCTAGTCCGCCGGTTGGTCGCCAATTTATAATGTAATCGTGTATACGGGTACAGTTTTACTCTGTAAAATGTGAATCATGTACAATTTGTATGTGTATTCTGGGTGTAACGTGTCTTCTCTATCCGTCGTTCAAATGCATGCAACTTCCGCAGATTTCGTCCATTGCGAACGTACGAATAACCAGGTCTCGATGTTCTTACCTGTTGTTCACTAGGGGTGTGAATATCCCGGTGGCGCCAAATTGTTTTATTAAAACAATTAAAATAAAATTCAAATGTGTATGACCAGCACTGCTCAGGCGGTTTGAATAATTCAAATATTTCCGCCAGCCTAGGCCGTCTGTAGCGACCAGTAGTTCGTTGCGTGGGCTGTGTAATCGATAGTCGTCAACACTACTTGTCTGCTAAAATGTACATAAAATATTGTCCACCTCCTAATGAAATTATAACACCGTGGTTACACTCAATACTTATATATTTTTTATGAATGATTAGTTATTCATTTAATACAAATTATATTTCCCTTTCTAATACAAATGCTCCGGTTATATATTAGACAACTCTACAGGGTTTGACAAATCGATATCTGAACTGATAAACAGACTTTCAGTAATGGCGTCTGTTGGAAATTATATACAAAATGATTAGTATTCGTTTGTCACAGGTTCTTGAGATTACGTTAAAAGGATTACAAATGTTTAAAACAATAAAAATACACACCCTTACATCAGTTAAACTTAAATAATATATTGTGTACGTATAATTTGTTTAGTGTAGTGTAGTAAAAGTGTTTACAAGTTATTGGTAATTAACAACAGGTTATCTTTGTCAGTTTATAAATTTTCAGTGACTTTGTATTCTTTTTAATCTTTGAAAGTAATTATGTTCAGTTTAGTGAGATTTCGACCTTTAGTGAGAAATAATTAACGTGAGTTTATTTATAGATTTGGGTAATTTAATAGGTACTTATCACTTCAGTAGACAGGACGAACTCATTCGATCTGGTATTAATGGGTTATGCTGCAATCGTCTTTAATTTGTATTGGTTCGGGACTTCGGACACCTTTTCCAATTTAATCGGTAGGATTTTATTTTCTTTTTTCGTTAATTCGGCCTCGACATTAGTAATATGGTTCCAGTCATCGTCTTCCTTCTTGTGATTCACTTGCTAGTAACTTCTTTTGAGATTTTTGATGTTTTAATTGACAATTTTGGTCATTCGAAAACTAGCGTCTATTCAACGAAAGCGTCATATAACGAGTAAAGAAATCTAACGGTAATTAGACACCAAACGACTGTTGTCATAGTAACCAATTAATCCCGATTGGTTAATTCTGAAGTAGTCTATTGTTATCAACTTTTGAATTTTTATTCAAAATAACTGCATATCTTCTTATTGATTATATTCTTCTGTCCTCTTCCCTACATATTAAATATTATCACCACTGTTATTATTTCCTTTCAAAGATTAATTTGGTATCCCATAATGTATGGTTTTATGAAATATCAATGTTTGTACAAATCTGTTAATATTTGGTATTTACATTTCTCCTTTAAACTAAGTTCTTATTCTAATATTTTTTCTTTAAACTGATTTATAAATTATTCTCGGCTATTTACTTGCCTTGAATTTCTTAACCTCGTGGTTGATTTTATACAGTTTGCAATTATTTGTCATTGACAGTTATACATTTCCTAGGCCTTAGTAGCCATTGATTATTTTTATTTAAATTATTCTAATTATATTTCATCTCATTACAAAGTTTTTGTTCTGTTGTTATAATTGATTTGTTTAGTGGTTGTTGTGTCTTGACTTTGTTTTTGTTCTGATCATAGGTCAAGATTATTTTCTATGTCTTGAATACTTAAAATATAACACTTAGGCCTATGGACTGTATGTTCCCTCCAGCCATATCCTCTTCATAATTGAAACAAACAATTCTTTATAAGTTATTATTAACTGATGTTTTTAACATTAATTTCCTTCTTTGCTACTACTCTGAATAATAAACATCATTACTTCTTGTAAACTTATTTAACTTAATTTCCCTCATAACATAGGGTATTTACCAACTATATTTTTAATTACTTAAGTCTTTACTACTACTTTTCTACATCCCATGTTAACACAAACAGTTTATTTTACCTGGGCTTTCTCCCCTGAATAATATTGTATTCTTTATCTATTTCTAATCTAAACACTATCTCTAATTACCCTTAACTATATAATTTTTTACCATTCCACTCTTAAATCTTTCATTGGTCCATCATTGATTTATTGAGTGTTTACTTATCTATCACTATCTTTTTTAATTATACTATTGTTTACAATATCCTTTTTCACACATCACTTTCACTGTTATCACTTTTTATTTTACACGTTTATTGGTGGGTAAACCCTATTATTATTTCTCTTTGTCACTTAATTATTTTCATTATATTTCTCACTATCTCACTAACTTTACAAATTTTATTTGTATCTAATGAGTTCATGTCTCTTTCTAGATTTCTTATTTACATATACTACTAATTCGTGGGTTAGTGTATTTTTATTTAATGGGTTTTTATTAATTATGAGTCATATTTGGCACATAGATACTATTAACATTTCTTTTTTATATTGGTTAATCACCGGTTCCGTTTCCTTTATGATATTGGATGGTATCATCTCCCCCTTCCCTCTTCTACATTATTTGTCTGTGTTTTATCACCTTGGTTCATTTATTTTCTTTGCAGTTGGTTTGTTCCATTATTTAAATTCATTTTTCTTCTCCTTCACTTCCATCTTGTCTCGCTTTATTTTGGTTCTTATCTGGCCAATCTCTGGGGTTGGGTCAAGGTCATTTGTCTGTCAGTCTAGTTTGTATTTCTTATTTAATAATCACCTTTGGTTTACTATTCTTCCTCCTTCACTCTTAATTATAATTACTACTTTCATTCTCGTTATTATTAATTTATCAAAATATATTATTTCTTAGCATTTTTTACATACTTATTGATATCAAATATGATCAGGGTTTGGCAATGTTATAAAATATATTTTTAATAGATACAACTGGTCCTACATCCTTACAGCAAAACTGCAAACGGATGCTTTAGAAGCAAGATTTGGAGCATATAGAACGCTAAGTGGTTGCACATATGAGGAGGTAATTTTCAAAACCCCACATGTCCAAACATATGAAAAAATGAGATGACTATGTCAACACATTCATATTGGTTAAATACATTTACGTTGGTAGTCTAATACGACCAAAACCCCACCAAACCATTTGAAATATTAATTGTAAACGTAGGGTCTAAAAGCAAAACAACACATGTCCAGCACTGTGGTTCTAGCACAACCCCACATGTCTCAGTGACCAATGCGAAGCAGGTATTCAAGTCACGTGACCACAGCTTCCTTTGTTTACAACAACAGTCAGGATTGTGTCACTGTGTCTGAGATTTTAGGTTATTATGTGTGTAACATTATTATAATTGAAAATGAGTGAAATTCTCAATGAAAGTGAAGTGAGTGTAGGATCGAGGAAGAAACAGAAGAATGTTTCCAAACGAGACATTAAAAAGCAAGAGAAGTATTCTACCGCTTCTGGTTCTGCAGTGTTCATACCCTGCACACACAATGGTAAAACGCTGCAGTGTTGTAAAGTACGACCTAATGATGCTATTCAGTTTAGAAAAATTCTTTACTCTAAATCAGAGAAACTTTTCCAAGACCAAATGGTTAGTAGATTTATTGCAACTGCAAATGTGAATCGCCGTAGATCCCGGCAATCTTGTTTAGGCATAGGCCTACCACAAACAAAAGCAAAGCCGAAAACTTTTCAGCCTCTTTACAAGTTTCCATTGGCTTCTGGAAAGGAAGTTACTGTATGTAAAAAATTCTTTTTGCACCTTATGAAATTCAAACCAGAGAGAGTAAGAACTATTTTATCAAAGCTCAACAATAATAAAGGTCTAGAGGAAACTAGAGGAGGAGACCAAGTTAGCCATAAGTCCCTTGCTAAAAAGCAGTCTGTTCGTAAATTTATTGGGAGTTTAAAAGGAACAGAAAGTCATTACAGCAGAAGCAAATCAAAAAGAGTCTACTTACACAGTGACCTGTCCATTAGAAAACTACTCACAATTTACAATGATTGTCAGGAAAATCTCTTACTGAAAGTGACACCTTCAATGTTCCGTAAGATTTTCTGTGGAGAATTTAACCTTGGGTTTAAGTCTCCAGCAACTGATATTTGTGGATACCGCGCGATGCTTGACAATAAACTAAAAAATGCCTCTCCCGCAGAAAAGCAATTTTATTCACTGAAAAAAGGATTCATAAAAAAAGGGCAAAGTGTTTTACGAACTCATAGGAGAAACAAACGAAGGAGAAAAGACCTTGTGTTTTGACATGCAACAGGTACAACCGTTACCGAAAACACCCGTACAACAAGCTTTTTACGCAAGACAACTTGGATTGTACAACGTTTGTGTTATGGACGTACAGAGCAATAAGCCTTCCTTTTATATTTGGACAGAGGAGCAAACAGGTCGTGGCTAAGCTGAAGTGGCCTCAGCTCTCTTAGCTTTTTTAAACGAACAAAACTTGTGTGATATCGTGCATATAAGACTATTCTGTGACGGGTGCACTGGACAGAATAAAAATAACCATGTCCTTCATGCCCTAATGTATTACCTGGCATAACATGAAGGGAGTTTGAACAAAATTTCTATCAATTTCCCAGTGAGGGGACATTCATTTTTACCTGCTGATAGGGTGTTTGGGCAAGCTGGAAAGCTTTTAAGAAAGAAACCGACAATGATCTTCAAGGAAGAATACTTTGATGAATATCAGAAAGTGGGTGAAGTGAAAAAACTTGGTTCTGATTGGTTATTAATAAATGTTAAGTCCTTGGCTGATAAATTAAAATCATTCCCCAAAATCAGTGACATGAAAAGAATATACATCCAGAAAGTAGTCAAGAAAGTACAGCAAGGAAGGAAGATTAATATGTGACAGGAAATGAATTTTATCGCTTTGAAGGTGACCTCACAAAACACTCCCTATTGAAGAAAAATTGTAATTGGGAGAATATTTTGACATCTTCTCTAGAAGTCATATCACTTGTTCATCAAATAAGTGCAGCAAAGAAGAAGGATGTGAACGAACTGTTAACGATTCTTTTTGAAAACCAATGGAAAGAAGATGAAACGTTTGAGTTGTACAATAACATTGTAAACTATGTGGAAGCTGTTGAACGTTCTGATGAAGAAGAAGTGCTTTGTGACTGCTTGGAACATGACTGTGCAATTCATATCTAAGACATTTCACGAGGCCTTCTACCAATTCATTATAAGGATACAGACGTATTTCATCTTTTTATTTGATGTACACATGTTACATTGTAACAATAGAATAAATAATAATATTAAAACAGACGATATAACGTGTGGTCATCGGAATTTTTATCAACCCTACCCATTCTGAATAGTTTGAGCAAACACCCACATATCCAAGTGTTGTTTGAACAAAACCCCACATCTACTTGGTGATTCATGCAGAACAACACATGTACAATCTTTTTGATTAAATTTAAACTGTTTTACTATTCACTGATTGAAATTTTGGGTTTTATTAAGTTTCTTTTATGCTTTTGAATTAAAATAACCTAGCTCTTACATGTTTCATCCACAAAAACAATAAAAACCAGTTTTTTGCCTATACTGAAAATTTTGTTGGTATGGACATGTGGGGTTTTGAAAATTACCTCCTCATATAATGTTTCTGTCGAGCAAGTCTTGGAATCTGAGAGAAAACTCAAAGTGATAGGTCTACTGAAGCTCAGATCCACTAAGCATGGTGAATTTACTTTAAATGATTTTGCAGCAAAAGTGAATTCTAACATCAAAGACACAACAAATAAAAACTTTGAAAAATTAGAATCTGCTCTAGAGGAGTTAGCCAGTATTCCCATTATGGATGAAGATTTGAAAGTTTTGTTCTGCATTGCCAACTACACTAGCAGCAAAGTACTTGAAAAGTTGAGAAAAAGTTCTGAATGTGCAGAAATGTTCCAGACCGAGGAGGATGTTTTGTTGCAGTGTGAGAATGAGGAACTTACTTCATATTTCAAGAAATTAAATCGTGGCGGATTAAAGTGTCCCTCTTCCATTATGACTTCCTTGTCATGTGATATATATATAAACTTTTTCAAGTTTTGAGTAGCAACACATTTGAATCTGAATTTCTGAAGCTAGATAATCAAAGAAATGCACTACTTTCTTTGGGAATTGAACTATGTGAAAACGTTATAAGTAATTTGGATGATGTGTGCAAATGTGGCATTCTGCTAAAGAAAGTAATCAAGAAGAGTGTTAAAGTGCTAATATTTATATTAATAACTATGTTAAATTCTTAAACGAAAAGTGTTTCAAAGGAAATTGCTCGAACACTTGAGAAGCAAAAAAGAAAAATACCTAAAGAAAGTGAGGTGAAAATTACAAAACGCAAAGAGTTTAAACTGAGCAGAAAATAAATTTCTTCCACCCAATAGGTACTTCTTATCAAATTACTTCCATGTTCATGTCCATTTCCTTGTCGTGTGGTATATTAACTTTTTCAAGTTTTGATTTGCTGTACATCTGAATCTGAATTTATGAAGTATCGCATCATGGATGATGTGTGCAAATGTGACATTATGCTAAAAAGTGATTGAAAAGAAGTGTTAAAGTGCTTTCCAGTTTTATATTATTAACAAAGAAAAAAACAGCATGAAGAAACTGAGGCGAAGGTTACAAATGCATCGAGTTTAAGCTGATCTGCAAATAAATTTCTCCTGCCCGAAAGGTACTTCATATCAATTACTTTATGTTCTTCCTGCACATTACAAAATAATAGTAACCAGAATTTACCAACTGCATGTTTTGATTAGTACTATACATTTGATTCTCAGTTGCATCTTGACTTTTTGCTACTATTTATCTTGTAGATGAATATGTTGTGTTTGCCTTTGTTGACCAAAGTTTAGCATTTGCATGCTTTATTAGTCGTACATAATTTAAACTGTAATTTGAGTTGCATCTCCAATTCTTGCTACATAGAATTTTTGCTCCTTTGGTGATCGCTATTTTTTAGGAAGCAATTAGGAAGAAATTTATTATTATTATTTCATAACAATTTAAAATGGAGCAAGAATAAGTGAATTCAATTAACCTTGATTTTAAGCTGGAAGTATGCAAGGCTAATTATAGGGATTACTTTGCATGATGAGAAATTTAACATATTATTTATACTTCGCCTTGAAAATGTAAAACTAAGCTTTAACGTGACATTTCTTACATATTTTATGACAACCCCTTTAGAGAAGCGTATAAAATTATCGTCATATCGCTAGCCCCAGTACTGAAATATTGGCCTAAGACTGCCGCCATCTTGTTTTCTGTGTTATGGTCTGAGATATTGTAGTCGGTCTTGACTCTACAAAAAAACTCGTGATTCATTTATACCCCTTTCGGTCCAGGGTGTCACAACTGTGACAGTTATTTCCCAATGCTATTGCAATGCCGTAAACACGCGGAGAAGCGTCCAGACCTGCCTCACACAACTGTGACGCTTTTAGTAGCTGCCTGAATTTGTTGGGGGAATTTTCGTCTGCTTGTCTTGGCAACATTGTTGTTTACTCCATTCCGCGTCCGAAGTGTTGAGTCATCTGTTGACTTGCTGCTACGTTTTATTTAATTGTGGATAGAAAAGTTTGTTGTTTTGGTAACAAATATGTATTTGTTATTGTGAAAGTATGTGGATTGTGAATATAATAACGTGATTTCGTCTTTTATTTTTGTGTTCTTTTTTTTGTGTTTTTGACTGACTGTCACAATTGTAACAGTCTGGACTTAACCTCACTCTATGCACTATTGCATTCGTGCCAGTGTTTGTTTGTTTTTTACTCTTAAATTTCAATTTGAACAATGAGTAACTATTTACGTGATAGTGATGCAATACTAGAGCACCTGGGAGACTCTGATTTAGAGGATTTGCTTGAAGACGATGATGAGGTGGACCTAGATCCGACTTTCAATCCTGGTGATGCCAACTCTGATGATGACAACAGCTCCGACAATGACGACCAAAATGATCTCGCAGCAGCTCCACGGCCATCAACTCATGATAATAGAGCAAGTAAGCCAAAAAACTACTCTTGGACAAAATCTCCATTTCCCTCGAAGGCAGACCCTGACAAAACTTATGTAAACTTTGATCCTACGGTTCTGAGTCCAAGCTCAGTATTTTGAGAAATATTTTACTCCGGAGCTATCTGAAGCTTTTTCATTTTACACTAACCAATATTATCAACAAAAAAATAACAAAGAAATGCATCCAATGTGTACTGCTTCGGAAATGAAAACATTTTTTGGTATTCATGGCCTTATCGGCATTTTCAAGTACCCCAGAGTCCGACTGTACTGGGCAAGTAGATTTACATTCAATGAGATTGCCGAAGCCATGCCTAGGGACAGATTTTTTATGTTAAGAGTCAATTTGCACTGTGTAGATAACCTTGGCACCACAGAAGTTCAACAAAAGGCTAATAGGTTGTGGAAAGTACAGCCAGTTATTACTGCTGTGCGTACTCGGTGTTTGCAGCTTGAACGAGGCAGTGGCACATATTCAATTGACGAACAGATGATACCTTTCTTAGGCTCCTGTCCAGTTCGTCAAGTGGTAAAAAATAAACCAAGGCCAGTCGGCCTGAAGAATTACGTAATTACATCATCCAATGGACTAATGTTAGATTTTAAGTTTTTCAGGGGTCCACTACTCCGTTTTCGGATACCAGCCTTGGACATGGGCCCGCTGTTGTCTTACGTCTGGTCCAAACACTTCCTGCTAGAAGTTCAGTCTACTTTGACCGGTATTTTACTACTCTTCCTTTGCTTGGAAGACTTGCTCAGCTGCAAATTGAGGGCACTGGCACTTTACAAGCAAACAGACTGTCGAAAAACGATCGGCAGTTCAGAAATGTCGATGTGAGCAAAACTAGACAAAACGCTATGAACAGAGGAGAATTTGATGAGTATACAAGAGATGACAAAAAATTGCATTAGTGTTGTGGAAAGACAGTAAAAGTATTATCATGGGGTCCACCAGTACAGGATCAGAACCAGTTGCTAATGTCGAACGTTGGGATAACAAACAAAAAAAATACGTTGATGTTCAATGCCCATCAGTTGTGAAAAAATATGACTACATGGGAGGTGTTGATCTTGTTGATCAAATGATGGAGTACTTCAGATCATGGATACGCACAAAAAATGGCCTGTTAAAAGTAATTCTACATTTTTTTGACCTCTCAATCGTGAACTCCTGGTTTGAATATCAATTGGACTGTGACCTGAAGATCAGAAAAAAAGACCAAATGGATCTAATGGAGTTCAGACTCTCAATCGCAGAGTTTCTCATTGCTGGACCAACAAGAAAGCGTTCCATGGAACACATTGAAAATGATGAAGGGCCCCCAATGCGCATGTCACGGAAAATAAGTGTTCCAGCAGAAAAACCATCACAGGACAAACGGTATGATGGCTACAACCATTGGCCTACTGTTGACAAGCTGAAAAACCCTCACATGTGTCGTTTGGAAGGCTGCTCATCGAAATCAAGAACAAGATGCACAAAATGTAATGTTTACTTGTGTTTAAACAAAGATGCGAATTGTTTTGTCAAGTTTCACACCGATGAAAAGTAATTCTGAAAATGTCAAACTTAAAAGTTTCTTACATACATATTTCCAAGTTATATTCATTCGTGTATTCTATTCTTAACAAAATGTAGCTGTAACTTTGTATTTTTGTAGCTGTCATTTTGTAGTTGAATAAAATTTTGTTATACTGTCACAACTGTAACACTTTTTTTTAGGGAAGCCTAGAGTCCCAACTGTCACTTTTGTGACACCCACCACAACACCCCCCAATAGTAAACAAAAATCTGAAAAAAATTTAATACATTTTTGAAGCATTAACAATATAAATATAAAAGAGGTTTCAAAAAATAACGTTTAGTTTAGCTTCAGGTCTGAAAGGGATACCTGTACTACGGTACAGGTAGTAGCACGGCATTGCACTTTTTATTAAGCTGATTGTATTTCAATGTATTTTTCTGAACTTTTAATTCATTGTACTCTTCACAGAGCTGGTAGATGCAATTCACTGCAGTCTGGCAAAACTCATGATTCATTGTACTACGTACTGAGCTAGTAGTAAGAACCGTTGCAATTTTAGTTCAGCTGGAAGTAGCAGTTAACTGCACTGTGCACTCACCCAGTAATAGCAATAAACTGTACTCTACTGTAACTAGTGATTCATTAGACAGATCCTTGCACTCTTAACTCTGCTTATTTTGATTCAGCTGGTAGTAGCAATTTACTGCACTCTATCAAAACTCATGATTCATCTGTACGGTACAGGTAGTAGGAATGCATTGCAACTTTTTATTAAGCTGATTGTTGTATTTTACTGTATTTTCCTGTACTTTTAATTTATTGTACTCTTCACAAAGCTGGTAGTAGCAATTCACTGCACTCTACCAAAACTCGTGACTCATTTATACCTGTACGGTACTGGTAATAGGAATGCATTGCACTTTTTATTAAGCTGATTATTGTATTTTACTGAACTTTTAATTCATTGTACTCTTCTTAGAGCTGGTAGTAGCAGTCAATGAACTCTCACTCAGCTTGCTTTGATTCAGTTGGAAGTAGCAATTCACTGCACTCTACCAAAACTCGTGATTTAATTTATACCTGTACGCTACTGGTTGTGGGAACGCATTGCAATTTATTACGCTTATATGTCATTCGCTTTTGCGTGGCACCTAAGGGATTAGGAGACCCTTACACACACACACACGCACACAAATGCAGCTGCTCGCGTCCGCTCCGGCCGGCAGGTAGATGACTCATAACTGGGGCCCTAATTGAGTAATTGCTACTTCTTTAAAATATAAAATTTAACTACTGACATCAGTTTATTTGTAAACTTCGTGCAATTCCAAGAAAAATGACACCAAACACGGTATGATTATGATAATATATGATGTTCAACATGCATAGTAGTATTTTATATTTAATATACCGGGTACCATTAATTTTTTGTTGTTGTTACATTTCGACGTCCAAGTGTGTTATATATTGTTGATTTATTTTTAATTTATTTTTAGTGTGTTTATACACAGCATGTATCAATTAAAATGTAAACTTGTAAGTGCAGAATTAAAATAAGCTTACTTTTTAACCTCACAGTTTCTTCATGTAAGTGCGGGTAACTGGTTGAATTATTTTTTATCTTAATTATTATTAATTCTACCAACTACCTCGAAGCTACAATGAACCGCTGTTCAGCGACATTTTGAAGTCTGTCCGGAGTTTAGTTTTGACTAAGCGTCGTTATGAAAGATATTAGCCGAAACAACCCTATGACTCACTTCCTGTGTATAGGGCATCCGCTTTCGATGACAATGAATATGACTCACTTCCTGTGTAGTAAGTAAGCGCCACTGTCGGGGGTGTCGAAAGCATCATTATTGTCGGTGGCTTTCCTTAGTAATGTGGTCGGTGTTGTGCTGTGCGTGGAGGTTTAAGTGTTACAGTTATGTCCTCTAAGTCTAAGCAAGTGTCACATTCACAAGCAAGAACGATAGTTGCTTCGGTGATACAGTATTTTTATATGGAAAAAAATAATATGGGGCCTCTATTGGATGTAAGAAAGGTTTTGGAAAGAGTTTCATCAGCGTGTAATGTTCCCAAACGAACCGTCGCCCGGATAAATGCTCAATTGAAATCAGCGCTACGGGAGGAAACTGAGCCGTGGAAGATGATGCGAGCGACAGAGAAGACAACGTAGTTAATAAAGTTTCAGCCTGTAAGAAGATAAAAATAACAACGCCTAGGAAAACACCAGGAGGGCCACAACGAAATAGAAAAGTGACGGGCCTCGACGAGTTTGCGAAATCGGCCATAAGGCGGCACACATCCTGTAGTACTACGAGCGGCGAGAGATACCATCCCTCGAGAAACTTGCGAGTTCGTTGAAGAATGCGAGTCTGTTCGACGGCGGGAAGACGGCATTGCATCGTATTGTACGAGATTTGGGGTTCGTTTACAAGAAGTATAATAACCGAAGGGTTTTGATGGAAAAGCCTACAATCGCTTTATTAAGATGCCAGTTTTTACGTAAAGTCCGAAATGTAAATATTGAAAATGTTGTGTTCCTAGATGAAACATGGTTAAATGAAAATGTACATAATGACAAAGGATGAACCGACAATACAGTTAAGGGGACGACATTGAATGCTCCCTTAGGCAAGGGGAAAAGATTGATAATTTGCCATGCTGGAAGCCAGAAAGGATGGATCGAAGCTCCCCCACTCGTGTTTGAGTCAAAGAAGACGGGAGATTATCACGAAGAAATGGACCATAAAGTTTTTGAAAACTGGTTTTTTAATACACTAATCCCCGCAATACCCCCCTGCGAGTACGATAATCATGGACAACGCTCCGTACCATTCCAGGAAAATAGACAAAGCACCAACTTCAAGCTCAACAAAAGCCGCAATGATCCACTGGCTGAAAGAGAAGAAAATTCCATTTCCCCGACTTCCGGAAGCCAGAAATCTACGAATTGGTAAAATTACACAAGCCTCCAATTCCAAAATATGCCATTGACACTAAAGCCACCGAATTAGGGTTCAAAGTTATCAGGCTTCCACCTTACCATTGCCATTATAATGCTATAGAAATGGTCTGGTCTTACTTGAAGGCATACGTGAAGGAAAGAAATAAAACTTTCAAGCTGAAGGATGTGAAGGAACTTTTTATGGAGGCGGTCGCCCAAGTCACACCGGAATTTTGTCAAGGTATGTTCAACATGTCAAGAAAGCCTTGGACGCAGACTGGGAGAGTGAAGGATTGCACGACCAAAGTGTTCAGGAGTTATAATAATCAATTTGTGCCCATGCGATGATGATAGCAGTGAATGTGATTCCGACGATGACTCAGACGACATCGGGTGCTACCCACTGATGTAAGATTTTCCAGGTACGATTTGAGGACTTATTAATATATTTAAAGTTGTGTTCACAGGATAGGGCTACTGTTATATAACATAATTAAGAAAATAATCTACCCTGAAATTAATTTTATTCATAAATATGGTCTATCTGTAAATGAAACCACAAAAATTATTTCGTTTATGACCCACTTTTGTTAAGATATTTTTAATTTTGTAAAAATTTTACTTATAAGTTTGTACATAAGAAAAACAACATTGTATTGTATATAGTATTTGTTTAAAGTTATTTAAAAGAAGCATTTCTTAAGTATGTATTTTTGTTATACATTTCTTAAGTAAGTATTTTTTGTTTGTTTTTATCTATTAATAAAGGTGTTTTTCGCTTATATTTTAATATATTTTCGAAACGATCAAAGTTAAAGAAAATATTGCGTTTATATTCATGTCGTTTTTCGTGTGTTAATGTAAAATTTTAAGAGAATTTGCCCATCACATCCAGGAGTAAAATATTTTTAGTACTGTATTACAAATAGGCTTTTCCATTTTATAAAAATTAAAAACATAATAATGTGGAATTTAAACTAAAAGGCTAATATATTCCATCTTGTACTTATTTAACATTAATTGTAATGTTATCATTAGTAAGTTTTTATCATTGGTAACCGATTTTATATAATATTAAAATGCCATTCTCAATTTTAAATAAAACTCGTCTTTTTAGTACTGCAATGTTTTTTTTCTAAAATCCAAATATACTCCCTTGACGCTACATGGTTAACAGTAACTATATGTTGAGAAGACTCATTTTTCTCGCAATTTAACGAAGATTACGAAAATCATATTTTAATTTGGATTATCATTCAATTTAAATGTGTCATAATTTGTAACTATTTCATGAAGCTGTATACCTGCGCGTTCCGGCAAGGGTGTGTGGCCCGGGCGCTCGTGAGTGCGCGTGCGAGAGCAAGGGTCTGCTAATCCCTTAGGTGCCACGCGAAAGCGAATGGCGTATATTATTAGGCTGATTATTCTTGTATTTCACTGTATTGTCATGAATTTTTAATTCGTTGTACTCTTCACAGAGCTGGTAGTAGCGGTCAATGCACTCTCACTCAGCTTACTTTGATTCAGCTGGAAGTAGCAATTCACTGCACTCTACCAAAACTTGTGATTCATTTATACCTGTAAGGTACTGGTAGTAGGAATGTATTGCACTTTTTATTAAGCTGATGAGTGTAAGTAACTGCTTTTTATCAAGCTGAATGTTGTATTTCACTGTATTGTCCTGAACTATTAATTCACTATACTCTTCACAGAGCTGATAGTAGCAATTCACTGCAGTCTGCCAAAACTCGAGATTCATTATACTACGTACTGAGCTGGTAGTAAGAACCCATTGCAATTTTAGTTCAGCTGGAAGTAGCAGTTAACTGCACTGTGCACTCAGCCAGTATTAGCAATTCACTGCGCTCTACTGTAACTAGTGATTCATTAGAGACAGATCCTTGCACTCTTATACGCTGTCCAGGCAGTGAAGGCGGCTGGAGGGTTAGGAGACCCTCACACACACACACACACACACACACACTGACAGGCCGCCTAACAATAGACAGGGACAGGCCTTTGACCTGCGCTGCTGTCTTTTTAGTTACAGTCCACTACAATAAATCAAATTTTATTGTCGTGCTTAAACTTTTAATTTTGATTGTTCCATTGAATTCAGACTGTAATTTCATTTAAAATAAGTCCAAACACGAAGTTTTTATGGAGATATTCAAATGTTTTACATTTATTTGTTTATTTTAAACTATTGTTAATTATTGTTAAACTTTAGAACACCATCTAAGCGACTATTATTAAAAATGATGATTATTAAAAACTAAGTTACTGATCATCTTATTTATTTTTCAACTATTTTTCTGTGACACTCCCTTTAATTTTTTTTTCCGATTCACCAATTGTGATACTCGATAAAGAGCAGATTGACGACCCACCTCTTTATTGTTATAATACTGAAAAAATTAATCAACATATGTAACAGATTTTAATATATAGATATAAAGATTATTTTCAAACCTCATATTTTTATTTCAAATAAACAATATATGAAATAATAGTTGTTATACGTTATCGAAATAATTGTTTGTCTTTTTACTAGCACGAACTTTTAAAAATGTTATTTATTATAAAAATATTATATATTATTGTTTTACAGACACACAAAATGAAATGTGATATGTATCTATGTAAATATATTAAAAATTTACTGTCCATGTTATTAAACTTTAACTATAACTTGAGAGGACGAGGTAGCGCGTCAGGAATTAAATGTGTATTATTGTATCACGTAATTTGGAAAATAATTACCGGTATTACAGATTTCAGTAACATGCAAGAGAGACGTCCCTTCCTTACTTGGTTTACACTTGGTCGCTATAGTCATTTTTCCAGGTAGAGAGGGTTCCCTTCCTTACTTGGTTTACACTTGGTCGCTATAGTCATTTTTCCAGGTAGAGAGGGTGATTCACCCTCAAACCAACAAACAGTAGAGGTCATTGCTCGTGTACCGGGTACCCCGAGTGAGTCACTGATTACCCGCCGACTTTTTTTAGTCGTTAAATAGCTTGCACGGGGTAGTGAGACCACCCAGTCTTGTCAGAGAGCCGATCTGTCGCGTATATTGTGAGTGAATCAGTTCATTTGTGGTTAGTGTATAGTTGATTTGTGATTATGAGTTCTTGTAAAAAACGCCACGTTTTACATACTCAATGCAGAACAATGATTGCTTCTGTTCTGTTCTATTTTGAGAAAGAGAAGTATAACGGAGGTCCTTTACTTGATACTAATAAAGTAATGCAGAGAACAGCAGATGCTTGTGGCATTTCGTTGAGAACAATACAACGTATCAACGCAGAGATTAAAAAAAGTTTGGAAAATCAAGAAGATCCCTGTGTAGTTGAAGATATTGATTTAATCACAGCTGAGGACGATCAACAAGATAACACCTTAAACAGCACCAAAAGGGAAAATATTATTATTCATACTCCTCGGAAGAAAAGTTTGAAGAGAAAGCGGCCAGTAACAGACATGGATGACTTCGACAAAGGAGCTATTCGACGTCACATATTGAGCTACTATGCTCGAAAAGAAGCGCCTACCCTCAGACAACTTTGTGTGTCACTTCAAGAAGCTGGACTGTATATGGGAGGAAAATCTTCACTGAGCTCGCTATTATCAGACATGGGATTTCAGTACAAGAAATTTAACAGCAGAAAAATCCTCATGGAAAAGCCGTCAGTGGCCCTGTTAAGGTGTCGTTTCTTAAGAAAAATGCTTGAAGTAAATATTAAAAACACTATATTTTTGGACGAGACCTGGATCAATGAAAACACGAGAAAGGACACTGGTTGGACTGATGGCACTATCCAAGGAACTCTCGGCGGCCCTTTGGGTAAAGGCAAACGATTGATCATCTGTCATGCTGGTGGCTCCAACGGATGGATTAGCGCTCCCCCTTTTGTGTTCCAATCTAAGAAGACAGGAGATTACCATGAAGACATGAATGCGACTGTTTTTGAATCATGGTTCTTCGATACATTACTGCCATCCATTCCTCAAGGAGCAACTATTGTTATGGACAATGCTCCGTATCATTCCAGGATTCTAAACAAACCACCGACATCGTCATCAACAAAAGCGGAAATGATCAGCTGGTTGAAAGCTCGAGGTGTCCCTTTCCCAGATAACCTTCTTAAGGTGGAACTATATGCGTTAGTTCGATTACATAAGCCACCAACGCCTACCTATGTGATCGATAAAAAAGCATCTGAGTTGGGTTTCAAAGTAATTCGTCTACCGCCCTATCACTGTCATTACAACCCTATTGAAATGGTTTGGGCGAATCTAAAAAATTACGTAAAGGTTAGGAATACAACCTTTAAACTGGCAGATATTGAAAACCTATTTAGAGAATCTGTTGTCAACTTTACTTCCGACATGTGGACTAAATACGTCGACCATGTACAGAAGTTGATCGATGAAGACTGGAGGAACGAGGGGTTAAATGAAGCAAGTGTTCAGGAACTGATTGTAAACTTAGCACCTGATGACTCCGATGAGGATGAATATGACGACACCACTGATGAAGACGATTTTGGTTGTGCACCTATAGTATAAAGTTGCACTCAACCCAAGTTACATTTAGCAAAACAACAAAATTGCTACATTTTGTAAATATTTTATTAGAATTTTGATTTTTAATTGTTGTAAATTTGTAAATATTGATAAACTTGCATATAACTTTTAATGCGGCCATCGGCAGTCTCAAGCCTGCAAAATAAGCATCAAAGTTTTGAACGCAGAGAGAAAGTTAATTTTAAAATTCTGAGTATATACTTAGTTGAATTTTGAGCTCGAGTTTAAAGCCTTGTATAAAAAAAGTAAAGTAGCCTAACTATTTAGAATTAATTTGACGTGTAGTATAAAAATATACTAAAAGTAATGCATCCGCTACGATGAATATACAAAAAGCCAGCGAGATCGGCCGCTGGCAGTGTCATTTGACGGGCCGATTTAATCGACCGCTAGCAGTTCCAACAATGAACCATAGGGCCATTTAACCGGCTTCTGGCATCCAAAGGGAGTGTATCAGAAAAATAGTTGAAAACTAAATTAAATGATCAGAATCTTAGTTTTTAATAATAACATTTTTTTAATAACAGTCGCGTAAATAATTCTCAGAAGTTTAGCAATCACAATATTTCAAAATAAACATATAAGAGTAAAACATTTGAAAATCGTCGTACAAACTTCGTGTTTGGACTTATTTTAAATGAAATCACAGTCTGAATTAAATGGAACGACCAAAACTATAAGATTAAGCAGAATAACAAAATTTAATTTATTATAGTAAACTGTATTTAAAAAGACAGAAGAACAGGTCAAGTGCCGTCCCCCGTCTATTGTTAGGCGGCCTGCCAGTGTGCGTGCGTGAGCCAAGGGTCTCCTAACCCTCCAGCCGCCTTCACTGCCTGGACAGCGTATAACTCAGCTTACTTTGATTCAGCTGGTAGTAGCAATTCACTGCACACTACCAAAACTCGTGTCACTGTACTAAGTACTGCGCTGGTCGTAAGAACCCATTGCAATTTTAATTAAGCTGGAAGTAGCAGTTAACTACACTATGCACTCGGCCAGTAATAGCAATTCACTGCAGTCTACGGTAACTAGGGATTCATAGCAACAGATCCTTGCACTCTTAACTCAGCTTACTTGTGATTCAGCTGAAAGTAGCAATTCACTGCACTCTACCAAAACTTGATTCATTTATACCTGTAAGGTACTGGTAGTAGGAATGCCTTGCATTTTTTATTAAGCTGATTGTTGTATTTCATTGTATTGTCCTGAACTTTTAAATCATTTTATTCAGAGCTGGTAGTAGCAGTCAATGCACTCTCACTCAGCTTACTTTGATTCAGCTGGTAGTAGAAATTCACTACATTCTACCAAAATCCACGATTCATTGTACTACGTACTGCGCTGGTAGTAAGAACCCATTGCAATTTTAGTTCAGCTGGAAGTAGCAGTTAACTGCACTGTGGACTCAGCCAGTAATAGCAATTCACTGCACTCTGCTGTAACTAGTGATTCATAGCGACAGATCCTTGCACTCTTAACTCAGCTTACTTTGATTCAGCTGGAAGTAGCAATTCACTGCACTGTACCAGAACTCGTGATTCATATATACCTGTACGTACTGGTAGTAGGAATGCATTGCTATTTTTATTAAGCTGATGAGTGTAAGTAACTGCTTTTTATTAACCTGAATGTTGTATTTCACTGTATTGTCCTGAACTTTTAATTAATTGTATTCACAGAGCTGGTAGTAGCAGTCAATGCACTCTCACTCAGCTTACTTTGATTCAGCTGGTAGTAGCAATTCACTACATTCTGCCAAAACCCATGAGTCATTGTACTACGTACTGCGCTGGTAGTAAGAACCCATTTTAATTTTTAGTTCAGCTGGAAATAGCAGTTAACTGCACTGTGCACACAGCCAGTAATAGCAATTCACTGCGCTCTACTGTAACTAGTGATTCATTAGAGACCGATCCTTGCACTCTCAACTCAGCTTACTCTGATTCAGCTTGAAGTAGCAATTCATTGCACTCTTTCCCTAAACTGGTGATTCAATTATACCTGTACGCTACTGGTAGTAGGAATGCATTGCACTTTTTATTAAACCGATGAGTGTAAGAAACTGCTTTTTATTAGGCTGATTATTCTTGTATTTCACTGTATTGTCCTGAATTTTTAATTCGTTGTACTCTTCACAGAGCTGGTAGTAGCGGTCAATGCACTCTCACTCAGCTTACTTTGATTCAGCTGGTAGTAGCAATTCACTACATTCTGCCAAAACCCATGAGTCATTGTACTACGTACTGCGCTGGTAGTAAGAACCCATTGCAATTTTAGTTCAGCTGGAAGTAGCAGTTAACTGCACTGTGCACACAGCCAGTAATAGCATTCACTGCGCTCTACTGTAACTAGTGATTCATTAGAGACAGATCCTTGCACTCTTAACTCAGCTTACTTTGATTCAGCTGGTAGTAGCAATTCACTGCACACTACCAAAACTCTTGTCACTGTACTAAGTACTGCGCTGGTAGTAAGAACCAACTGCAATTTTAATTAAGCTGGAAGTAGCAGTTAACTGCACTATGCACTCAGCCAGTAAAAGCAATTCACTGCAGTCTACTGTAACTAAGGGATTCATAGCAACAGATCCTTGCACTCTTAACTCAGCTTACTTATGATTCAGCTGGAAGTAGCAATTCACTGCACTCTACCAAAACTTGTGATTCATTTATACCTGTAAGGTACTGGTAGTAGGAATGCGTTGCATTTTTTATTAAGCTGATTGTTGTATTTCATTGTATTGTCCTCAACTTTTAAATCATTGTATTCACAGAGCTGGTAGTAGCAGTCAATGCACTCTCACTCAGCTTACTTTGATTCAGCTGGTAGTAGCAATTCACTACATTCTGCCAAAACCCATGACTCATTGTACTACGTACTGCGCTGGTAGTAAGAACCCATTGCAATTTTAGTTCAGCTGGAAGTAGCAGTTAACTGCACTGTGGACTCAGCCAGTAATAGCAATTCACTGCACTCTGCTGTAAACAGTGATTCATAGCAACAGATCCTTGCACTCTTAACTCAGCTTACTTTGATTCAGCTGGAAGTAGCAATTCACTGCACTCTACCAAAACTTGTTTCATTTATACCTGTAAGGTAAAGGTAGTAGGAATGCCTTGCATTGTTTATTAAGCTGGTTGTTGTATTTCATTGTATTGTCCTGAACTTTTAATTAATTGTATTCACAGAGCTCGTGGTAGTAGTCAATGCACTCTCACTCAGCTTACTTTGATTCAGCTGGTAGTAGCAATTCACTACATTATGCCAAAACCCATGAGTCATTGTACTACGTACTGCGCTGGTAGTAAGAACCCATTTTAATTTTTAGTTCAGCTGGAAATAGCAGTTAACTGCACTGTGCACACAGACAGTAATAGCAATTCACTGCGCTCTACTGTAACTAGTGATTCATTAGAGACCGATCCTTGCACTCTCAACTCAGCTTACTCTGATTCAGCTTGAAGTAGCAATTCATTGCACTCTTTCCCTAAACTGGTGATTCAATTATACCTGTACGCTACTGGTAGTAGGAATGCATTGCACTTTTTATTAAACCGATGAGTGTAAGAAACTGCTTTTTATTAGGCTGATTATTCTTGTATATCACTGTATTGTCCTGAATTTTTAATTCGTTGTACTCTTCACAGAGCTGGTAGTAGCGGTCAATGCACTCTCACTCAGCTTACTTTGATTCAGCTGGAAGTAGCAATTCACTGCACTCTACCAAAACTTGATTCATTTATACCTGTAAGGTACTGATAGCAGGAATGCATTGCACTTTTTATTAACCTGATAGGTGTAAGTAACTGCTTTTTATCAAGCTGAATGTTGTATTTCACTGTATTGTCCTGAACTATTAATTCACTATACTCTTCACAGAGCTGGTAGTAGCAATTCACTGCAGTCTGCCAAAACTCGAGATTCATTATACTACGTACTGAGCTGGTAGTAAGAACCCATTGCAATTTTAGTTCAGCTGGAAGTAGCAGTTAACTGCACTGTGCACTCAGCGAGTATTAGCAATTCACTGCGCTCTACTGTAACTAGTGATTCATTAGAGATAGATCCTTGCACTCTTAACTCAGCTTACTTTGATTCAGCTGGAAGTAGCAATGCACTGCACTCTACAAAAACTTGTTTCATTTATACCTGTAAGGTAAAGGTAGTAGGAATGCCTTGCATTGTTTATTAAGCTGGTTGTTGTATTTCATTGTATTGTCCTGAACTTTTAATTAATTGTATTCACAGAGCTGGTAGTAGCAGTCAATGCACTCTCACTCAGCTTACTTTGATTCAGCTGGTAGTAGCAATTCACTACATTCTGCCAAAACCCATGAGTCATTGTACTACGTACTGCGCTGGTAGTAAGAACCCATTTCAATTTTAGTTCAGCTGGAAGTAGCAGTTAACTGCACTGTGCACACAGCCAGTAATAGCATTCACTGCGCTCTACTGTAAATAGTGATTCATTCCTTGCACTCTCAACTCAGCTTACTCTGATTCAACTTGAAGTAGCAATTCATTGCACTCTTTCCCTAAACTCGTGATTCAATTATACCTGTACGCTACTGGTAGTAGGAATGCATTGCACTTTTTATTAAACTGATGAGTGTAAGAAACTGCTTTTTATTAGGCTGATTATTCTTGTATTTCACTGTATTGTCCTGAATTTTTAATTCGTTGTACTCTTCACAGAGCTGGTAGTAGCGGTCAATGCACTCTCACTCAGCTTACTTTGATTCAGCTGGAAGTAGCAATTCACTGCACTCTACCAAAACTTGTGATTCATTTATACCTGGTAGTAGGAATGCATTGCACTTTTTATTAAGCTGAAGGGTGTTAGTAACTGCTTTTTATCAAGCTGAATGTTGTATTTCACTGTATTGTCCTGAACTATAAATTCACTATACTCTTCACAGAGCAGGTAGTAGCAATTCACTGCAGTCTGCCAAAACTCGAGATTCATTATACTACGTACTGAGCTGGTAGTAAGAACCCATTGCAATTTTAGTTCAGCTGGAAGTAGCAGTTAACTGCACTGTGCACTCAGCCAGTATTAGAAATTCACTGCGCTCTACTGTAACTAGTGATTCATTAGAGACAGATCCTTGCACTCTTAACTCAGCTTACTTTGATTCAGCTGGTAGTAGCAATTCACTGCACACTACCAAAACTCTTGTCACTGTACTAAGTACTGCGCTGGTAGTAAGAACCAACTGCAATTTTAATTAAGCTGGAAGTAGCAGTTAACTGCACTATGCACTCAGCCAGTAAAAGCAATTCACTGCAGTCTACTGTAACTAAGGGATTCATAGCAACAGATCCTTGCACTCTTAACTCAGCTCACTTATGATTCAGCTGGAAGTAGCAATTCACTGCACTCTACCAAAACTTGTGATTCATTTATACCTGTAAGGTACTGGTAGTAGGAATGCCTTGCATTTTTTATTAAGCTGATTGTTGTATTTCATTGTATTGTCCTCAACTTTTAAATCATTGTATTCACAGAGCTGGTAGTAGCAGTCAATGCACTCTCACTCAGCTTACTTTGATTCAGCTGGTAGTAGCAATTCACTACATTCTGCCAAAACCCATGATTCATTGTACTACGTACTGCGCTGGTAGTAAGAACCCATTGCAATTTTAGTTCAGCTGGAAGTAGCAGTTAACTGCACTGTGGACTCAGCCAGTAATAGCAATTCACTGCACTCTGCTGTAAACAGTGATTCATAGCAACAGATCCTTGCACTCTTAACTCAGCTTACTTTGATTCAGCTGGAAGTAGCAATTCACTGCACTCTACCAAAACTTGTTTCATTTATACCTGTAAGGTAAAGGTAGTAGGAATGCCTTGCATTGTTTATTAAGGTGGTTGTTGTATTTCATTATATTGTCCTGAACTTTTAATTAATTGTATTCACAGAGCTCGTGGTAGCAGTCAATGCACTCTCACTCAGCTTACTTTGATTCAGCTGGTAGTAGCAATTCACTACATTCTGCCAAAACCCATGAGTCATTGTACTACGTACTGCGCTGGTAGTAAGAACCCATTTTAATTTTTAGTTCAGCTGGAAATGGCAGTTAACTGCACTGTGCACACAGCCAGTAATAGCAATTCACTGCGCTCTACTGTAACTAGTGATTCATTAGAGACCGATCCTTGCACTCTCAACTCAGCTTACTCTGATTCAGCTTGAAGTAGCAATTCCTTGCACTCTTTCCCTAAACTCGTGATTCAATTATACCTGTACCCTACTGGTAGTAGGAATGCATTGCACTTTTTATTAAACCGATGAGTGTAAGAAACTGCTTTTTATTAGGCTGATTATTCTTGTATTTCACTGTATTGTCCTGAATTTTTAATTCGTTGTACTCTCACTCAGCTTACTTTGATTCAGCTGGAAGTAGCAATTCACTGCACTCTACCAAAACTTGTGATTCATTTATACTGTACCTGTAAGGTACTGGTAGTAGGAATGCATTGCACTTTTTATTAAGCTGATGAGTAACTGCTTTTTATGAAGCTGAATGTTGTATTTCACTGTATTGTCCTGAACTATTAATTCACTATACTCTTCACAGAGCTGGTAGTAGCAATTCACTGCAGTCTGCCAAAACTCGAGATTCATTATACTACGTACTGAGCTGGTAGTAAGAACCCATTGCAATTTTAGTTCAGCTGGAAGTAGCAGTTAACTGCACTGTGCACTCAGCCAGTATTAGAAATTCACTGCGCTCTACTGTAACTAGTGGATCATTAGAGACAGATCCTTGCACTCTTAACTCAGCTTACTTTGATTCAGCTGGAAGTAGCAATTCACTGCACTCTACCAAAACTTGATTCATTTATACCTGTAAGGTACTGATAGCAGGAATGCATTGCACTTTTTATTAAGCTGATGGGTGTAAGTAACTGCTTTTTATCAAGCTGAATGTTGTATTTCACTGTATTGTCCTGAACTATTAATTCACTATACTCTTCACAGAGCTGGTAGTAGCAATTCACTGCAGTCTGCCAAAACTCGAGATTCATTATACTACGTACTGAGCTGGTAGTAAGAACCCATTGCAATTTTAGTTCAGCTGGAAGTAGCAGTTAACTGCACTGTGCACTCAGCGAGTATTAGCAATTCACTGCGCTCGACTGTAACTAGTGATTCATTAGAGACAGATCCTTGCACTCTTAACTCAGCTTACTTTGATTCAGCTGGAAGTAGCAATTCACTGCACTCTACCAAAACTTGTTTCATTTATACCTGTAAGGTAAAGGTAGTAGGAATGCCTTGCATTGTTTATTAAGCTGGTTGTTGTATTTCATTGTATTGTCCTGAACTTTTAATTAATTGTATTCACAGAGCTGGTAGTAGCAGTCAATGCACTCTCACTCAGCTTACTTTGATTCAGCTGGTAGTAGCAATTCACTACATCCTGCCAAAACCCATGAGTCATTGTACTACGTACTGCGCTGGTAGTAAGAACCCATTTCAATTTTAGTTCAGCTGGAAGTAGCTGTTAACTGCACTGTGCACACAGCCAGTAATAGCATTCACTGCGCTCTACTGTAACTAGTGATTCATTCCTTGCACTCTCAACTCAGCTTACTCTGATTCAACTTGAAGTAGCAATTCATTGCACTCTTTCCTTAAACTCGTGATTCAATTATACCTGTACGCTACTGGTAGTAGGAATGCATTGCACTTTTTATTAAACTGATGAGTGTAAGAAACTGCTTTTTATTAGGCTGATTATTCTTGTATTTCACTGTATTGTCCTGAATTTTTAATTCGTTGTACTCTTCACAGAGCTGGTAGTAGCGGTCAATGCACTCTCACTCAGCTTACTTTGATTCAGCTGGAAGTAGCAATTCACTGCGCTCTACCAAAACTTGTGATTCATTTATACCTGTAAGGTACTGGTAGTAGGAATGCATTGCACTTTTTATTAAGCTGAAGGGTGTTAGTAACTGCTTTTTATCAAGCTGAATGTTGTATTTCACTGTATTGTCCTGAACTATAAATTCACTATACTCTTCACAGAGCAGGTAGTAGCAATTCACTGCAGTCTGCCAAAACTCGAGATTCATTATACTACGTACTGAGCTGGTAGTAAGAACCCATTGCAATTTTAGTACAGCTGGAAGTAGCAGTTAACTGCACTGTGCACTCAGCCAGTATTAGAAATTCACTGCGCTCTACTGTAACTAGTGATTCATTAGAGACAGATCCTTGCACTCTTAACTCAGCTTACTTTGATTCAGCTGGTAGTAGCAATTCACTGCACACTACCAAAACTCGTGTCACTGTACCAAGTACTGCGCTGGACGTAAGAACCCATTGCAATTTTAATTAAGCTGGAAGTAGCAGTTAACTACACTATGCACTCAGCCAGTAATAGCAATTCACTGCACTCTGCTGTAACTAGTGATTCATAGCGACAGATCCTTGCACTCTTAACTCAGCTTACTTTGATTCAGCTGGAAGTAGCAATTCACTGCACTGTACCAGAACTCGTGATTCATATATACCTGTACGTACTGGTAGTAGGAATGCATTGCACTTTTTATTAAGCTGATGGGTGTAAGTAACTGCTTTTTATTAACCTGAATGTTGTATTTCACTGTATTGTCCTGAACTTTTAATTAATTGTATTCACAGAGCTGGTAGTAGCAGTCAATGCACTCTCACTCAGCTTACATTGATTCAGCTGGTAGTAGCAATTCACTACATTCTGCCAAAACCCATGAGTCATTGTACTACGTACTGCGCTGGTAGTAAGAACCCATTGCAATTTTAGTTCAGCTGGAAGTAGCAGTTAACTGGACTGTGCACACAGCCAGTAATAGCATTCACTGCGCTCTACTGTAACTAGTGATTCATTAGAGACAGATCCTTGCACTCTTAACTCAGCTTACTTTGATTCAGCTGGTAGTAGCAATTCACTGCACACTACCAAAACTCTTGTCACTGTACTAAGTACTGCGCTGGTAGTAAGAACCAACTGCAATTTTAATTAAGCTGGAAGTAGCAGTTAACTGCACTATGCACTCAGCCAGTAAAAGCAATTCACTGCAGTCTACTGTAACTAAGGGATTCATAGCAACAGATCCTTGCACTCTTAACTCAGCTTACTTATGATTCAGCTGGAAGTAGCAATTCACTGCACTCTACCAAAACTTGTGATTCATTTATACCTGTAAGGTACTGGTAGTAGGAATGCCTTGCATTTTTTATTAAGCTGATTGTTGTATTTCATTGTATTGTCCTCAACTTTTAAATCATTGTATTCACAGAGCTGGTAGTAGCAGTCAATGCACTCTCACTCAGCTTACTTTGATTCAGCTGGTAGTAGCAATTCACTACATTCTGCCAAAACCCATGATTCATTGTACTACGTACTGCGCTGGTAGTAAGAACCCATTTCAATTTTAGTTCAGCTGGAAGTAGCAGTTAACTGCACTGTGGACTCAGCCAGTAATAGCAATTCACTGCACTCTGCTGTAAACAGTGATTCATACCAACAGATCCTTGCACTCTTAACTCAGCTTACTTTGATTCAGCTGGAAGTAGCAATTCACTGCACTCTACCAAAACTTGTTTCATTTATACCTGTAAGGTAAAGGTAGTAGGAATGCCTTGCATTGTTTATTAAGCTGGTTGTTGTATTTCATTGTATTGTCCTGAACTTTTAATTAATTGTATTCACAGAGCTCGTGGTAGCAGTCAATGCACTCTCACTCAGCTTACTTTGATTCAGCTGGTAGTAGCAATTCACTACATTATGCCAAAACCCATGAGTCATTGTACTACGTACTGCGCTGGTAGTAAGAACCCATTTTAATTTTTAGTTCAGCTGGAAATAGCAGTTAACTGCACTGTGCACACAGCCAGTAATAGCAATTCACTGCGCTCTACTGTAACTAGTGATTCATTAGAGACCGATCCTTGCACTCTCAACTCAGCTTACTCTGATTCAGCTTGAAGTAGCAATTCATTGCACTCTTTCCCTAAACTGGTGATTCAATTATACC
This sequence comes from Magicicada septendecula, assembly GCA_034769895.1. Classification (NCBI taxonomy): domain Eukaryota; kingdom Metazoa; phylum Arthropoda; class Insecta; order Hemiptera; family Cicadidae; genus Magicicada; species Magicicada septendecula. The sequence goes on from CM068374.1 coordinate 215,887,921, forward strand.
TGTACGCTACTGGTAGTAGGAAAGCATTGCACTTTTTATTAAACCGATGAGTGTAAGAAACTGCTTTTTATTAGGCTGATTATTCTTGTATTTCACTGTATTGTCCTGAATTTTTAATTCGTTGTACTCTTGTACTCTTCACAGAGCTGGTAGTAGCGGTCAATGCACTCTCACTCAGCTTACTTTGATTCAGCTGGAAGTAGCAATTCACTGCACTCTACCAAAACTTGATTCATTTATACCTGTAAGGTACTGATAGCAGGAATGCATTGCACTTTTTATTAACCTGATGGGTGTAAGTAACTGCTTTTTATCAAGCTGAATGTTGTATTTCACTGTATTGTCCTGAACTATTAATTCACTATACTCTTCACAGAGCTGGTAGTAGCAATTCACTGCAGTCTGCCAAAACTCGAGATTCATTATACTACGTACTGAGCTGGTAGTAAGAACCCATTGCAATTTTAGTTCAGCTGGAAGTAGCAGTTAACTGCACTGTGCACTCAGCGAGTATTAGCAATTCACTGCGCTCTACTGTAACTAGTGATTCATTAGAGATAGATCCTTGCACTCTTAACTCAGCTTACTTTGATTCAGCTGGAAGTAGCAATGCACTGCACTCTACCAAAACTTGTTTCATTTATACCTGTAAGGTAAAGGTAGTAGGAATGCCTTGCATTGTTTATTAAGCTGGTTGTTGTATTTCATTGTATTGTCCTGAACTTTTAATTAATTGTATTCACAGAGCTGGTAGTAGCAGTCAATGCACTCTCACTCAGCTTACTTTGATTCAGCTGGTAGTAGCAATTCACTACATTCTGCCAAAACCCATGAGTCATTGTACTACGTACTGCGCTGGTAGTAAGAACCCATTTCAATTTTAGTTCAGCTGGAAGTAGCAGTTAACTGCACTGTGCACACAGCCAGTAATAGCATTCACTGCGCTCTACTGTAACTAGTGATTCATTCCTTGCACTCTCAACTCAGCTTACTCTGATTCAACTTGAAGTAGCAATTCATTGCACTCTTTCCCTAAACTTGTGATTCAATTATACCTGTACGCTACTGGTAGTAGGAATGCATTGCACTTTTTATTAAACTGATGAGTGTAAGAAACTGCTTTTTATTAGGCTGATTATTCTTGTATTTCACTGTATTGTCCTGAATTTTTAATTCGTTGTACTCTTCACAGAGCTTGTAGTAGCGGTCAATGCACTCTCACTCAGCTTACTTTGATTCAGCTGGAAGTAGCAATTCACTGCACTCTACCAAAACTTGTGATTCATTTATACCTGTAAGGTACTGGTAGTTGGAATGCATTGCACTTTTTATTAAGCTGAAGGGTGTTAGTAACTGCTTTTTATCAAGCTGAATGTTGTATTTCACTGTATTGTCCTGAACTATAAATTCACTATACTCTTCACAGAGCAGGTAGTAGCAATTCACTGCAGTCTGCCAAAACTCGAGATTCATTATACTACGTACTGAGCTGGTAGTAAGAACCCATTGCAATTTTAGTTCAGCTGGAAGTAGCAGTTAACTGCACTGTGCACTCGGCCAGTATTAGAAATTCACTGCGCTCTACTGTAACTAGTGATTCATTAGAGACAGATCCTTGCACTCTTAACTCAGCTTACTTTGATTCAGCTGGTAGTAGCAATTCACTGCACACTACCAAAACTCTTGTCACTGTACTAAGTACTGCGCTGGTAGTAAGAACCAACTGCAATTTTAATTAAGCTGGAAGTAGCAGTTAACTGCACTATGCACTCAGCCAGTAAAAGCAATTCACTGCAGTCTACTGTAACTAAGGGATTCATAGCAACAGATCCTTGCACTCTTAACTCAGCTCACTTATGATTCAGCTGGAAGTAGCAATTCACTGCACTCTACCAAAACTTGTGATTCATTTATACCTGTAAGGTACTGGTAGTAGGAATGCCTTGCATTTTTTATTAAGCTGATTGTTGTATTTCATTGTATTGTCCTCAACTTTTAAATCATTGTATTCACAGAGCTGGTAGTAGCAGTCAATGCACTCTCACTCAGCTTACTTTGATTCAGCTGGTAGTAGCAATTCACTACATTCTGCCAAAACCCATGATTCATTGTACTACGTACTGCGCTGGTAGTAAGAACCCATTGCAATTTTAGTTCAGCTGGAAGTAGCAGTTAACTGCACTGTGGACTCAGCCAGTAATAGAAATTCACTGCACTCTGCTGTAAACAGTGATTCATAGCAACAGATCCTTGCACTCTTAACTCAGCTTACTTTGATTCAGCTGGAAGTAGCAATTCACTGCACTCTACCAAAACTTGTTTCATTTATACCTGTAAGGTAAAGGTAGTAGGAATGCCTTGCATTGTTTATTAAGGTGGTTGTTGTATTTCATTGTATTGTCCTGAACTTTTAATTAATTGTATTCACAGAGCTCGTGGTAGCAGTCAATGCACTCTCACTCAGCTTACTTTGATTCAGCTGGTAGTAGCAATTCACTACATTCTGCCAAAACCCATGAGTCATTGTACTACGTACTGCGCTGGTAGTAAGAACCCATTTTAATTTTTAGTTCAGCTGGAAATGGCAGTTAACTGCACTGTGCACACAGCCAGTAATAGCAATTCACTGCGCTCTACTGTAACTAGTGATTCATTAGAGACCGATCCTTGCACTCTCAACTCAGCTTACTATGATTCAGCTTGAAGTAGCAATTCCTTGCACTCTTTCCCTAAACTCGTGATTCAATTATACCTGTACGCTACTGGTAGTAGGAATGCATTGCACTTTTTATTAAACCGATGAGTGTAAGAAACTGCTTTTTATTAGGCTGATTATTCTTGTATTTCACTGTATTGTCCTGAATTTTTAATTCGTTGTACTCTCACTCAGCTTACTTTGATTCAGCTGGAAGTAGCAATTCACTGCACTCTACCAAAACTTGATTCATTTATACTGTACCTGTAAGGTACTGGTAGTAGGAATGCATAGCACTTTTTATTAAGCTGATGAGTAACTGCTTTTTATGAAGCTGAATGTTGTATTTCACTGTATTGTCCTGAACTATTAATTCACTATACTCTTCACAGAGCTGGTAGTAGCAATTCACTGCAGTCTGCCAAAACTCGAGATTCATTATACTACGTACTGAGCTGGTAGTAAGAACCCATTGCAATTTTAGTTCAGCTGGAAGTAGCAGTTAACTGCACTGTGCACTCAGCCAGTATTAGAAATTCACTGCGCTCTACTGTAACTAGTGGATCATTAGAGACAGATCCTTGCACTCTTAACTCAGCTTACTTTGATTCAGCTGGAAGTAGCAATTCACTGCACTCTACCAAAACTTGATTCATTTATACCTGTAAGGTACTGGTAGTAGGAATGCATTGCACTTTTTATTAAGCTGATGGGTGTAAGTAACTGCTTTTTATCAAGCTGAATGTTGTATTTCACTGTATTGTCCTGAACTATTAATTCACTATACTCTTCACAGAGCTGGTAGTAGCAATTCACTGCAGTCTGCCAAAACTCGAGATTCATTATACTACGTACTGAGCTGGTAGTAAGAACCCATTGCAATTTTAGTTCAGCTGGAAGTAGCAGTTAACTGCACTGTGCACTCAGCGAGTATTAGCAATTCACTGCGCTCTACTGTAACTAGTGATTCATTAGAGACAGATCCTTGCACTCTTAACTCAGCTTACTTTGATTCAGCTGGAAGTAGCAATTCACTGCACTCTACCAAAACTTGTTTCATTTATACCTGTAATGTAAAGGTAGTAGGAATGCCTTGCATTGTTTATTAAGCTGGTTGTTGTATTTCATTGTATTGTCCTGAACTTTTAATTAATTGTATTCACAGAGCTGGTAGTAGCAGTCAATGCACTCTCACTCAGCTTACTTTGATTCAGCTGGTAGTAGCAATTCACTACATTCTGCCAAAACCCATGAGTCATTGTACTACGTACTGCGCTGGTAGTAAGAACCCATTTCAATTTTAGTTCAGCTGGAAGTAGCTGTTAACTGCACTGTGCACACAGCCAGTAATAGCATTCACTGCGCTCTACTGTAACTAGTGATTCATTCCTTGCACTCTCAACTCAGCTTACTCTGATTCAACTTGAAGTAGCAATTCATTGCACTCTTTCCTTAAACTCGTGATTCAATTATACCTGTACGCTACTGGTAGTAGGAATGCATTGCACTTTTTATTAAACTGACGAGTGTAAGAAACTGCTTTTTATTAGGCTGATTATTCTTGTATTTCATAGTATTGTCCTGAATTTTTATTTCGTTGTACTCTTCACAGAGCTGGTAGTAGCGGTCAATGCACTCTCACTCAGCTTACTTTGATTCAGCTGGAAGTAGCAATTCACTGCGCTCTACCAAAACTTGTGATTCATTTATACCTGTAAGGTACTGGTAGTAGGAATGCATTGCACTTTTTATTAAGCTGAAGGGTGTTAGTAACTGCTTTTTATCAAGCTGAATGTTGTATTTCACTGTATTGTCCTGAACTATTAATTCACTATACTCTTCACAGAGCTGGTAGTAGCAATTCACTGCAGTCTGCCAAAACTCGAAATTCATTATACTACGTACTGAGCTGGTAGTAAGAACCCATTGCAATTTTAGTTCAGCTGGAAGTAGCAGTTAACTGCACTGTGCACTCAGCCAGTATTAGAAATTCACTGCGCTCTACTGTAACTAGTGATTCATTAGAGACAGATCCTTGCACTCTTAACTCAGCTTACTTTGATTCAGCTGGTAGTAGCAATTCACTGCACACTACCAAAACTCGTGTCACTGTACCAAGTACTGCGCTGGACGTAAGAACCCATTGCAATTTTAATTAAGCTGGAAGTAGCAGTTAACTACACTATGCACTCAGCCAGTAATAGCAATTCACTGCACTCTGCTGTAACTAGTGATTCATAGCGACAGATCCTTGCACTCTTAACTCAGCTTACTTTGATTCAGCTGGAAGTAGCAATTCACTGCACTGTACCAGAACTCGTGATTCATACATACCTGTACGTACTGGTAGTAGGAATGCATTGCACTTTTTATTAAGCTGATGAGTGTAAGTAACTGCTTTTTATTAACCTGAATGTTGTATTTCACTGTACTGTCCTGAACTTTTAATTCACTATACTCTTCACAGAGCTGGTAGTAGCAATTCACTGCAGTCTGCCAAAACTCAAGATTCATTGTACTACGTACTGAGCTGGTAGTAACAACCCATTGCAATTTTAGCTCAGCTGGAAGTAGCAGTTAACTGCACTGTGCACTCAGCCAGTATTAGCAATTCACTGCGCTCTACTGCAACTAGTGATTCATTAGAGACAGATCCTTGCACTCTCAACTCAGCTTACTTTGATTCAGCTGGTAGTAGCAATTCACTGCACACTACCAAAACTCTTGTCACTGTACTAAGTACTGCGCTGGTAGTAAGAACCAATTGCAATTTTAATTAAGCTGGAAGTAGCAGTTAACTGCACTATGCACTCAGCCAGTAATAGCAATTCACTGCACTCTACCAAAACTTGTGATTCATTTATACCTGTAAGGTACTGGTAGTAGGAATGCCTTGCATTTTTTATTAAGCTGATTGTTGTATTTCATTGTATTGTCCTCAACTTTTAAATCATTGTATTCACAGAGCTGGTAGTAGCAGTCAATGCACTCTCACTCAGCTTACTTTGATTCAGCTGGTAGTAGCAATTCACTACATTCTGCCAAAACCCATGATTCATTGTACTACGTACTGCGCTGGTAGTAAGAACCCATTGCAATTTTAGTTCAGCTGGAAGTAGCAGTTAACTGCACTGTGCACTCAGCCAGTAATAGCAATTCACTGCACTCTACTGTAACTAGTGATTCATTAGAGACCGATCCTTGCACTCTTAACTCAGCTTACTTTGATTCAGCTGGTAGTAGCAATTGTCTGCACTCTACCAAAACTCGTGATTCATTTATACCTGTACGGTACTGGTAGTAGGAATACATTGTACTTTTTATTACGCTGATGAGTGTATCTGCTTTTTATTAAGCTGATTGTTGTATTTCACTTTATTGTCCTGAACTTTTAATTCATTGTACTGTCACAGAACTGGTAGTAGCAGTTAATGCACTCTCACTCAGCTTACTTTGATTCAGCTGGTAGTAGCAATTCACTGCAGTCTGCCAAAACTCGTGATTCATTGTACTACGTACTGCTCTGGTAGTAAGAACCCACTGCAATTTTAATTGAGCTGGAACTAGCAGATAACTGTACTGTGCACTCAGCTAGTCATAGCAATTTACTACACTCTACCATAACTGGTGATTCATTTTACCTGGAAGGTGCTGGTAGCAGGAATTCATTGCACTTTTTACTGACCTGGAAGTAGCAGTTAACTGCATTCTGTACTCAGGTGGTAGTAGCAATTCATTGTACTCTATTGGCACGAATATTCATTCTATTCTGCACTCAGCAGAGATAGTAGAAAATTCACTGTGGTTTTTCATTCAATTGGAAGTTTCACTTTGTGACACTCTTAATTCAATTGATTGTAATCATCCCACATACAATTCCCCAAAAATTCCAACTTCATCAAAGATGATTCTGTTTTGCAATACCATTGACATCGTTTATTTTATGATTTCAACTATTATCACATATTTGCATTTTATTGTCCTACTACTAAAACTTACTTTTAAAAACATTACTAAAAATCATAAACCATTGTAGGCCTTCAACCAGTTGTGTATAAATTGTGAGATGTGCAAAACAGTGGTATGTCACGGAATGGGCCTGCAATTATTAGATATTTGAGTGTAAACATTTTGCTTTGGAAAAAAAACAAACTAATGCTCAAAGGGGTTATATAGGCCACTTTACAATAATGAGCAATAAACAATGCCACTTTTTACAAATGTGTATGTTGTATTAGTAACATAATTTACGACAAGCAACACAATGTTGTTTCCAAGGGACGTGAAATTTCTTCTCTTCCACTTCAGAAAAAACTGCTGCTCCAAAACTGCTGCTGACAAGATTACCTTCTATACATACAATCTGGAAACAGTATGCCTATTTACAAGTTCGCAATGTTAAAATATACTTTCATAAAGAGCACGTCAATCTCATAATTGAGATCAATTCACATCTAAGTAATTAACACATTGCCGCTGGTACACTTTACCCTTATCCTACTAGAAGGACTTTTCCATATACTGTATTGAAAATTCTTTAAATGTGACGGTTCTCATTATTTCAAAAATTCTATCTGAATTTGTCTTAATAATTAATTAATTTTAGGTGTTACTTTATTTCTAACTGAAAAAAATTGTCAGCACACCAGTGGACCGGTCCGTCCTATAAAGGAAACACTGGTACACTGGTGTCCCGCACTGACTGTTTAGAAATGGTCGGAGAAGCAGCATGACATACATTCCTATGTCTGCGTAGCGTCAGTTGCTTTTTTTTATCACACCTAACTGGATGTGCGTCCGTCTTTTTTTTCATTTACTTATATTTTGCATTGTAAATAAAAATAATAAATGCCTAGACATAAAATTGTTGGTGTTGGTAGAAGTGCAGAAATGATGAAAATATTAGGACTCTATCATCATCGTCAAGCGATGAGAAATATGAACACTCTAGCACCTGTTACTTCTAACCAAAAAGATGTGTAATTACAGGTATGTGGACTCTGCGTGTATCAAGTTGTAATACGAGAAACTGATCTTTTAGATTCTGCTCAGCCCAGTTCATCACGCATTCAACAGAGTACTAGGCCTAACTCCCAACACCAGCAGTACAGTACAACTACTAAGCCCATCAGTTCAGTCAACCCATCAGTTACAGTTCTCAGATTTGCGACATATCAAACGATGAAGATCCTGTTGATGATTCTGATGAAGATTATCAGGAAACTACCAATGCTGATTCATATTCTTCAAGTAACAGCTCAATGTCAGAAGAAACTGAAAATGAAGTACATTAAACTGGACTCCTATTACTGATTCAGATACAGTCTCCTTCCAAGAGTATGGAGGCTCAGACAATTCACTGATATATGGAGGCTCAGACATAAGTCCTGAATATTTCAACAAAAATCCATATAATTTGTTTACTATGTTTCTACCTGAGTCTGCATATACCTGGTATGGTATATTACTGAGTAAAGTTTATGGTAACTGAAACTAACCGTTTTGTTAATCAAAGCTTGCATAAGAAGCCCATAAATAATGAAAAACTATTTCCATGGGTTGACTCTACCGCCAACGAATGAGAAAATTTCTTGCTATTCTGAGTTGATGGGTGTTTACCTGCCAGATATCCTCCTGTATTGGAAAAAACACTAGTATGTTTACAAAAGTATTCATATAGACAACAAGGCCTAGAGATATTTATTATTGTTTTAAACCACTGGCATTTTGTAAATAATGAAAACGATCATGAAATTAATAAAGTTTACAAAATACAGCAGCTGTTGGATATGTTGCCAATTAATTTTAGAGCTGCTGTAAAGGGAAAGAATTAGTTGTTAATGAAAGTATCAAGGGGTTAGTGGTAAAACTACCAAAGTACAATTTTTAATTATGTTTCAAGAATTTCCAAAAAAAAAACATTTTTATTCATTTCTCCTTTTCTTTTTACTTTTTAAGATCTACACAATAAAAAAAAAAACTATTAATAATAGACTTATCATTGCACTTGAAAACCTTTTTCAGTTTTCTGTAAATTCATATAGGTGGACTTAGAGTAGTTTCACCACTAACCCCTCGGTATGATACCTTGGTGATGGAGACTCAGTTTTCACCAATACATTCCACAAAAATCTTATAAATATGGAATAAAACTTTACAAACTGTGTCGCACATCTGGATATACTTACAACTCAAAATATTTATTCTGAGAAAACACATGAATTAAATAAAAACAATAATTAGCCATCCACATGAAGTAACTATAGAGCTAATGGAGGGTTTGCTAGATGAAGAAAGATTACTCTTTGGAGATAATTTTTACACAAGTTTATCTCTGGTTTAAGAAACGCTGAACAGAAAAACATTCTACTGTGGCACGCTTAGAGGAAATAGAAAAGGACTGGTTGTACACTTCATAAAAAATAAGCAGAAGAAAGGTGAAGTTTGTGGTGTTTATAATAATAAAGGAATAAAATTAATCAAATGGACTGGTAAAAGACAAGTACTCATGATGACTTCGGACACTCACGATAGGAGAAAGATGAATGAGCTACACAAACAAAACAGGTTTGGAAACACAATAAAAGAAGATTCTGTCATAAGCTACAATAAATCAAAAAAAAAAAAAGATCTTTCTGATCAGTTGGCATAATACTACTCTCTCATTTAAGAAACACAATAAAAAAAGTACAGAAAAATTGTGATGGAGCTTATCTTTGGTACCATCATCATCAATACATGGACAATACATAGAAACCCTTCTGAAGAAAAATTACTTTCTTTTACAATTTAGAAATAATTTTAGAATAATTTTAATTAGAAAGCTAATCTCTGATACAGAAACCGATACAGATAGATACAGATACAGATATTGCAAAATCATCTGGCCAAGTTCATGTAGTTCGTGAAAGATGCCGGAACTGTTACAAAAAACTGTATGAAGAACATGGGAAGAAACAAGCTGATTTAAAAACTACTAAGAGTTAATATATTTTGCACGCAGATAAAGCGCGCGCATCTTTGTTTATCACGTTTTAATGAGATACATGAACATTTTTAGTTTTAAGTTCATTTATGTTGGAGATTGTGTAGTATTTTTAAAATAATTCCCTGAAAAATTAGACTTTAATTATTTTCAGTCTGTTACCAAGAAGGTAGTGTCAATTACAATAAGTGGTGACCACTGTCCAGTTTATAACTCAAGACAGCTGCTGTGAGTTATTTATATTTATACCACTGATTTGGGAAATCATCAATATATCTAACGTAACATCCTAATGGGTCATTTAATTTTATTATATTTATTATTTGTTCATAAAGTTTTTGTAGAAAGATTTCTGATATGATAGCGGAGGTTGGGGCTCCCATAGCAAGGCCATCTGTTTGATAGTATAGTTTGTTGTATTGAAAATAATTTTGATTTAAAATTATTTTTAAAGTATTAGTTAATGTTTAATGTATGTGTCTCTTTTATTATTTGTTTTCAGTTTATTTATTATAATATTTATAGTTTCTTCATTCAATGGGAATGTTTCTATACATGTTTGATATGTTGAAGGAATATAATTTTGTATTTCTGTTTACTTTTATGTTTTTTAGTTGTTCCATGAGTTTGATACTATTTTTTATATTGTATTTGGCTGGAAGTTCTATTTTATGTTTTAAAATTTGTGTTAGTAATTTTGCTATTTTATAATTTGGTGCCGTTCTAGCATTTATTAAAGGTCTAATAGGTTTATTGATTTTGTGTAATTTTATTAGAGAATTTAATTTTGGTGCACAAGGATTATCCATTTTATATTTAAAAGATTCTTTAGGATTTATGATTTGGGTACTATTTTTTAGTGTACTTGTTACTTGTGTTTGATATTTATTTATAGGATCTTTATCTTTTTTAGAAATTATTATTGTACTATTACTTTTATCACCTTTGGTTAAAGTGAGGTTATTGGCCGTTAGTTTGTTTTGTGTTATTAATAGTGTTACTTTATTTTTAATATGAAGATTTTGCTTATTATAATTTTGATAAATTTTATTATTTCCATTGAGGCTTCTGTTCTTATTTATCTTGCAGTCACAAGAAGGCAATTAAGATTTAATCTTTATAGAACAAGCATAAATTAAAAAGTAAGTTATAGCTCTCTCCACAACTATAAAACAACGTACATTCAAAAGAAACATTTTTGAAGAGAACAAAAAAAATGCATAACAATTTTGCCCAATTTGTTTTAACCACTTTGAGACTGGGGTAAATCAATTTCAAATCAGAAAATAGGTGTTGACATTTTTGTTACCTTATATAAGGTATCATTTGGTATCATCTACTCTTTCTGGACTTTCAAAACAATTTTATTTAATTTTTATAATAAATAATTTTTCTCTTGGCAGTCATTATGTTTTGGAATATCAGCTATTTTCAGCATTTTTCATACTTTGCGGAAACTGAAATAACTTCTTTTACTTATAAAGATATCAGCTTAAAACAAAAACCTTCTTAACCTGTATAAAACCAGCTCTCATTTTTATGTTACAGAATAATTTTGCTGGGTTTTGAGGAAATAGCATAAAACTGTAACTGAATATTGTTTAAAGCATGCAAATGAACAAGTTTAGAAGAAAAACTTTCATACTTATAAAAAAAAAGATTCTGATTTAATAATTCTGTTATGCAAAGACTTCATACTGCATTCCTTGTTTTATAATAGTTTGAAGCCAGACATCTTTGTCCTTATTGTTTTATGAGCCGTCAAATATTGAATTCGCTTAAAAAATCATGATTTTAATTTGTAATGTCAAAAGGAGACGAGATAAAAAATCTGAAATTTTCTCAAAATACTCTTCAAATAACTAACAACAGAAATAGGCTTACAACATTTCATTATCCAGACTTATTCACCAGTGAATTAGTCTTACAAAAGAGTTAAAATTTAAAGTAACTAGCAGTCCAAAATAAGTTCATTGTATTAAAATTAATATATCAAATGTATAAATATACTACAACAAATATAATTATGAAAAATAAATCCAAATTTAAAGGTTTTTGATTATGAGTAATATGGATACCAAAATGAAATATTATTTTATATAGTAAATTTTTAATAATATTAATAACAGAAAGTAAACCCTGATGTCTTCCAAAAGAGCATTTCTGTACAGGTGAGACCTCACTCAATAAATCTAGCTCAGTTATTCACGCTTCTGATGTATGGTTCAAGTGTTACATTATATGTGATGTGCAAATTTCACATGTGGTTTAAGAGTTGAGTACTAAATGTTTGTTGTTGTTATTATTATCAATTATCAAATTGGAGTGTTCTTGAAAATTTGTAACAAAATTGATCTGGATAAAAGCTCAAACAGTGATTTACAGTAAACAGGATGAATCTGAGTATAAAAACTAAGTTTATCCTATTCTTGTTAAGAGAAAGAATGGATGTTATTGATGGTAGCCTATCTATTCAATAGAAGTCTATTAAATAATGTTCATGCATGCAGTAGTTGTTTGAAAATTTCTCGACAGGTGCAAGATGTTAAGTATTTAGGTGTCCAAATAGATGAAAATATTAAATGGAGAACTTATTAAAAATTCATGAAAGATATAGATTTATACTAAAAATGTGTGAATGCAGCCTTAAGAAAATTTTTTGCTAATGATACATTATATTACTTCTATCCGTATGTATTGGTTACAAGCCACACGTTGGTTGCGTCATTTATAACATAACCTTTTACGTCTTGTCTTCTTACTGTTCAAATCCCAAGTCGCTGGTGTCAATTTATTATCTTACTCTGAAGTTGTATAATTTTATTTCCCGATTTAAGGCGCCAAATTGTTTTATTTCAAAAACAATTAAAATTATTCTTATTTATTTATCCTTTTCCCTAGTTTTAATTTAGTTCAACTCACCTTTGTCTTGTAGTCTAATTTGAATTTCGTTCCTAAAAAATAGGTGTTACCAACCTCCATTTTCTGATAAAAAATTTCCACCTTGGCTATATCTATATAATAAATCTCTAGGGGGGTCTACGTTTGTCCGCGGTAATCTCAGAATCTACTGAACCGATTTCAATGAAACGTATGCTGATAGCAGGTACCCATCGGAAGGTTTTCCACTTTATTTGATAACAATAGGTTAAAAAGAACCGAAGTTATTAAAAAAAAAAAACGCATTTTTTTAAACCCGTAGCTTCAATCGCGAATATTTGTATGATTGTTGTGGTAACTGTCGAGTTGGTAAATTGCTAATGGTACATCTACATTAATAATATTCTTATATTGTAAGTTATGAATATCCAAAAAGGGCGAAGCAATAGATCCATCATTCATGTTTCCTCGATACGTAAAATCAAAATTTGATAATTTAGTAGATATTTACAAACATGCAGTAACACAATTAGATGAAATGTTTATTCGTATAGAATAATACAAATAGTGTATATACATAAGTATATTGATATCAGTTAGTCCATTTGAATATTTACATTTTAGTAGGGATATGGAATTCTTATCAGCATGTGGAATTCATATAAACAATACAATAATTCATTGTTTGATTATATTGTAACATTGATTATATAGTACACGTTGATTCTGACAAACTATACTCTTCAACATTTGAATATTCAGTAGGCCTATGTGCAGTAGGAATAATTAGTTGTCGAGAATTATACTGAACCTACTTCATCGAGAATTATGCGATGAGCGTCAGTGATGTAGTATCAGTGCCTTTTTTTGTTAATTTTACGTCATCGGTAAGTAATATGTGCAATATGTATTGTATTGTATTGTATTGTATAAATTATTAATTGCCCCCTAGAGATTTATTAGTATAGATCAAATAAATACACTTCCTTTTTTTTAGCTTTGCAATGCCAAAAAGACGATCATGTTTAGGAAGATCTACTGCTGCTGCGGAAGAAAGAGGCGTCTTAGAGCATCTGAAAATGACGTCGAAGGAGTCGAAATTCAATCAGCTCCTGGAAACTCTTCAGAAAGATCTGGATTAGAAGAAGTCTCACGGGTTGAAAGTCCTACGATTCGTGAAAATAGATTAGTGGCACAAAGACGCAGGCAAGAGACTCTCAGATCACGAGGTCCTACTTTACGATGGAATGCAAAATTAAATTATGGTTTCAATTATAATCCAGTTATTAACTACGCGAATGAAACAGATATCAGGTTACCGAGTATGGTTTGCCCTCATTGCAAAGCTTTGAAGTGGAAAAATGAATCACATGGATTATGTTGCTCTGCAGGAAAAATGCGATTAGATCCCATACTTCCTCCTCCAGAACCGTTAAAATCATTATTAAATGGAGAACATCTTTAAACGAAAAAATTTTTGAATGCATTAAGATCGTACAATTCAGCTTTTCAATTTACATCATTCGGAGCCAATGAAATAGTCAAAGGGAGCTTCATGCCTACTTTCAAAATTCAAGGGCAAGTATATCACCTCATGGGATCATTACTCCCCACACAAAACGAAGTACCAAAATTTCTACAGGTGTATTTCATAGCTGATTATTTACAGCACTCTGAAACAAGAACGGATCATATTCGTAGCTTGGATAAGCCATTAGTAACAGAACTTCACAATTTACTTCACGCAATCAACCCATATGTTAGTGAACTAAAAAGTACGGTTGTTTTGACGGTTCATCCTCTTCATTCAGAGCACTTAATATTATTGATTACTGTACTTTCACTTGTGAAAACTTATGTTTCTTATTGTCCTCGAACGTTTTGGTGTGGTGTACACCTTCCTCAGCGAGGACAATAAGAAACGTAAGTTTTCACAAGTGAAAGTACAGTAATCAATAATGAAAAGTGCATTTGAAATAAGAAACGTTAAGTTTTCACAAGTGAAAGTACAGTAATCAATAATGAAAAGTGCGTTTTTGAATTTGTAACATCTGCGAATAATAATCAGTACAATATTGTGATTCATGATGATCTAACAGAAAATAATGAAGAGCACAGGGGTCGCTACAATGCATCGACAACTAATGAGGTGGCAGTAGTTTTAGTTAACCAGGAATGCAATAAACTCGATATAATAATCCGTGCGAGGGATCATACGCTACATCGAATTGCAGAAACACATCGAGCTTATGATGCTTTACAGTACCCTTTAATGTTTTGCAGAGGAGAAGATGGTTATCATTTTACATTAAAATTAGTCGATCCTCAGACTGGGTTACAAACTACTAACTCGACAGTTACCACAACAATCATATACAAATACTCGCGTGCGAAGCCGCGGGTACCTGCTAGTTAAGGAATAAAATGTCATTAACATTAAAATAAATCAAATATACTATTGAAATTAGTCAATACTGTATTACTTCTTTAGTGTTTTTATTTCTTTCTTTACCAAACAAATGAAATATTTGTATAATATGTTTGCTCCAGCTCTTGTTTTTTACTTGCTCAGCGGTTGGCAATAGTGACCAGGGCCTTGCTAAATAAAATAATCTGTTTTATTTTAGTTATTTTAAATGAGCTGGGTTCTTGTGATTACAGAAAAAATTAACAAAAGATCTTTATAAAGTACAAAACTTCACACAAAACAATTAAATAATATACAGTTTCTTAATAAATTAATTCTTAGGTTATATGGTATGTGTTGGACCAAAGTTGGTGAATTTAGTTTGTTCGTTTTAAGAGAAGATTACAATGTCTAATAAGTTGATCACCATAAATTAAAAAGTGAATAAAGATAAACTGATTGTCACTAGTTTATTCATTAATTGAGTTTAAAGTTTATTAGTGAGTGAAAAAGTGTCGACTAGTCCTTTCCTTATTTAGTTTTTAATTCAATTTTATACTTAGCACATTCCTTCACATCTGAGGTTTCACTTCATGTTCATTTTCTTTGATAATTTGTAAGGGAGATTTATTCTTTCAATTTTAAGTGATTTGGTTTTAATTATTTCTTCTTGTCATATTATTACCATACATAGTATCCTTTTAATTCATCACTATCACATTTCTACTATTATTTATTTCTTTTATATTATTATATTGAGCTACATGGATTTTTTAATCTGCTCTTCTCTGAATCTAATAATGGACTAACGAATTTTTCTGTTAATGTTTGGTTGTCAAGGCAGCAAGCCTAATACTCCTATTGGTTGAAAATTTTTTTACATTGTTAGACATTGCTCCTGATTTTTTACAAAATTAACAAATATTTTTAAATTAGTATAATCTTCTTATACTACTATGAATTCTCAAGATAATAACACTATTGCATTGCATTTCTTTTATAAATTAATTATAAACCAAACATGAATAGTTTCTGTTCAGTATTTACCAAGTTACTAAGTTTAACAATTTTGTTTTTATATTAATTAATTTATGACTGATTATTTTGGTATATATTGTGTCTCGAAAGTTATATAATTAAACCTAATAGTATTACCTACATTTTACCCTTAATTATTACTGTTATAATATCAAATTTTACAAAAGACTCCTTATGCCTATTCCAACTGATTTTCTTTAGAGTTATTATAACAAATTCTTGTTTTTATGAAACTGAATTATTTTCAACACAACTACAATAAACTAACATATAACATTTGATTATTCATAATCATTTTTAAAACCTAATACTATTCTTAACATGCTATGCACATGCTATTATTCAATACATTACATACATTCCTACTCTCATTGACTATCATTCATTAAACATGCTTTTTTATCCTTATATACCCTTTTTAACACAAACAAATAACTATAACTGTTATTTAACTATTATTTCTTTTTTAAAACATGATCATTAATTCTAACTATTTCACTTGTATAGGTTTATTATGCGTCAAGTTTTTTAATAGTATACTATCCTCATTTTTTCATCAAGCATTATTTATTATTCACTTAACACTTTTATTATTACTACTGATTTTCAGTTAGTATAATTTTCTTGGTTCTTTTATGCACTTTAGTCTTATATTATTCACTATTTTTCTTTCTTTTATTAACTTTGAACTACCCACACAACTCACCTTATCATTAAAATTGTGTATTTATTATATAATAGTTTTATTCCCTTTATATTTTAATAACAATATTACTTATCATTACTCAATCTACATTTATGTATTGATAGTTTTACATGGAATTACTTATACTACTATTTATAGCTTTGTACTTCCATTATTATCTCTACTATATTATTATTATTGGAAAAGGGGTTGTGTTGTGGTCAGAAAGTTATTCATTTTTATCTTTCCCTTTGCCAATCACTTGGGTTTTGTCATCGTCTTAGTCCTTGTGTAGTTTCTGTCAGTATTGTTTTATTCTAATACTCCTATTCTTTAAGTCTTTGTTACTTTGATTTTCTTTATTCCTTCAATATTGTAACTTATTTTTCTTTTAAATGGACAGCTTGTTTCTTCCCATGTTCTTCATACAGTTTTTTGTAACAGTTCCGGCATCTTTCACGAACTACATGAACTTGGCCAGATGATTTTTGCAATATGGTTTCTGTATCAGAGACTAGCTTTCTAATTAAAATTATTCTAAAATTATTTCTAAATTGTAAAAGAAAGTAATTTTTCTTCAGAAGGGTTTCTATGTATTGTCCATGTGTTGATGATGATGGTACCAAAGATACGCTCCATCACAATTTTTCTGTACTTTTTTTATTGTGTTTCTTAAATGAGAGAGTAGTATTATGCCAACTGATCAGAAAGATCTTTTTTTTTTTGATTTATTGTAGCTTATGACAGAATCTTCTTTTATTGTGTTTCCAAACCTGTTTTGTTTGTGTAGCTCATTCATCTTTCTCCTATCGTGAGTGTCCGAAGTCATCATGAGTACTTGTCTTTTACCAGTTCATTTGATTAATTTTATTCCTTTATTATTATAAACACCACAAACTTCACCTTTCTTCTGCTTATTTTTTATGAAGTGTACAACCAGTCCTTGTCTATTTCCTCTAAGCGTGCCACAGTAGAATGTTTTTCTGTTCAGCGTTTCTTAAACCAGAGATAAACTTGTGTAAAAATTATCTCCAAAGAGTAATCTTTCTTCATCTAGCAAACCCTCCATTAGCTCTATAGTTACTTCATGTGGATGGCTAATTATTGTTTTTATTTAATTCATGTTTTCTCAGAATAAATATTTTGAGTTGTAAGTATATCCAGATGTGCGACACAGTTTGTAAAGTTTTATTCCATATTTATAAGATTTTTGTGGAATGTATTGGTGAAAACTGAGTCTCCATCACCAAGGTATCATACCGAGGGGTTAGTGGTGAAACTACTCTAAGTCCACCTATATGAATTTACAGAAAACTGAAAAAGGTTTTCAAGTGCAATGATAAGTCTATTATTAATAGTTTTTTTTTTATTATGTAGATCTTAAAAAGTAAAAAGAAAAGGAGAAATGAATAAAAATGTTTTTTTTTTTTGGAAATTCTTGAAACATAATTAAAAATTGGACTTTGGTAGTTTTACCACTAACCCCTTGATACTTTCATTAACAACTAATTCTTTCCCTTTACAGCAGCTCTAAAATTAATTGCCAAAAAATAAATTGTTGCATAAAAACAGATATCAATAAACGAATCAATTCAATAACAAAATCTATGTTTGTGACTCAATAATATACCGATAAATTTCAGATGAGAGGCCGAGCGATAAAGGTTACATGTAATCTATTGAAGTGAAAGCGCCGGCTGCAGCCGGCAGACTGAGTCACGCGGCCGGGCTCTGGCGTAGTAATTCACAATCCGGATAGTTGTGTATTTCTGGACTGATTTTCTATATCAACCTAAAATCAATATCCTATAATATCAATATATTTAAATGTAATTTACAAATTTATTCAAATAAATCCTGATAGACCTTATATTTCCAAAAACCTAAGTCTAAAAATATAAATAATACTATTATTGACGACTCGGAACATTAAGTTTTTTATAAGTAAAAACGTAAAGTTTTACCTTACAGCCTAAACCGGCTTTCACCTTTAGAAGGTTTCATCAGAGGCCTTCTAATGAAGGCTTCTAAAGGTGAAAGCCGGTTTAGGCTGTAAGGTAAAACTTTACGTTTTTACTTATAAAAAACTTAGTGTTCCGAGTCGTCAATAGTATAGTGATATTTAGTTAAGTAACGGACACGTCATGGACAACGAAATCCAAGAATCTAAAAATATCTCAATTTTTGTCTCCTGAAATTTTAAGGATTATTATTTTAATACTTATATAGAACGGAGAGAGCCGTTGCATCAAACAATTTTAACTACGTTACTACTGAAATGCTTGCAGAAAGTATTTGGTTTTCTTAAAATCCGTTGCAGAGAGATGAAAAACATTCTGCTTTTAGGTACTAATTTATTTGGCGCAGAAAACAAAAATATCACAGTTCGTTCAATTTTTATAAATATAATGCCAAGAATATTGTTTACAGTTTCCACTGCCAAGAATACTGTTTACAGTTTGCACTGTCTTTTTTCATATCTTCCTTATAAGCACGATGTTTTTAGATTTGCAGTCTATAAATGCTTCTTCTATCAGCTGACACAGAGAAAATCCGTAGCTAATATCAAAAGACCTACAATACCAAATGCATCTTGGCCACATATACCTACCACTGGATTTTTTATGAGATTGCATATAACAGTCCATGGCAAACATGGGTATGGCACAACTGACTAAAACATCGACCTTGTGGTAGACATATACTTTGCACCAAAAATGTTAAAAAGGATACAAAAATATTAAGGTTATTAACATAGTACGGCATAGATGATGAAAATAATGTGGACAAATGTAACTCAGCAAACAAAAAGACAAGAGTGTAGACCAAAGAGTTGAGAGATAAACCAAATTTTTTATGTATTCTTTTTCCTCTTGCTAAGGCTGAGTCTCACTACTGCAGAAAATGCTCCCAAAAGTTGCATCTCAAAATAATGTGGTTAAGAAATCAACTGCATAATAATTATTCTTACTATAAATACTGATGAAGAGCAACTTCAAGCCTTTTTGAAGTTGTGCTTTCCACTAAGTTTTTGAGGACCTAAATCTGACAATATATAGGCCCCAAAAGTATCAATGTAATGCCAGGCTGTTATTGAAAGGCATCTTAAAAATACAGAAATAAAGTGCCTGCTGACCACTTTTCTGTACCCATAAAAGCAATAAAACACCCTCATCCAGTCACTGTTGAATATATTGACCACACATATTTCCAAAATTTAGTAATCTAGCAAAATACAAATCCATAAGCACTGATAAAATGGGTTACAACTCACAGCATACTGATATCAAATGTTTAAAATATGGGTCATTCCATGTCAAACCAACCAAAAAATAATTATTTTCAACCTGACCATTTTTAAATTTGATGAAACTTGCAGGATTTATTCTCTCTATAAATGTAAGTACAAAATTTTTTTTTTTTTATTTTTATGTTGCCCCATTTTTTAGTTTTTAATTTTTAAAAAGTTGTTAGTTTTTTTGGCTTGCAGAACAAGCTTTAATGCACCATCACGTTTGTTCTATAGGTCCTACAGACTTGTTCTTGGGCTCATTTTTTAGCTCTTTTTAGTGGCTTTGATTTGATATATAACTTGACAGTTTATAAAAATTTTTTTTTGAAAAAAGTAAAACTTGTTTTTTTTTTAATACGAAAGTGTTCTTTAAATTTTTTTTTTAAATATATGTTATTCTACTGTTTATTATCTACATTTCCTGAACATTTTAAAGTGGGATCACAAGTTATGGACAAATATGTAAGATACTTAACTGTACCTTTCGTAACTAAATAGCGTTTAGGTAAAAAAAACTAGTTTTGTTTAATTAAACCAAATGTATTATATAAACTAATGAAAACATACATGACTGAGCTCTTTTAAAGTGGCTATGGTTTTAAAACTGTCCGACTTGAGTAAGCCAATTAGTTTTTATTTCCTCTTTGAACAAGAATTTTTTTAACAAATCAATACCAAATTAATTTTGGCTTTTTATATTGTGTGTTTAATGTACTTCAGAGAATTTTTAGTAAGTTTTCAATCATATAATTTTTTTTAATTAAAAAACTAAAACAATACACTTAAATAAGATTTGTTTTTCTAAAAGACAAATACATTTAAACTATGTATTTTTAAAATTTTAATTAACTAAATTAAAATTTTAAATAAATAAACTTTAATCATAAATAAACTGTGTAAAACTAATAGGCCTAGATGGAATAATTTTCCAATTCCCAAATGAATTGAGTTTCACAGTAACTGGACAGCAGCTATTTAGATGCGCAAGTCTCAACAGGCTTGGTTCCTGTCAGTACATGTAAGCCTACGTACACAGGTCAGCCAAGTCAGTCTGCTTGAATGCTCAGTTCACTTCAGTTGCTTTCCAATCGTAGTGATACAGTTTTAGTGAAGTAGCCAATCTTAGTGTTTTTAGTTTTATAAATTTAGGTGACTATCATTTTTTTAGTGTTTCAATATATTTTTAAAAAGTGGTTTAAAAATTTTTGTAGAATTTTGTTAGTGGTGTTTGTCGTTGGAATTAATAAGGTAAAACTTTTTTAAAACCCTCTGAACATTTTCAAGCATTAAAATTTTATAGGTCTAGCTATTAGGTATATTAGTTACTGCAACTAAATTCAAACTTAGAAGAAAACATGGAAGCGGCTAAAGCAACCACATCTAAAGGTAGTTTTCAAGTATATTGTTGCAATCCACTCAAAAAAATCAAACCATGATCATTTTAAAAAAGAGTTTAAGACCTGTTAATGAAAATATTGTCAGCCGTTCTAATACTATAAAGCTTGGGGATAGAATATGTGACAGTTGTCGCAAGGCAATACTTAAGTTGCCTAAACTGGATGAGGTAGAAGAATGGCAGTCTGACAGCTCAGAATATGAAGACAATGATAACAATGTTGAAACAATAGAAATATCAACGCTACAGAAGGAAGAAGCTATTGATGCAGTAAACATAAGTTTAGTTGTCATTGATGAAACTCGAATAAAAAAAAGCGTTTAACAGAGAAGTACCCAGAGGAAAAACTAAAAAAAGTATCTGAAGCTTTCAGAACTAAACTTATGAGCAGAACTAAGGTCCATGCAGTCAGATTGAAGAAAAACCTGATATAGGTAGAGAAATGATAAATCAGCTTAAAGAAAAATTTCACAGTACTACTGATAAAAGCTTAAAAATGCAAATTCTGACTACTTTACCTCAAAGTTGGACCTCGATCCAGATTGAAACTGAATTTGGTGTGTCTAAATTTATTGCAAGAAAAGTAAAAAAACTTGTAAAAGAAAAGGGTATAATGTCATCACCAGATCCACGCCCAGGAAAAACTCTAGATCTAGCAACCGTAGAGTTAGTAAAAGAGTTTTATGAAAACGATGAGGGTAGCCGTCAAATGCCCGGACTGAAAGACTTTGTACCAGTCAAAATAGATGGAAAGCGCACTCATGTTCAAAAGTTTTTACTTCTTTGTACTCTAAGAGAACTTTATATACTGTTCAAGGAAAGATATCTGGTAAGAAAAATTGGATTTACAAAGTTCTGCGAACTTAGGCCAAAAAAATGTGTCCTAGCTGGATCAAGTGGAACACATTCAGTATGCATGTGTATGACTCACCAAAATGCCAAGCTGATGATGGACCAGTGCAAAATACCCCAACTAACTTCTGGAGAGCCCTCAATAAAGACCTATAAAGATTTGACTTCCAGCATTGTTTGCAAAGATTCAACACCTAGATGCCACTTCGTCAAATGTGAAAGTGCCCAGGTAGTGAAAAGCTAAAAGAACATTTTCAAAATTGTTTTGAGGAGTGTATTGAAAACGTGACATTCAAGCAATGGATGCAAATTGACAACAAAACAACTTTAGAAACAGTAACAATGCCAGTTAATGATTTTGTGGACAGATTAGTTGAAAGTTTGCCAAAACTGCTACGCCACTCTTTCATTGCCAAACAACAATCAGCTTATTTGAAGCAGTTTAAGGATAATATCTTGCCAGATGAGTACATAGTGATATGCGATTTTGCTGAAAATTATTCTTTTGTCCTACAAGATGCTGTACAAGGATTTCACTGGAACAACGCACAAGCAACCATTCACCCAATTATCATATACTATAGAGGTGAAGATAAAGAAAAGCTTGAACACATAAACCTAGTTATCATTAGTGGTTGTATGTCTCACAATACAGTAGATGTGCACCTGTTTCAACCAATGATGATTGACTTTTTAAAGCAGAAACGTCCATCACAGCCGCAAAAAATTCATTATTTCTCAGATGGACCAGCATCCCAATACAAAAATAAGTATAACTTCATCAACCTTTGTTTTCATAAGGTAGACTTTGATGTAGAAGCAGAATGGAATTTCTTCGCTTCATCACATGGGAAAAATGTTTGTGATGGGGTAGGGGGAACGGTTAAGCCCCTCGCTGCCCAAGCTAGTTTGCGAATGGTCTACAATGATCAAATAATGACTCCTCGCCAGCTTTATGATTGGGCAAAGGAGAATATTCCATCTGTTAACTTCCTCTATACAACACAAGAAGACCATGAAACTGAGAACACCTTTTTGGAATGACTGGTGAATGCTAAAACCATCAAAGGGACCCAAACAGCTTCATTCTTTTATACCTGTCGGAAGTACTACAAAACTTAATGTTAAGGAATACAGTTTTTCAACTGAAACAAAAGAAGAAATTATGTCTCTTGAGGAAAAAAAAAATGAGCAGTTAGAACTTAGTGAAATAGTTGGGTTTGTGACTTGTAACTATTCAAATCAGTGGTGGTTAGGCTGTGTGCTCGGGATCGAAAATGAGTTCGTAAATATAAGCTTTTTGGGACCACATGGCCCTTCCCCTTCATTCAAGTACCCCCAGTTTCCAGACATATTGGGTGTGAGTAGATCAGATGTCCTAACTAAAGTTGATCCCATAACACAAACTTGAAGAGTTTATAAACTTACAACTCATGAAATGGAAAAAGCCAGCAAAATTCTTGCTCAAAGAAGAAATAAAAACTAATTGGCTTACTCAAGTCGGACAGTTTTAAAACCATAACCACTTTAAAAGAGCTCAGTCATGTATGTTTTCATTAGTTTATATAATACATTTGTTTAATTAAACAAAACTAGTTTTTTTTACCTAAACGCCATTTAGTTACGAAAGGTACAGTTAAGTATCTTACATATTTGTCCATAACTTGTGATCCCACTTTAAAATGTTCAGGAAATGTAGATAATAAACAGTAGAATAACATATTTTTTTTTAATTTTTAAAGAACACTTTCATATTAAAAAAAAAAAAAAACAGTTTTACTTTTTTCAAAAAAAATTTTTTTTATAAAACGTGTCGTTATACATCAAATTAAAGCCACTAAAAAGAGCTAAAAAATGACCCAAGAACAAGTCTGTAGGACCTATAGAACAAAGGTTATGATGCATTAAAGCTTGTTCCGCAAGCCAAAAAAACGAACTTTTTTAAAATTTAAAAAATTAAAAACTAAAAAATGGGGTGACAAAAATTTTTTTTAAATATTTTTGTACTTACATTTATAGAGAGAATATATCCTGCAAGTTTCATCAAATTTAAAAATGGTCAGGTTGAGTCACTGGTTGGTTTGACATGGAATGACCCATATGATACGGGTGGGGCCGTATTACAAATTAATTTTTTTTTAATGAAAACTAACCTCTCCTGTTTGCAAAGAGTTTCCCATATTATATAAAAACTAGACTACATACACTTTGTAAATAATCTCATTCTTACAAGACCTTACGCTACACTACAAGATTTTCAATTCTTTTATGAATCATAGTCATATGAGAATTACTAATTATTATTATTATTATTATGAGAATTTCAGCATTTTTAATATGGTCACTTAAATATAATTAAACTATATTTGTTGTCTGAATGGTCAACAGAGGCCAATTTGACAATTTTTAGGATGTAATTTTATTCTAGTTTAGAACAGCAATACTAATACGCCAAATGTTTGTGTAATAATTTTAAGATTTTTTTAAATATTTTTGGAAATCATGTTGTAGGGCTACACATATGAAAAAAGCTGAGGTATACCAAAGCTGAACACATTTACTTCTAGTTTGACATATATTTAAATGTTTTATAGACTTTTAATTTAGTTACAAAAATGGACCCAATATCACTTATTAAAATCAAAGGGTAACAGTTCCGAGTGACTACCTCGCCTCCGACAGCCACAAAACTTGCAAAAACCTGGTTTTTTGTCAAAACTAGGTGCGGAAGCAAAACATTCGCACAACATACGGTAGTTTCTTGGCATAAATAAGGTACAATTGACGTTATTATGTCAACATGCAAACTAACCTAACTACTAACCTTTCTCGGTTTTTGTGAAATCCACACGTAAAAAAAACTCAAAGAATGGCGAGTTGCCTGTTACCAACCAATATAGTAACCAACTCACAACTTACCTGAGTCTCCCTTTTTTGTAACATAACTCGTTTTTTCAAAAAATACTGTTTTTGTGCAGATCAACCAACTCGAAACAACAATGTGTTCCAATGCTGTATTGCTATATAAGTAACTATGCATTTTTTCGCAATTTGCAAATAAAAATTACAAATGAATACGTATACAAAAACTCAAAAAGAACCGAAAAAGGTAGGTAGCACGCCAAGACCCATGGTTCGTTTACATCAAATAATTACCAAATTTTGATTAGGTGCCATTGCAAAGTTTGTATTGTTAAACCATCTTGTGCAGATGTGCAGCGGTTACTCATGGAACGCAGTAAATGCCACCCAACAGAGCGTTATTTGCCGAATGCTCCATTTTATATAAGCCTATAATAATCTTGTCATACACTGATCCCCCCCCCCCCGGGAAAATAAATATGAAGTAACTGCACTACGCATTCAAATCTTCGGGTGCGTCATAGACTCCCGTCTTACATGTTACAAAACAAAATAATTAAAGAAATTCTGCTGCGATCTTATGTCCACGAGTGTACCTCGTGTTTATAAATACTGTGAAATACATGCAGCTTCTGTAATATGGAATCAAAATTGTTAAAACGATTTTTACTAGTCAGAATTCTTAAAATACCTTATTCCGTAACAAATACAAAAATAGTCATTTCTTACCTAGACAGGTCTCAAATGAACAAAACTTGTGCATCAATGAAACTCAATGCACAACCAAGTAAGCACTACCAGATCTCGCAAAATAAACATTTGTTATGCTGTGCTATTCAATATTTTTGTAATCCAGCACCGCCCGAAATAATTTCACTGTACATTACGAACCATCGCCATTTTGCGTATATATGAACCACGCAGTTTACTTCAGTGGTGCTAAAAATTTCCCTTTCTGAGATATGAAATTTCTCTCTTCACATTACCCAATTAATGTGAACCTGTTTTATTTATAATTTTAATACTGTTAACACATGCATTCAACATAACAATAAGTTAAATCATTGTTTAATCATTATATGTACAATACTACTGACTCGGAACACTACCGACTCGTAGTGTTCCGAGTCAGTAGAATTGTACATATAATTAGTTAATCAAGGGACACATCATAACAACAAAATCCAGAATTGTTTAATAAACACAATGTTTGAATATATAAGATTAAATATTGTACCGGTATGTTAATGAATATGTTTAATATTGTATTAATCCATTTCAATCCAAGATGAGCAAGTGGTCGTACCAGTGGCGGCTGGTGGTTGAAAAATTATAGTATTTTAAATATAGTTAAAATATTTTTCCGTCAGAATTGTCGTAAAATACCTTATTCCATAACAAATACAAAAATTCATTTCTTACCTAGACAGGTCTCAAATGAACAAAACTTGTTTATTAATGAAACTCAATGTACAACCAAGTAAACACTACCAGATATCACAAAATAATGATTTGTTATGCTGTGCTATTCAATATTTTTGTAATCCAGCACCGCGAAATAACTTCACTGTACAGTACAAACCATCGCCATTTTGCGTATTGCGTGTATGTATAAAGTATAAATGAACAATTGAGTCTGCAGACTGACAGCGTGAAGCCACTCGGGCAACTTCGTTACTGTTCGTCCGCCGTTATTGTCTACTCTCGTCAACCCACACTCCACACTTAACGTGTATAATGAAATCGACGTATTTTTATCCAAATCGGGGTTTCCTGTGTGCATAGCGGATGAATTGAATATTAAAATGAATATTGATTGTGGTCACAGTTAAATATTAAAACATAATATAGAATTAATTTAACCATATCGTTGTACTCCATTTATTACCATGAATTGTAGTTTTTGTTGTAACCTTTGTTTCCTCCAGAAACAAACACAATTTCACTGGCTCCTCAGATAAATATGAACCTTTTGACTACATCGTCGCATTAGTATATGAAATACACGTTATTAAGAAAACTTAATCAGTGGCGGCTTGCTCATAAGGGCTCTCGGGCGCAGCCCTCCCAATAAAATAAAAAGTAATAATTAATTATTAATTTTTCACCAAATCAATTAAAAAAGTTCCTATACGCATCAAAACAATAATACAACGGAAAACATTTGACGTTTAAAGTCCGGAGTTGAGTTGCGAGCGTTGGCCATAGGGCCCAAAGCTACTGTGGGCAGTGTAAATGGAAAATACAGCATACAGCTCTAACCGTGCGGTGACGTCAATCAACTGTGTTCTTACGGACATGCTGGGACTCCATCCTTGGCCACGCATGCACAAATCATCTCAGCCAGCGCCAGCGGCCAGCAGCGTAGCAGTTATTGGCACTCCTTGTTTGCAGAGTTATTGTGTTTAGTGTGTGATTAATGTGTGTCATAATGAATAACACGGATTCTAACTTTGTAATTGCGAATGATGTAAGTAAAATTATTAGCCAAGGGATAAAGAACTTAGAGCACAGGGTTGAACTTAAAAGATTAGGGCCTCCTAGGCCTAATATGGTGATTAATCAAGTACAAAAATCCACTAAGAGCAGGAATAGCTACAATCGGAAATTTAGTATTCATTTGTATAATTATGCTGATTGGTTGTGTGGGTGTGGAATAAAAAACTCATTTTTCTGTTACCCGTGCATAGTAATGGGCGTACAGGATCGCACCTGGACTGTAGATGGTGTCTCGGATATTAAGCATATGAGTGAAAAACTTAAAAAACATAAATTAAGTGAAAAACATATAAATGCGTGTATCGAGTATGCAGTACTTGGGAAGGTTGACATTGGATCTCAGTTAGACAGTGCATATAGATTAAGAATTCAAAAGTTAAATGAGGAAGTATCAAAAAATTGGTACATTTTAAGTAAGTTGATTGATGCTGTGAAGTTTTGTGGAGCTTTTGAACTTGCATTAAGGGGGCATGACGAAAGTGGCACTGACACATCTAACAACCCTGGCATATTTCGTGGTCTTGTCAACCTAATGGCAGAGTTAGACTCTACATTAAAACAACATATTGAAAAAAGCAATAACCAAGTATTTTTAGGGCTTTCCAAAACCATCCAAATTGATTTACTTGATTCCATATATGCCGTGTGCTTGGAAATTATATGCGACGAAATTACTCAAACTAAATATATTGCTATTGAAGCCGATGAGACAATTGACTGTGCTACATTGTCTCAGCTAGTGTTTGTTGTCAGATACGAGTTAAATGGGGTTGTAAATGAAAGATTTGTTAGTTTTGTAGTACCCAAAGGTCATGACGCAGCATCTGTTAGTGAAGCAATTTTTAACGAGCTGGAAAAGCTAAAAATTGACAAAACACCTGAAAGAGTGATTGCTCAAAGCTACGATGGCACTTCTGTCATGAGTGGGCAGCGCACAGGTGTGCAGGCAAGAGTCAAAGCTGTGTACAAAAATGCACATTTTGTACACTGCTACGCGCGGATCAACTAAATTTGATCATTGAACGCTGCGCAACACAAAATAAACAGATAAAAATATTTTTCAGTAATGTTGAAGCATTTTCATCCTTTTTTTCACAATCGACTAAAAGAACAGCAGTACTTGACGACATGAAAAAACGAATACCAAAGAGCTCTGGCACTCGTTGGAACTTCAAAGTCTAGAATTATCAGCACATTATTTAAGTATAAAAACGAAATAAAAGAATGCTTAAATAAAATATTAGACGACGACAGCAATGATTATACAACTGTAAACAAAGCAGTTGGTTTAAGCAACCTTCTTAAAGACAACGATTTCATTTTCTGGGTAACATTTTTTAATAAAATAATGCCCCATTGTGATATTTTGTACAACGAGCTTCAGAACAAGACAATCGACTGCATCAAGGCCTTAAAATATATAGGCAAATTTAAGTCTATAATCCAAAAAATAAGAAACTTGCCTGAGGTTCACCAGCCCAGTTCTAGCGAACTTGATGGAACTGAAAATGATTTATCTTGTTCAGGCCCCAGTAGAAAACGTGGCCGATTTGATGATAGAAGACACATTGTGGCAAAAGAAGTGTGTGATGTTATCATGACTGGAATTGACAATCGCTTTAATTTCTTAGATCATTTGTCGGTAGCTAAGTTATTTCAGCCAAGTTTGTTTCCTGAGTTCAAAAATAAATTTCCTGAAAATGGATTAGAAATTGCTGTAAATTTATTCAAGTTGAATAAAATAGAACTGAAACAAGAGTTGGTAGTAATATACAGTATAAGTGATTTTTCTGAGGCAACAGGCTCATTACGGTTGCTTAATTTCATTTATGATAATAATCTGAGAGATGTGCTCCCCGAATCAGTGAAATTACTTCAGATCATCTGCACAATCCCAATGACCACTGCATAAAGTGAAAGATGTTTTTCAACTTTAAAGCGAATAAAGACTTTTACCAGGAGCACAATGAAAGAAGGTAGACTCAGTGCACTCACCATGTGTTCAATTGAAAAGAAATTATTATCTACCCCCAATTTCAATGAACATGTGATCAACCACTTCGCTGCACAGAAGAGGAGGATGGACTTCTGCTACAAACAGTATAACTAAAGGTATGAATTTTCAGTCGTATATTAATTTATTTTTGATATTAAATGTGACTAAGTATATTTCAAGTGGTAGAAGATTAATACCTTGTTACTTAATACAACTTCCTCCTGAATTCTGATGCTTGGTCTAATTTTAAAAATATAGCTTTCACATTTGCCCTGTGGTATATAGCTATGTACTTCTGTTCTATAAAATATTTTGAATTTCCACTTGTATACTTACGTTATTTTTGAATTTATAAATACGATATATTATATCTCACAAATGTGGTTATGTATACAAAAACTAGGACGCCATCTTTTACTACCTAAGTCATGGGCCAGAATTTCGTTACACGAAGTCATGCGGGAACAGAAATTGCTTGAAATAAAAACAGCTGTTCTGATTTTTACCAATGAAATACCCTTTTTATTATTTATTCGTTTTACATACTTGTTTTCAACCCTATCTTTAACCCTTCCAAAATAACAACATAGTGTAATAATACCTTCGGTAAGTATAATATGTATATGACAAAATTATATATATATATTTATATGTTTTTATAGGTGTTGCTCAACCCAGCACTTAGAAATAATTACGCACGCACACAACCACTCACCCTTTCGTTCTCATGGTACAAACTTATTTAAATTTTGGAGCTCCTTTTATTAGATTGAAATTTTAAAATAAAATGAATTTCTACAATAAAATGATATTGGGAAATTATGAAATCAGGAATTAAGGAAAGATCTCACCCATTTCGTGTTGGCTTCCTCTGTTTATACGAACTTCGCGCACCGCGAGTTCGGCGATTTTTCCCGGTCACATCTTGGAGTTGGCGCACTGGATTTAATATATTTATACTGTTTGTTAACCACCTGCAGTGGTCTAAAAAGTTAAAATTCACTCGTAAGTGAATGGGCAGCCGGCCGGCGCTGCTTAGTTGTTGCAACAGAATGACGGCAATTCCTGGTTGAAATCTGCGGAAGTGGGGTGTACTGACGTCACAGTCCTTTTGTTTAATTTGTTGACAGCGTGAATTTGTAGTTGTCAACACATTCTCAGCCTCTGACGTAACGAAGGCTTGGCTCTGCTTATCGCAATAACTGCACACTGTTTTTGTGATGTGACACCGTTTTTTGTCATGAATTAGTTCAAATCCTGGCAAATACTGTAATATAGTCCACTCACGGTAAATTCGATATCGGGTGTTTGAGGTCGGGTTGGGTATGTCAAAAAATAGAAAAATACAATATTTATTATCTCTTTACCATATTTTAGGTAATTATGAAATGTACCATGATTGTACCATCACAAAACCCCCTCAATGAAAGATGGTGTGACGAAGCACACAAACTTTCATTGACCCTTTCATACTTCCTAAAGGGATCAGTCAGGGCAAGTCGCCACAACCCCCTTACAATTTTATATATAAAAAAATAATCACTCACCCTTGGTCTGGTGATAATGACTGTACCTTCATGACCTTACTGGACTTCTCCTGCGAGATCCCAACACCATAAGGCCACTTAGGCTCTTAACGCCCCTGCTCTGACGAGTTAGCCAGCTCAGGACCGCTGTCACATCCCAAACACTGAAATAATTTATAAAAAATATTAATATAGTGGCTTATTGAATCACTACCTCCTTAACTGATATGGTTCCCCTTAGCTAAGTGCTGGTTTGTGCCAATAAGCACTGGGTTGGCTTAATATATTTTAATATGCTTAATAAAATTATAAGATTATATATTATAATCTTCAAGAATTAAAAAGAATATTATACCAAAATTGAATAAGATATAATGGAAAATATAATAAGAAAATTACACATTATAATCTCCCAAATCTGGAGAAAAACAAATTATAAAAGAATTAATAACTCTATATATTTATTTATTGAATACTCTTAGTGCATGATAAAACAAAAAAAATTATTATTAGTGTTATTATTATTATTATTATTATTATTAACAGTTAATCATCTGGCTGATAAATATTATTAACAGCGCCATTTAAAATTTTTTCTCTTCCTACACATATTATAAAATCATGTTAAAAAGTTTTCAAATAAATACATAATACATTAATAATTAACACTGATATATTAATAATACAGTTAATACATTTTAAATACTCAATCATATTTAATCATATCCAAGATATGCATTAACATTTGTATAATTTACTTAAAAGTTGTATTTAAATTAAAATTTACCATTGCAGTTATTAATTAAACATCAAATTTATTTATTTATAATAATAAAATACATTTTGAACTTATTGTTACTATTCATATTACATTATTATTTCATTATTCATAATTCACTTCTTACTTTCTCTATACTCTGAACTTTCTATCTACCTAACTACCTAACCTTTCACCTTCTATCATTGTTTAGTCTGGATAACTCCTATATTCACTATACTTCATTATATAATTTTACTCACCTTCTTCTACCTGACCATCAAATTTACCTATCAATGACACCAATACCTCAATTATATACTCCATTACTATTTTCCTTTAAATTCTATTGCACCGCTCGTCTTTGCACTGGGTTGGGTGTTCCCTAACTGGCTATATACATCTCTAATATTTTGCCCTTCCAAATAATTCGGCAAACACTCCCTTAAACTACGCTAATACCTGCCACAACACTATTGGTTGGCTACTCTTTATCACCTCACCCCCACTACAGAATTCATCAACAACAAATATATGTATGTACCTTTACTTAAACACCTTCTCTACAAATAATCACTAACTACTGTGTCCCTCACTATCTAATAATTCTCTTTATATTTTCTTAAAAATTCTTATTTTTCTAACTCCATTTACATTAATTAATTACTCACCTGCATTTTATCCATACCCAGTCTCTATCCCTGTTTAAACACTTACTGTAATCATTGACAATTCTCTTATAAAATTCCTCTCCTACCTACTTATAACAATACCTCTTTTCAAAATTCAAATATAATTATTTATTTAAACATTCATTATTATTCATTAGTAATTAATTAAAATATTATTATTAAACATGTTATATATATAATATATAATGATACACACTGGGGTACCTGTAATACATAATACACATCAAAATACATGGATATATAAATACAGTTAATACAATAAAATATACACTCCAACTTCATTATTGTGTCATTAATCGAAATCAGTCCATAACAGTCCAATTCAAAACCACTTTTCATATTATTATTTAATGTTCATTTCACAATATAACAGTCTATCCACCATCATTAAACAACAAACGAATCTTAGGTCTATATAAATTCTTATTTAATACATAGATTTTATTAGATACATTATATTCATATGTTATTGAAAGGGTATTAAACAAATATTCCCAGTCACGATCAAGTAGAGTTCCGTTTGTCTTAGTATCATATGTCATTAATCGGTTTATATAATACTTATCCCCATAATATTCCACCACAGGTAAGTACCTAATGTCTTTATTCTCATTTCTTGTTATTTTCAATTTATTGTTATTATCAGGTAAGTATTCATCATTTTCATATACCACATATAACCCTAACCTTTCTAACAGTTGTCTGTAATTTCTGTTTACTTCAAATATTTCTATTACTCTCTTATTTTCACAATATCTCTCTATACTTTCTCTCTTAATACATTTCTCTCCATTACACCAAAATACACTTTCTCTCTCCAAATATGCAGGGGTCCCTATCATAAAATCGTTGCACCTCTTAGGTACACAAAAACTAAAAGAAACTTTATTTGTAGAACTATCATCTATCAAATATAAATTAAAGGCATTCTTATCCTTATAACAATAACATGAAGACTTGTCTTCACCCCCTAATACAACATTAAAAGAAAATTCTACCCCCTGCACTCCTTGTACTAAAATACTTTCTCTCAACTTTCTTTCTGACTTCATAAACTCAAATATTTCATTATCATTCATTATACTTTCATTATCAGGTTTATCCTCTTCTAACCCCACAATCTTACTACCTGTATTATTTAGATTATCTAGAGTATATTCATTTTTGGAATTATCAGTTTTAAATATGTTATCCAGTACAGCATTTTGCTGGGTACTACTATCTAGTACTTTCTGACTTTCTAATTTACTTTCTACCACATGTAACTTATCTAATTTTGTAATCAGCTGGTCACATTTCTTAATAAGTTTATTGTGACTCACTTTTATTTCATTTTTTAATTCATTGAATTTAATATCTAAACTATCGAATTTGTCACTTTGTTTATCAAATTTGTTATTCTGCTCATCTATTTTTTATCAAAACTGTCAAATTTATTTAATAAAAGTTGCATCATTGCATTAGTTTCATCCTGCTTACTATCTGACATAGTTGAAATGGATGTATTGACTTTCGTTATTTCTACAGATACAGGCGTACTTGCCGCGTCAGTCTGACTCATGGGATTTATTTGCATATCCATTTCACCAGTTAAAGTTATGTCAGTGGTAATGGTTTTTATGTCATTATCGTCACTTGTACTCATTTTGGCAATTGTGTAATTCACGCATGCATACAATTGTCTAACCTAATTGTGGGGTTATGTTTACTAGTTATAAAATTTTGTCTGTTACCTCAAGCAATTTTTTCCCGTTTTCTTTCTAGGCGTATCCCATGTAATAATATATATACATAATATTACATAGGGTCCCTGTTCTTACGGGCGACATCTGTATACTTACGTTATTTTTGAATTTATAAATACGATATATTATATCTCACAAATGTGGTTATGTATACAAAAACTAGGACGCCATCTTTTACTACCTAAGTCATGGGCCAGAATTTCGTTACACGAAGTCATGCGGGAACAGAAATTGCTTGAAATAAAAACAGCTGTTCTGATTTTTACCAATGAAATACCCTTTTTATTATTTATTCGTTTTACATACTTGTTTTCAACCCTATCTTTAACCCTTCCAAAATAACAACATAGTGTAATAATACCTTCGGTAAGTATAATATGTATATGACAAAATTATATATATATATTTATATGTTTTTATAGGTGTTGCTCAACCCAGCACTTAGAAATAATTACGCACGCACACAACCACTCACCCTTTCGTTCTCATGGTACAAACTTATTTAAATTTTGGAGCTCCTTTTATTAGATTGAAATTTTAAAATAAAATGAATTTCTACAATAAAATGATATTGGGAAATTATGAAATCAGGAATTAAGGAAAGATCTCACCCATTTCGTGTTGGCTTCCTCTGTTTATACGAACTTCGCGCACCGCGAGTTCGGCGATTTTTCCCGGTCACATCTTGGAGTTGGCGCACTGGATTTAATATATTTATACTGTTTGTTAACCACCTGCAGTGGTCTAAAAAGTTAAAATTCACTCGTAAGTGAATGGGCAGCCGGCCGGCGCTGCTTAGTTGTTGCAACAGAATGACGGCAATTCCTGGTTGAAATCTGCGGAAGTGGGGTGTACTGACGTCACAGTCCTTTTGTTTAATTTGTTGACAGCGTGAATTTGTAGTTGTCAACACATTCTCAGCCTCTGACGTAACGAAGGCTTGGCTCTGCTTATCGCAATAACTGCACACTGTTTTTGTGATGTGACACCGTTTTTTGTCATGAATTAGTTCAAATCCTGGCAAATACTGTAATATAGTCCACTCACGGTAAATTCGATATCGGGTGTTTGAGGTCGGGTTGGGTATGTCAAAAAATAGAAAAATACAATATTTATTATCTCTTTACCATATTTTAGGTAATTATGAAATGTACCATGATTGTACCATCACAAAACCCCCTCAATGAAAGATGGTGTGACGAAGCACACAAACTTTCATTGACCCTTTCATACTTCCTAAAGGGATCAGTCAGGGCAAGTCGCCACAACCCCCTTACAATTTTATATATAAAAAAATAATCACTCACCCTTGGTCTGGTGATAATGACTGTACCTTCATGACCTTACTGGACTTCTCCTGCGAGATCCCAACACCATAAGGCCACTTAGGCTCTTAACGCCCCTGCTCTGACGAGTTAGCCAGCTCAGGACCGCTGTCACATCCCAAACACTGAAATAATTTATAAAAAATATTAATATAGTGGCTTATTGAATCACTACCTCCTTAACTGATATGGTTCCCCTTAGCTAAGTGCTGGTTTGTGCCAATAAGCACTGGGTTGGCTTAATATATTTTAATATGCTTAATAAAATTATAAGATTATATATTATAATCTTCAAGAATTAAAAAGAATATTATACCAAAATTGAATAAGATATAATGGAAAATATAATAAGAAAATTACACATTATAATCTCCCAAATCTGGAGAAAAACAAATTATAAAAGAATTAATAACTCTATATATTTATTTATTGAATACTCTTAGTGCATGATAAAACAAAAAAAATTATTATTAGTGTTATTATTATTATTATTATTATTATTAACAGTTAATCATCTGGCTGATAAATATTATTAACAGCGCCATTTAAAATTTTTTCTCTTCCTACACATATTATAAAATCATGTTAAAAAGTTTTCAAATAAATACATAATACATTAATAATTAACACTGATATATTAATAATACAGTTAATACATTTTAAATACTCAATCATATTTAATCATATCCAAGATATGCATTAACATTTGTATAATTTACTTAAAAGTTGTATTTAAATTAAAATTTACCATTGCAGTTATTAATTAAACATCAAATTTATTTATTTATAATAATAAAATACATTTTGAACTTATTGTTACTATTCATATTACATTATTATTTCATTATTCATAATTCACTTCTTACTTTCTCTATACTCTGAACTTTCTATCTACCTAACTACCTAACCTTTCACCTTCTATCATTGTTTAGTCTGGATAACTCCTATATTCACTATACTTCATTATATAATTTTACTCACCTTCTTCTACCTGACCATCAAGTTTACCTATCAATGACACCAATACCTCAATTATATACTCCATTACTATTTTCCTTTAAATTCTATTGCACCGCTCGTCTTTGCACTGGGTTGGGTGTTCCCTAACTGGCTATATACATCTCTAATATTTTGCCCTTCCAAATAATTCGGCAAACACTCCCTTAAACTACGCTAATACCTGCCACAACACTATTGGTTGGCTACTCTTTATCACCTCACCCCCACTACAGAATTCATCAACAACAAATATATGTATGTACCTTTACTTAAACACCTTCTCTACAAATAATCACTAACTACTGTGTCCCTCACTATCTAATAATTCTCTTTATATTTTCTTAAAAATTCTTATTTTTCTAACTCCATTTACATTAATTAATTACTCACCTGCATTTTATCCATACCCAGTCTCTATCCCTGTTTAAACACTTACTGTAATCATTGACAATTCTCTTATAAAATTCCTCTCCTACCTACTTATAACAATACCTCTTTTCAAAATTCAAATATAATTATTTATTTAAACATTCATTATTATTCATTAGTAATTAATTAAAATATTATTATTAAACATGTTATATATATAATATATAATGATACACACTGGGGTACCTGTAATACATAATACACATCAAAATACATGGATATATAAATACAGTTAATACAATAAAATATACACTCCAACTTCATTATTGTGTCATTAATCGAAATCAGTCCATAACAGTCCAATTCAAAACCACTTTTCATATTATTATTTAATGTTCATTTCACAATATAACAGTCTATCCACCATCATTAAACAACAAACGAATCTTAGGTCTATATAAATTCTTATTTAATACATAGATTTTATTAGATACATTATATTCATATGTTATTGAAAGGGTATTAAACAAATATTCCCAGTCACGATCAAGTAGAGTTCCGTTTGTCTTAGTATCATATGTCATTAATCGGTTTATATAATACTTATCCCCATAATATTCCACCACAGGTAAGTACCTAATGTCTTTATTCTCATTTCTTGTTATTTTCAATTTATTGTTATTATCAGGTAAGTATTCATCATTTTCATATACCACATATAACCCTAACCTTTCTAACAGTTGTCTGTAATTTCTGTTTACTTCAAATATTTCTATTACTCTCTTATTTTCACAATATCTCTCTATACTTTCTCTCTTAATACATTTCTCTCCATTACACCAAAATACACTTTCTCTCTCCAAATATGCAGGGGTCCCTATCATAAAATCGTTGCACCTCTTAGGTACACAAAAACTAAAAGAAACTTTATTTGTAGAACTATCATCTATCAAATATAAATTAAAGGCATTCTTATCCTTATAACAATAACATGAAGACTTGTCTTCACCCCCTAATACAACATTAAAAGAAAATTCTACCCCCTGCACTCCTTGTACTAAAATACTTTCTCTCAACTTTCTTTCTGACTTCATAAACTCAAATATTTCATTATCATTCATTATACTTTCATTATCAGGTTTATCCTCTTCTAACCCCACAATCTTACTACCTGTATTATTTAGATTATCTAGAGTATATTCATTTTTGGAATTATCAGTTTTAAATATGTTATCCAGTACAGCATTTTGCTGGGTACTACTATCTAGTACTTTCTGACTTTCTAATTTACTTTCTACCACATGTAACTTATCTAATTTTGTAATCAGCTGGTCACATTTCTTAATAAGTTTATTGTGACTCACTTTTATTTCATTTTTTAATTCATTGAATTTAATATCTAAACTATCGAATTTGTCACTTTGTTTATCAAATTTGTTATTCTGCTCATCTATTTTTTATCAAAACTGTCAAATTTATTTAATAAAAGTTGCATCATTGCATTAGTTTCATCCTGCTTACTATCTGACATAGTTGAAATGGATGTATTGACTTTCGTTATTTCTACAGATACAGGCGTACTTGCCGCGTCAGTCTGACTCATGGGATTTATTTGCATATCCATTTCACCAGTTAAAGTTATGTCAGTGGTAATGGTTTTTATGTCATTATCGTCACTTGTACTCATTTTGGCAATTGTGTAATTCACGCATGCATACAATTGTCTAACCTAATTGTGGGGTTATGTTTACTAGTTATAAAATTTTGTCTGTTACCTCAAGCAATTTTTTCCCGTTTTCTTTCTAGGCGTATCCCATGTAATAATATATATACATAATATTACATAGGGTCCCTGTTCTTACGGGCGACATCTGTATACTTACGTTATTTTTGAATTTATAAATACGATATATTATATCTCACAAATGTGGTTATGTATACAAAAACTAGGACGCCATCTTTTACTACCTAAGTCATGGGCCAGAATTTCGTTACACGAAGTCATGCGGGAACAGAAATTGCTTGAAATAAAAACAGCTGTTCTGATTTTTACCAATGAAATACCCTTTTTATTATTTATTCGTTTTACATACTTGTTTTCAACCCTATCTTTAACCCTTCCAAAATAACAACATAGTGTAATAATACCTTCGGTAAGTATAATATGTATATGACAAAATTATATATATATATTTATATGTTTTTATAGGTGTTGCTCAACCCAGCACTTAGAAATAATTACGCACGCACACAACCACTCACCCTTTCGTTCTCATGGTACAAACTTATTTAAATTTTGGAGCTCCTTTTATTAGATTGAAATTTTAAAATAAAATGAATTTCTACAATAAAATGATATTGGGAAATTATGAAATCAGGAATTAAGGAAAGATCTCACCCATTTCGTGTTGGCTTCCTCTGTTTATACGAACTTCGCGCACCGCGAGTTCGGCGATTTTTCCCGGTCACATCTTGGAGTTGGCGCACTGGATTTAATATATTTATACTGTTTGTTAACCACCTGCAGTGGTCTAAAAAGTTAAAATTCACTCGTAAGTGAATGGGCAGCCGGCCGGCGCTGCTTAGTTGTTGCAACAGAATGACGGCAATTCCTGGTTGAAATCTGCGGAAGTGGGGTGTACTGACGTCACAGTCCTTTTGTTTAATTTGTTGACAGCGTGAATTTGTAGTTGTCAACACATTCTCAGCCTCTGACGTAACGAAGGCTTGGCTCTGCTTATCGCAATAACTGCACACTGTTTTTGTGATGTGACACCGTTTTTTGTCATGAATTAGTTCAAATCCTGGCAAATACTGTAATATAGTCCACTCACGGTAAATTCGATATCGGGTGTTTGAGGTCGGGTTGGGTATGTCAAAAAATAGAAAAATACAATATTTATTATCTCTTTACCATATTTTAGGTAATTATGAAATGTACCATGATTGTACCATCACACACTCTTATATCTTATTTCACATATCTTAAAAATAAAATACTTACAGTAAAATCAAATGTTATGAGTAGACTAATTTTGACAATTTTATAAATTTATAAAAATACATACAAGAAAGTGAATGAGTGTGTGTATCTGTGTGCGCGCATTCGCGTGCGTGTGTGTTTGTGTAGAGATAGTTTCGACCTTATGAAAGAGCCCCTCCCATGTTCATAACGACAAGCCGCCACTGTATTTTATACTGTTTTGCCGGTTTTTAAGTTCAGTTTTTGGGTACCCCAGTTTTTTGTACTCACAATGTTGGTTTTGATAATATATTGCTGTAATCAGTTGTGGTAAAACCTGTGGGTAAAACTCCTCTTTACCTGTGCACTAACTTCGCAGGTTGGTTTCGTATTTATCTGGAGTCAATTTAATCAATTATTTTTGTTTCTGGAGTGATAAACGCTGAAACAAAATATACAATTCAGTTCTTGGATTTCGTTGTCCATGACGTGTCCGTTACTTAACTAAATATCACTATAATATTGACGACTCGGAACACTAAGTTTTTTATAAGTAAAAACGTAAAGTTTTACCTTACAGCCTAAACCGGCTTTCACCTATAGAAGGCTTCATCAGAGGCTGTCGTTAGTAGCGCTGTTCATCTTGTTGTTGGCGACGAGATAGTGTTTCGAAAGATCGAAGCTGTGTGTGTGTGGTGAGATGTGTTCGAATAATGCGTGCGATTTGAATTGTGTCTGTTCGTTTAGGATGTCGTTTTTATTTGTTTTTGTGTGTTTGTATATTTCTAATTGTTCTAGAGTGTCTAGTTTTCGGCCTTTTGTGTGTACGTGTAGTATGTTCATGTTATTGTCGATGTTTTTATATGTGTGGTTTGCTTCAATGAGGTGGTTTGCGAAGGTAGATTCTGTAGTGGTGTGGAGTGCTTTTGTGTGTTCAATGTATCTCTGTTTGAAGCTACGTCCTGTCTGGCCTATGTAGAATTTATTGCAATTTGAACTATCACACACTATCAAAACGCATGCCCAAAGCACAAAACAAATTCGATCTACCCGGTGTATATAAACTAAATTGTTCAAATTGCAATAAATTCTACATAGGCCAGACAGGACGTAGCTTCAAACAGAGATACATTGAACACACAAAAGCACTCCACACCACTACAGAATCTACCTTCGCAAACCACCTCATTGAAGCAAACCACACATATAAAAACATCGACAATAACATGAACATACTACACGTACACACAAAAGGCCGAAAACTAGACACTCTAGAACAATTAGAAATATACAAACACACAAAAACAAATAAAAACGACATCCTAAACGAACAGACACAATTCAAATCGCACGCATTATTCGAACACATCTCACCACACTCACACAGCTTCGATCTTTCGAAACACTATCTCGTCGCCAACAAGATGAACAGCGCTACTAACGACAGCCTCTGATGAAGCCTTCTATAGGTGAAAGCCGGTTTAGGCTGTAAGGTAAAACTTTACGTTTTTACTTATAAAAAACTTAGTGTTCCGAGTCGTCAATATTATAGTGATATTTATACAATTCAGGGTAATAAATGTAAGAAATGGTATGATATGAATTTATTCTCAATTATATTTATTAATTATCTAATTACCTTTATAACATAGGAAGTTAAAATTTGTACAGTTATTCTACTAATAACACTTGTCTACTAGAATTATAAAAATGTTTTAAAAACTGACCGAAATAAAAAAGGTTTTTATTTAAAAAATTTAGAAAATTATAAATTTATTATTCTAGTGCCATAAGAATCTGAAAGTGTAATGATTAACCTGTACAAATTTAAAGTCTGTAGCACAAAATAGATGCTGAGAAAATGGCATTTTAACATATACGGTTCCCACCCCCCTCTAAAATTGACAAGACTCCTTTGAAATGTTACACGAACTTCACATTGAACCTTACAGCGCATGTACCTAATAAAAACTGTTACACTAAAAATAAAATGACAAAACTTTAAAATGAAACATCGAAACGCTTACAGGACATGTATAGGTAGGTTAGACACGAATACACACAGACACTTGAATACACGAAAAATTTACTCTTGAGTTTACGTATTTGAAGCCGTGAACTTAATAAAATGACTGTGGTAAAATAAATACACAAACTTTAACCAAACATTTACCTAACTTACATCTGACAACAGAATATAGGCGGGCATAGATGAGAACGAAGGTAGCCGAAGTTGCCCGAGTGGCTTCACGCTGTCAGTCTGCAGACTCAAGTTAAATGAACACGCAGTTTACTTCAATGTTGCTAAAAATTTCCCTTTCTGAGATATGAAATTTCTCTCTTCACATTACCCAAATAATGTGAACCTGTTTTATTTATAATTTCAATACAGTATGTTAACACATGCATTCAACATAACAATAAGTTAAATCATTGTTTAATAATTATATGTACAATACTACTGACTCGGAACACTATCGGACACTCTTAGACAAAATCCAAAAACAAAACAACAAAATCCAAGAATTGTCTAATAAACACAATGTTTGAATATATAAAATTAAATATTGTACCAGTATGTTAAT
Source organism: Magicicada septendecula (assembly GCA_034769895.1). Classification (NCBI taxonomy): domain Eukaryota; kingdom Metazoa; phylum Arthropoda; class Insecta; order Hemiptera; family Cicadidae; genus Magicicada; species Magicicada septendecula. The sequence goes on from CM068374.1 coordinate 215,930,468, forward strand.
GAGTATGTTTAATAATATTTATTAATTCATTTTTAATTTTTTCGAATATACTTCTTTTATGTACTTCTCTAATGTAGGTACTTCAAAGTGTGATTAGAATGAATTAATTAATTACTATTCAACTTCCTGCAATTTCAATCCAAGATGACTAAGTGGTCGTACCAGCGGCGGCTGGTGGTTGAAAAATTATACGTTTAATGAAGAAATTTGTGTTAGTGGTTGAAATCACAATCAGAATGATCACAGTTGCACACCACTATATAAAAATTATCCCGATTAGCGCTTTCAAGCCTCACAGCCCATCGTCAGATCGGAATAGGCAGAAATTATTTTAAAAACAAACCCTTCACCCCTCTCCCCAACCCTGCTCACACACAACAAGCTATAATATAAATGACCCTTCCCCACCCCCTTCACCCTGACCCACACCATCTGTACAGTTACATATTTTTCTAGCAAATTCCTTGTGTTTCAGTGTGTGTGTGTGTGTGTGTGTGTGTGTGTGTGTGTGTGTGTGTATGTGTGTGTGTGTGTGTGTGTGTGTATGTGTGTGTGTGTGTGTGTGTGTGTGCATCCTTTTAAACTTACCCTACTTCCTCTCCACACACATGGGTCAGTCACACACCCTTATTTTAACCATCCAATTAGTACTATGCAAATAATTCTTAATCTTATCTATCTGTCCTCTATCATTTACTTCTTAATCATGTTATAAAATATTTCTTCATTATCAAATTTAATTTTAATATTAATTAAATTGTCTAACCCTTTTTCTCTTTCTTTTAATATTTCTAACTCCTCTCTAAGCTTCCTTTCAACTGTGTTATTTACTACTTTTACAATTTCGTATTCTTCCAAAGGATTAACAAACTTATGGTTGTCTTCTATGAAATGTCTTGCATATAACGAATTGGTTGTTCTATTACCTTCTCCACGTTTGTGGTCAGACAACCTGCATACGAATTTTCGTCCTGTCTCACCTAGGTACACTTTGTTGCAGTCTTTACATTTTAATTTATAAATTCCGCTTTTCTGTAATACTGGAATTTTTTCTATATTCTTATTCCTTATCTTATCAAATACCGTTTCACATTTTTTAATAGCTATATCTACTCCGTATTTATTAAAACATTTTATAATTTTTCTAGTATGTGAACCTATGTATGTCAATGACCCTGCATAATTCTTTTGTTCTGGTTCTATTTTAGCTTTTTGTATGTTAACCCTTTTCATAACTTTATCCACTATGTTGGTGTTATAATTATTATTCCTTACAATTCCCTTTATCGTTTTTAACTCCCTAACTTTTGATTCGGTCTCTTTTAAACACTTCTGAGCTCTGTAACAAAATGTATTGATTGCCGCCATTTTATATCTATATGGGTGGTAAGACTCTCTTGGTATAATTATATCAGAATACGACTCTTTCCTAAATATCCCAAACTGTAGTTTCTCATTATCCTTAATTTCTATGTTCAAATCTAAGTAATTTATTTTCTTACCTCCTATCTCTTCTTTAAATTGTAAGTTTTTATCCTTATTATTTACCTCATTTATAAACTCATGCACTTCTTCTATGCTTCCTTCCCAAATTACTAATACATCATCAACGTATCTAGACCATAATTTTATATTGTCTTTATACTTAGTGGAAGTTATTAATTGCTTTTCAAAATCATTCATGTATATTTCAGCAAGAATAGGGGATAATGAAGACCCCATAGGTAAACCTTTTTTCTGTATATAAAACTTGTTATTAAACCTAAAATAGTTCTGATTTACACATTCTTTAATTACTTTCATCAACTGCTTTTTATACCTGTATTCTCCCATATTATTATCGTTTATTAACTTAATAACTTTATTCACTGTGATATTGGTAAACATGTCCTTAACATCCAGTGATATCAATTTTGTATTTACATTAATCCTAATATTTTCTAATTTTTCTATCAATTTTACATTATTCTCTATGTTGTATTTTGTCCCAAATTCATATTTCTCTCTCAGTACTCTGCTAACTTCCTTTGATAATTTATAAATAGGTGCATTAATAAAAGAAACAATCGGTCTAATTGGTTTTCCTTCTTTATGTATCTTAACCTGACTTTTAAAAGTTGGTGCTGTTGGATTACTTTCCAATAAATACTTTTTCTTATTTTCTTCTATAAATGTTATCTGTTTCATCATTTGTTTTATCCTTGACTGGTACTTACTTGTATAATCATACTTTATTTCCTCGTATGGTCCTTCCCTTATAAATTCTTCCGTTTTCTTTATGTATTCGTCCTTTCTCAGTAGTACCATTGTATTTCCTTTGTCCGCCTTCGTAACTATAATATCATTTTTCTTTATTTTATTCTTTAGTTTAGTTACAGTTGATTTGATTTTTTGTTCATTTTTTGAATTATACAAACTTTTCTTAAATATTTTATCTACTACATTCCCTACTTCCCACCTTATTAGAATAAGTAGGGAAGTAGGGAATGTAGTAGATAAAATATTTAAGAAAAGTTTGTATAATTCAAAAAATGAACAAAAAATCAAATCAACTGTAACTAAACTAAAGAATAAAATAAAGAAAAATGATATTATAGTTACGAAGGCGGACAAAGGAAATACAATGGTACTACTGAGAAAGGACGAATACATAAAGAAAACGGAAGAATTTATAAGGGAAGGACCATACGAGGAAATAAAGTATGATTATACAAGTAAGTACCAGTCAAGGATAAAACAAATGATGAAACAGATAACATTTATAGAAGAAAATAAGAAAAAGTATTTATTGGAAAGTAATCCAACAGCACCAACTTTTAAAAGTCAGGTTAAGATACATAAAGAAGGAAAACCAATTAGACTGATTGTTTCTTTTATTAATGCACCTATTTATAAATTATCAAAGGAAGTTAGCAGAGTACTGAGAGAGAAATATGAATTTGGGACAAAATACAACATAGAGAATAATGTAAAATTGATAGAAAAATTAGAAAATATTAGGATCAATGTAAATACAAAATTGATATCACTGGATGTTAAGGACATGTTTACCAATATCACAGTGAATAAAGTTATTAAGTTAATAAACGATAATAATATGGGAGAATACAGGTATAAAAAGCAGTTGATGAAAGTAATTAAAGAATGTGTAAATCAGAACTATTTTAGGTTTAATAACAAGTTTTATATACAGAAAAAAGGTTTACCTATGGGGTCTTCATTATCCCCTATTCTTGCTGAAATATACATGAATGATTTTGAAAAGCAATTAATAACTTCCACTAAGTATAAAGACAATATAAAATTATGGTCTAGATACGTTGATGATGTATTAGTAATTTGGGAAGGAAGCATAGAAGAAGTGCATGAGTTTATAAATGAGGTAAATAATAAGGATAAAAACTTACAATTTAAAGAAGAGATAGGAGGTAAGAAAATAAATTACTTAGATTTGAACATAGAAATTAAGGATAATGAGAAACTACAGTTTGGGATATTTAGGAAAGAGTCGTATTCTGATATAATTATACCAAGAGAGTCTTACCACCCATATAGATATAAAATGGCGGCAATCAATACATTTTGTTACAGAGCTCAGAAGTGTTTAAAAGAGACCGAATCAAAAGTTAGGGAGTTAAAAACGATAAAGGGAATTGTAAGGAATAATAATTATAACACCAACATAGTGGATAAAGTTATGAAAAGGGTTAACATACAAAAAGCTAAAATAGAACCAGAACAAAAGAATTATGCAGGGTCATTGACATACATAGGTTCACATACTAGAAAAATTATAAAATGTTTTAATAAATATGGAGTAGATATAGCTATTAAAAAATGTGAAACGGTATTTGATAAGATAAGGAATAAGAATATAGAAAAAATTCCAGTATTACAGAAAAGCGGAATTTATAAATTAAAATGTAAAGACTGCAACAAAGTGTACCTAGGTGAGACAGGACGAAAATTCGTATGCAGGTTGTCTGACCACAAACGTGGAGAAAGTAATAGAACAACCAATTCGTTATATGCAAGACATTTCATAGAAGACAACCATAAGTTTGTTAATCCTTTGGAAGAATACGAAATTGTAAAAGTAGTAAATAACACAGTTGAAAGGAAGCTTAGAGAGGAGTTAGAAATATTAAAAGAAAGAGAAAAAGGGTTAGACAATTTAATTAATATTAAAACTAAATTTGATAATGAAGAAATATTTTATAACATGATTAAGAAGTAAATGATAGAGGACAAATAGATAAGATTAAGAATTATTTGCATAGTACTAATTGGATGGTTAAAATAAGGGTGTGTGACTGACCCATGTGTGTGGAGAGGAAGTAGGGTAAGTTTAAAAGGATGCCCACACACACACACACACACACACACACACACACACACACACACACACACACACACACACACACACACACACACACACACACACACACACACACACACACACACACACACACACACACACACACACACACACACACACACACACACACACACACACACACACACACACACACACACACACACACACACACACACACACACACACACTGAAACACAAGGAATTTGCTAGAAAAATATGTAACTGTACAGATGGTGTGGGTCAGGGTGAAGGGGGTGGGGAAGGGTCATTTATATTATAGCTTGTTGTGTGTGAGCAGGGTTGGGGAGAGGGGTGAAGGGTTTGTTTTTAAAATAATTTCTGCCTATTCCGATCTGACGATGGGCTGTGAGGCTTGAAAGCGCTAATCGGGATAATTTTTATATAGTGGTGTGCAACTGTGATCATTATGATTGTGAAAAATTATAGTACAGTATTTTAAATATAGTATTTTAAAATAGCAGGTACGAAAATACCGTTCCAAAAAATAACAAGTACAATCTTTTTCATCCCGTTACTCTGAACACTTAAAGGCCCTTTCCAACAACAATATACATTCTGCGTTTGCCACACACATAACCATAGCTACACCAACATAGATACTAATCTTGAAATATTACACCTCTTACCCAAAGGGCGAAAACTCAACACAGCTGAACAGTATGAAATATACAAACACCACACAACACAACCAAACAACATACTAAACGACCAATTGCAATATAAATCACATACACTTTTCGACACAGTTATACACAAAACAAACAATAATTCGGATCCCCGCGCCTATCCCCTTCCTCTATACACCACCCCCACTATACCTTCCAACCAACAAACGTTACTAGGTACTGGCAGTCTGTCGCAAAGCTGAAGAAGGCGAACACGATGCCGAAACGCGTTCTACATACAAAACAGACAAGTAAGTTTCACTTGAGAAAGTTTTCAATATTATATAAAGTAAAAGTATTAACAGTGTTACTTTACGCTGTGACTTTATTAAACTATTACTGTTTAAAAGAAAAAAGAGAATTTATAGGCCTATTGCCCTTTCCCCCTTTGGGAATACTAATTTAAGTAAATATCACTATAATATTGACGACTCGGAACACTGAGTTTTTTATAAGTAAAAACGTAAAGTTTTACCTTACAGCCTAAACCGGCTTTCACCTATAGAAGGCTTCATCAGAGGCTGTCGTAAGTAGCGCGCGCTGTTCGTCTTGTTGTTGGCGACGAAATAGTTTTTCGAAAGATCGAAGCTGTGTGTGTGTGGTGAGATGTGTTCAAATAATGCGTGCGATTTGAATTGTGTCTGTTCGTTTAGGATGTCGTTTTTATTTGTTTTTGTGTGTTTGTATATTTCTAATTGTTCTAGAGTGTCTAGTTTTCGGCCTTTTGTGTGTACGTGTAGTATGTTCATGTTACTGTCGATGTTTTTATATGTGTGGTTTGCTTCAATGAGGTGGTTTGCGAAGGTAGATTCTGTAGTGGTGTGGAGTGCTTTTGTGTGTTCAATATATCTCTGTTTGAAGCTACGTCCTGTCTGGCCTATGTAGAATTTATTGCAATTTGAACAATTTAGCTTATATACACCGGGTAGATCGAATTTGTTTTGTGCTTTGGGCATGCGTTTTGATAGTGTGTGTTCTGTTTTGTTAGTAGTTTTGTAAGCGATTCTGTACCCTGCTTTTTTGAATTTGTGGGCAATTTTTTCTGTTTGTTTGTTGATGTATGTTAGTGTTATGAATTTGTTGTTTTCTGTCTTTGTCTGTTGTTTGTTTTGTGTAGGAGTTTACTGACTATTGTTCTGTCATAACCGTTAGATTCTGCTAGATATTTTATCGTGTTTAGTTCGTCTTTGTAGTCTATTTCATCTAAGGGGATGTTGTTAAGTCTATGTATCATGGTTCTAAAAGCAGCTAGTTTGTGTTGTATTGGGTGATTGGAGGTGTTGTGTATTAGTGTGTCAGTTGTAGTTGGTTTTCTGTATATACTGAATTTGTGCCTGTGTTCTAGTTTTGTGATGGAGAGGTCTAAGAAGTTTATGGTATTGTTGTGTTCGTATTCGGCAGTGAAGGTTATGTTTTTATGTATTTTGTTTATGTGCGTTAGTAACTGTTCACATTGTCTTTTGTTTCCCCTGTATAGTATTAGAATGTCATCAACGTATCTGTGGCAATATAGTATTTTATGTGAGTGTCTGTCATTGTTTGTGAGTATTTTTGTTTTTTCTAAGTGTTGGAGGAAGACTTCTGCTAGAATGCTGGATATGGGGGAGCCCATGGGTAGGCCATCGTTCTGTGTGTAGTATTTATTGTTATAAGTAAAGTAGTTTTGTTTTGTGATAATGTTCAGAGTTTCTGTTATTTCATTGATAAGTTTGTCTGGTGTGTTGTTCTGTTTGAGTTTGTTTTGTAGGCTGGTGATTGTTTCAGAGATGGGGATGTTTGTGTACAGGTTTTTAATGTCAAAGGAGGCTAATGTGGCGTTATGGGGGATGTGTATGTCTTTTATTTTTGTTACTAGGTCAGTGTTGTTTTTTACTGCAATGTTGTTGTCTATTTGTGTTTTGTCTAATAATTTTGTCTAGATATTTTGCCAGTTTGTGTGCAGGGGCATTACGGTAGTTGATAATGGGGCGGATCGGAATGTCTTCTTTATGGATTTTGGGAAGCACTTGGAGTGTAGGTGCTGATGATCGGATTTGTTTCATGTAGGGCTTTTGTTTATGTGTCATAATGTGTTTGGCTTTGTTGACTATTTGTTTTACTGAGTTTTGGTATCTGTCGGTGGGGTCGTGTTTTAGTTCTGTGATGTTGTTCTGTTCCATGAAGTTTTGTACTTTTTTGTGTAGGTTGTCTGTGGGGATAATTACAGTCGTGTTGCCTTTGTCAGCTTTTACAAATGTGATGTTGTGTTTGTGTGCCTTTTCCCTCAGTTTGATGGCTGTGTGTATTTCTGAGTTGTGGTTGTTGTTGTCTGGTGTCTTATGTACTCCTATTGTGTTGTTTATATTATGTCTTAATGTGTCTTGATGTTCTGGTGCTGTGTTTTGTATATTTGTTTCTGTGTCAATTATGAGCTTTGTTAGTGTTTGGTTGTTATGTGTGTAGTGTTATGTTTTTTAGTGTTCCGAGTCGTCAATATTATAGTGATATTTAGTTAAGTAACGGACACGTCATGGACAACGAAATCCAAGACTAATTTAAGAGTCACTAGGAGTAAACAAACATTGGTGAGACAAATCAGCTGCGAAACTCAGGCAATGAAATTTAGAATGCACATAATAGCACAACAAATACTGCGAAAAAAACATAAGAAACATATAATAAAAACATAACAGTAAGCCACAAGAGTGAATGAGAATAAACACAATTTTACAAATAAAAATAAAAAACAACTGTAATAAACTAAATAAATAAAAACTTATAAATAATAAGCAACAACAAAAGTAAATTAAATGTATTACATACCTTGATAATCTTCAGATTCAATCACCAGTGTACAGGGAATATACAAGTCATGAAAATAATCTATGTCACACCTATTCACATTACAATTTGCTTCACTCAGCGCATTATAGATAAAATTAAACTATTGACTTGCTAGGTAAACAAGAAGACCTAGCTAGGGAAAAAGTATTTACTTAAAAAAAATAAATAAATACAAATTTATGCTCAAAGAACAATAAATTTTTATCGGGCATGATTTAAATCAATTACCCTTATAAAAACATAACCTAAACAGATTGCAGTAAAATTTAATTAGATATCCGCTCTTATCTTATTTTATTTTCTTATCAAGTAGTACTTGAAAAGAACGCAGAAGACCGAAGTGGTACGCGGGTCCAGAAATGTTGGGAATCACTGCTAGTAGATCAACTGTGCAACTGATAGGTCCTGGCAAAAGCACAAGTTGGGCAAATAATGGAAACTTCGAGCCATATCATAAATCAATCATAAATGTTTTACAGTCTCCAAGAAATTCAGATAACGTTGTAGCTTTCTGTTCTTATGACATCCTTGTGTTATTGTAGGCCTTCTAATAAGTTTAGTAAATTCTTATCTTCATCAGATTGTGTATTTATCTTAGGCTGCAGTTTAACCACTTATGCCCAATTGTGTTATCTGTTATGGAGTTTGTTATTTTTATTTCTTTACTAAGTGGAAACTACTATTAGTCAAATGATAAGTAAAGTGATAGAGACAAAAATTCAAAACCAGCAGTTTAAATAAAAGAAACAAATTTGCGAAAACACCTTATGTTTTAGGGTAGCCTTATCAGATCAGTAAAGATTTAATGAACAGGACTAGATAAAGTGCATAAATGTCCGTTACAACAAACTCATCATTTACCTGAGATGTGCAGTGAAGTTAGAATCCAGAGCACATTTTAAGGAATTTGCACTAGGTGCCACTAAACCAACCCAATGTGTGTGTTTATATATTGTAACTTTACTAATTGGAGGGAATGTTAATAGCCCCATGTTTGTGTGCCAATTTGTAACTGTACTGGTTACCCTCCTTTCCTTTTATTATTTGTATTAAATTTGATTATTATTTTAATTATTTTATTGATATTGTAGTTGATTGATTTTATAATCTTCGGAATGCTTTATTTAATTGAAGTTTATTATTAACTGTCGGTTATATGGGGTTCGTAGTTTATAAGTTAATGCACTTCGGTAGTTGATGTTATGACGAATCGGTTAGGTTGACTTCTCACTGAAAAGTAGATTGTTTATGATTATTGACGTACTTACTTGAAGTGAAGTTCTGCGTGCAAGACTGATTTGAGATGACAGTTTACTTTTGAAATTGTTCAAATCGTCTCAATTGCCGCTAAGAGTGTTGCCAACTATTGGAAACTGTCTCTCTAACCTGAAATTTTCTAGTCTAGTAAAAAATAAATTTTGTCAACTAAATCTGTTAACATTATAGTTTATTCTTCGATAAAGTTTATGAAATTACTTTGAACAATTAGTAATTGATAATGTTTCCTTTTTTTACATTACTGGTTGATTTTATGAGACTCTCTTTTGTATTCTCAGGGTTGCTTATCTGATATTCATAACCATCATTCAATGTGGTTCTGTGATTAAATTATTTCATTTAAAAATTGTGGGAGGTTTTAGTCTACAAAATACATAACTGGAAGATGAACTCTACTGTCATCTTTGAGAACGGGTCTTAAAATATAAAAACTATATCTTATCATTTAAAACAAATAACAACTTGGGAAATTATTTCAAAAACAAGAACAAAGTACCTGTGAAAAAGAAATCCAGTGTATACAAAATAAAATGTGACGATTGTGAGGCTTTCTACATTGGTCAATCAGGCAGATGTTTTTATACGAGATTTTTAGAACATATTCCCAAGCCGAATAATAATAAATCCAATTTTGCGCAACATTTAATATCAAGCGGACACAAATATACTAGCTTTGAAGAAAATTTAACAGCATTACATTTTTGTAAAAAAGGTAAACGGATGGATAGTCTGGAGGAATTTGAAATTTATAAAGCTATAAAAAATACTACCACCAAAAATAATTTATTAAATGATGAGATAAATTTTGCATCGAACAACCTGTTCGACACTGCCATCAGTTTAGATTTTAATCTTTGACCAGTCGCATGACGATCGCGGTAGTGAGTACACGCATGCGGGGGCTCCGGCCGTGCTTCATTTAACAATTTCACATGCGATCTAAAGTTTTATTTTATTTAAATGACATAACCAAAATCATGGTTACAATTTTATATTATAGTTAGTTTTAAATTAATATCAGTGTTATCTGAGGATGGGACTTTGTGCCCGAAACGCGTCATAACTAGACGAAACTTTGTGTCACTCGAGTGGATAAAAGGTAATATATAATTATTTAAAATAAGTGACACGATACGCTAAAAAAGTATAATATGAACTATATGATGCAGGATGCAAAATACTCGTCATTAAAAAATAGAAACGATAGGGATAATAAAAATAACGTCAGTACAGTTATAAATAAGATATTTGACTTATAAAAATAATTGAGAAGTGCTGAGCCCTTGCGCTTGGGTCTGTGAACCACGGATTCATAATCTCAAAACCAGCCTACTGACGCGACTCTAAGCATCTATTTTAACGAAGCCCGCCGAGGTTAGACGAATTAAAAACTATTAACCAATCAGAGCCTATAAAAAATACGAAGTGCAGGATTCCGACAGAGGAACCAGAGACAGTTTTTCACCAGCAACGAGAGCGACTACATGCTCGCCGATCGTCCAGAAAAACGTGCTTTTGACAGTGAACAGCTGTAAACACACTCACTAACCTCAAACTTTGAGTGGAGGTTATGACAACAGAAGAAGACAGTGCAGTATTTTTTCAAGTGAACTAATACGGAGTATATGCGTATAGGAGTGAGTGCAGTGCAGTTATTAAAATTAATTAATTAATTAAAGAATGTTAATTAATTACAAAAGTTGTAAAAAGTGTAAATTCTTCGAACGACCAGTTACGCAAGTATCAATACAAATAACAATTATACTATGCTTGTCAAGTAATAAATAAGTAAAAGAACGCTAGTAGCGAATCGAATTAATTTGAATTAATCGATAAATTGCCCGAATTCCAAAAGGAAGGGAACTTAGAAAATTTAGATAAACAATGATAAAATTGAACAATTTCAGTAACGACAATTTTAACTATTTATATGATTCAAATGTATTAGCATAAGAAAGAGACATTGAATGACCAATGAAGGGAAACTGAACCCTTTTTTATTAGGAAGTTAAGAATGTTTTATATTTTATTTTAATAATTGAACTTAGAGTTACACAAGAGGGTAACCTAAATGTATCAAATGAAATAAATTTACCTGTGTTATGTACATCCAATCTAGGGGATGATTCAGAACCATGACACTGAATTTAAATAATTATTATCACATATTAAATAATTAATGCATCAAGGAAAAAGAATTAATAAATTTTAAACAAACCAGGTTACTTGAACCTGTATTAACTTCAATGATTAACAATGAACAGTTGTTCATATTTTATATTATTTCAAATTAACCATCAATGATTTTATGTTTTGTCTACTTATTATTACAGTAGTACATTTTATTATATATGTGTATTTTGCAGACTCAAAGAACCTACTACTACTATCATTTTTATATAGCACTATAACCTATTTGTTTACTAATGAAAAATATTCGACTAGCCAAATGCAGTCATACCATCCTGAGATTTTTAAATGTTTTAGAGTCCATGTTCTAATTTAATTGTTAAACAAAAGGAAGATAAACTATCTTATTGTATCAAATATTAATTGTTCTCGAGTTGAATAAACAACTATTGTTTTATGAACCTTTAAAAGAGTTGACTTTTATTGTAAACGATAGAGATACAGCTTAGTGAGAAACCTGAGACGGTTGGTACCAGACTTCAAAAGCGGACATTCAAATGGAATGATTTTTACCAACCGCACCATCCAATACATTGCTACACTTTATAAATCATAGTAAATATCATGTCTATGTTATGTTTATGTTAGTGTATAGGCAAGACAGTACTGATCCACTCACCACAGCTGATAACAGAAGAGTCAACGGAACTTCTAGAGGATCAAACTCAAGAAAGTGAATTAAAAAACACATTAAACCATATAAACTGAAACAATTAAATGACGACAAAAAAGAGTAAGTGAACCGATTTATTCACTACCGGATTCAATAATAGATTGAATTGGGTGGAATAAATCATTAATCCAAAACTTAATAATAAAAACGAGCTTTCAACAATAATAATAAAATGAACAACCAGACCCTATTATAAATATAAAACAGACGATTTCGTCTTTTAACAATACATATTTACGTATATAGCTACTGACCGACAAATTGACGGGCATACCTGGTTTTGTAACCTTCGTAGCGACGTCAGAAGAAATGCAGCGCCTACGCTCGTTAGTGCCGAATAGCCTACTAACACCCGTTAGCACATACATTGCTCCCCCACCTCTAGTATGAAAGCATAAGTGGGGGGGAGGCATAAGAGTTGAAGTACCCGTCATTTTGACGTATAGGTAGCGTTCTAGGGTTAATGATGATTTCTTATTGGTCAATATTATTAATTTTCGTGACCCTTCGGTATATCTTGGCAAAACAGATGCGTTCAACGCGTCTTTTGATGGGTTTTGAGATTATAAGAAATTTGTTTACAAGGGGACGCCCAAGGGCTAGCAAATTATCAAATCTTTATAATTAATATTATTCCCTTATTTTTCCTCTAATTAACAATTCATTATTACCATCGTTCAGGATTCTCTGAGACGAATAATTTGGATTCCCACACCATATGGTTTTGATCCTTATTAACAAAATTAAATTTACTAATATCTCTTATTAGCTTTTTACTTAATATAATGTTCATTTTAGTTATTTAGATTATTAAATTTCAATAAACCTTGAGTATTCCTTGCTTTTAGTCGAGTATGAACTCTTTACAATCATTTATAAGGTTGTATTTTGATAACAATTGTTTTTTACTGTTTAGGCCTAACTCAATATTATTCACTATGTTTTAATTACATTTTTCCATTATTATTCCTTACTTTTACTGCAACCTTATTTCTCATAATTGTTGTCTACAACTTCTTATCACCCTTACAATATCATTTATGACATAAGAGCATACTTATTTCTAGTTAACTTTACAAATACATTGGCTAGGTATATTGGTCTATGACACTCTCAACTAGTTTTACTTATTGTCTTTTAATAGTTGTTTTCTAACAATTGCTATTATGTCACAATTACTCTGACAGTTACCAGAAGAGGTAACCACTTCTGGTTACCTCAGTTTTTCTTGGTACATCTTGTTTTTGTTGTTTTTAATCTTTATAATCAACCATAGTTTCTTCACTATTGGTTGTAACATGAATCATCTTTATTATAACTTATATAGTTGTTTTTAAGTCCTTATCTTTTACAAACATACTTGTTATAGTTATTATTACGTTTTACAATTCTTTGATTTGCATTAGGATATTCCCCTTCGCTGTCAATTCCTTAATACATCTTACATCTAGTGTCACATGACAAGTGTATTTAAATTACATTATTATGCCTTAACTTTATGATAATAATTATCGTTTTACATTATGTTAGTCATATTACATTTCTTTGATGATACTGATATCACCCTCTTTCTCTCTAGTTAGTTTTTCTACACGTTTTTTAGAATAGTTAGTTGGTACATTCCATTCTGTCTACTTTAGTCAGTTTATTTACTCTAATTACAACACAGATCTTCCTTTGGGTAATAATCTTGTTACTGGTATGACCTTTATAACATCTATCTGAAATACAGTGTCAGAGATTATGGTTTAACAACGTTTTTATTTATTAATTCTTGTCATTATATGTGAAAATTACTTATAGTTAGGTTATGTGTGTCCCCACTCTTACATACAACAATGGGTTGACTTTGAGTTTATTTTCTACACATTTCACACCATTATTTAAATGTACTAATACTAATAGTTACTATTTATAGTTTGGTAATTGTTTTCTCGTTACTTTAATATTATTTTTATAACATTATTGAATGATGACTATCAGTATAATGTGATATCACTTCTGATATCACTGTTTCTATATCACTTACATCACTAGTAGATAGGATACAATATTGTTGTGATCCTTTATACTTTCTTAAATCATACTAACATAAGTTTTAATCTCACTCTCCTAGCTATTAGTAGTTATAGTTTATTCATTTACATTAGATTTGTGGTCATATTCAGGTCACCTAATATAGTCTGTCAATGTTTTGGCTTTCTTTAATAGTCTCTCACTCTGTACTTCACTTGCCTTCTTTTATCTATCTCACAGGTGTACTTCTTCTGTGGTAGATTGTGTTAGGTATCTTGTCTCTTCATTTGTTTCTCTGTTTATTGAATGTTATTGTTGATTCATTCACTTCTTTTCATTTTTATTGTCTATGTTTCTTGGTTGTTCACTGACCTAATCTATTGTGTCATTGGGTTAATCACATTTTAATATATTTTCTTTCTTGTTTTTAGTTTTCATAACTACTTTTATTCTTTATTTGTAGGTTCATTCTTTAATTTTTATTTCTTTAAATGATTTTAATACTTGGTACGCCATTCTGAATCCTTGGTCGGTCTTGTCTCATTTAATTATTATGTCATGTTGTGTTCAATGTTATGTCCAAAGTATGGTGATTATATGTATCATTACAATAAATGTGTGTGTGTGTGTGTGTGTGTGTGTGTGTGTGTGTGTGTGCTATTTTATATAATATTGAAAATTATGTAATTTGAATTTAACTTAACCATGATCATATTTATTCTTTACTTGTGGAATTAACTGTAAAAATAGACAAAAATGTTTTAAACATTAGGAAAATTTAAAAAAAAACACAAACACTCAAATAGATTCATTATAATTAATTATGTAATACTTAATAAGTACATTACAGTGTGATGTGCACATTACTACTACATGGAGGCCTGTTACAAATTCAAAGCCTTTATCACTCGTTTACTTAAAAATATATAAAGTACTGTAATTATATATATATATATATATATATATATATATATATATAGGTCCTATATATACAAACTGAGATTCGAAAAAGCTTAAACACTATAAGTTTGTTTAATTTTAAGTAATTTTTTTTAATTAAAAAAAATGAAAAATGCATAAACATTTCATATTAAATTGCTTTACAATTAAATAAGTTAGTTAAGAAAAGAAAAGGAAAAAGTATGCTAGTAACAAAATGTTTCCTTAATTCACAACACCACATTCACATGATTTGCTGATTTCTCCCCTTTTTCCTCACTTTTCGGCACTGGCACTAATACCCACCACTAGGCGGCACCAAGTGCTTCACTAGGCGGCCCTAGTTCTGCCTAGTTTATTGCTTAAAATATTCTCTGTTACAATCACATTAATAAAAAGTATAACATAGCCTATCAACTATCAGCCACTCTGTAGGTTATAACACAATATAATTCGTTTTTTCAAAATTTACTAAGTTGGCGACTAATATAATATATAATTTATTATAATCTGTATTATATATCTGCATAACACACAAGAATAAATGTAACATCAGTATGAATTTTTTTCATTTATTAATAACAGCTTTGTCTCTTTGCGCAGAATGAAGTATTGAGCACCAAGTACGAGTGGCTTCGTACTCGTGTACTCGAAATACTCCTGATATATACTTGTTGTACTCATTTACTTGTTGTTCCTTGTGTATCCATAATACTCTTAATACTGGTATACTCGTTTACTTATTGTTCCTTGTGTACCGGTAATACTCCTAATACTTGTAGAACTCGTTTACCTGTTACTTGTGTACTTGTTAGTTGTGTAGGGGCGTCACTCGACTTGGAACAGTGAGGCTGCGACTAACAGATATTTCAACTTTTCAGTCACTGTTACATCCGTTCCACAAAAATATTGTTCTAAAATACCTGTTACAGGTATATCGGCCCACCTCTACAAACCAGGTCCAAAACAGTGTTAGTAAAACAACTATGAAGATAGCAACCATAAGAAACTTTAATGGTAGTTAAAAAAAAAGACTATTCAGAAGAAAATGTAATGTTCATTCCTAAAATGATGCATTATTTAGCCTGAAACTGCACAAAATTGTTGAAGTTCTGTATTTTGTCTCCATTTTGTGTTTGAAGTCTCCAATAAAGTATAGGTACTATGAAATAAATGTTAGAGATGCAAATGAATGCCAAACTTTCGTTTTTTTCAAAATTATATAGATTATAATTTACTTAAATATATATTTATATAAATATAAATAATATATTGTTGACATAATTCTACCTAACTGGGACGTATTTCAGGAGGATCGTCCATATAACAACAAATACATAACATTACTTTTATAAAACAACCATCGTTTTAGACCTGATGATGTCAGTGATGACTAAAAGCTTTGTCTAAACAATAAAAATTATAGCAGTTAGCAATTTCATAAAAGTAATAGTAAGGATGGCTGCTAATTTAAACAATACGAAGAATAAAATACATAACAAGTTGTGATTTTATACACATACACATTTATAAAATGGATAGTTGTCCTAGCCAAAGTCTCCTTCTAGTATCATCATAAAATTCTTCATAAGGCATTAACTTTCTGACTGAAACAGTCAATGTCTTTACTGTCACAAATTCGGATTGTCATTTTGATGGTTCTCACTAATGAAGCCAACACACTTTGCCACAATTATGTGAACAAGACATGTCTTCTTTTGTATCTTACATAATTAACTATGTAACCTATCCCAGAGACATTTATCTCAATAAGGCAGTGAATACTCTTATACATAAATAACACATTTTATAGTACTCTTCTATTTTTATTTTAAACTTGATGATAGAGATTAACACCCTCTCTACTGAAAGCAAGAATTGATGTAACTTTAAACAAATGTGAGTAAATAGTCAGTATTTTGTTTCCAATTTTGAGACAAAATGTCATTTATTTTGACTGAGAAATTCAGCTTTGTTGATGTGAAGATTCCTTTGTTGTTGGTATTCCCAGGGCCGCATTTAGGATTTAGGCGCCCCTAGGCACTTCAAGGGCCGGCACCGGCGTATTGTAACTACAATACATAGTAATTAATAAATAACATCACTAAATTAAATAAAGATCCCACCCCAAATTATCAAAAACAAATAAACAAAACCTTAAATAACACAAAACACATAGTATCACCTGACAACATCAAATATTTTAAACAAATTAAACCAAAAGCCCCTACACTTAATGCACTACCAAAATTACATAAACCAAATATTCCAATCAGACCACTTATAAACAACACACCTGCACACAAAATAGCTAGACACTTAGATAAATTAATCAGAAATAGCATAAATTTAACTAACAACACCACTGTCATAAATAATTTAGATCTAGTGAATAAAACTCAACATATCCATATACCTCATAATTCCACACTAGCTTCATTTGACATAACAAACCTATACACCAATGTTCCCATAAAAGAAACTTTAATTACATTAGAACAATTACTAAAATTAAACAACATACCTGAAACACACATAAATGAGATCATAAATCTAACTAAAATTATAACAGATCAAAATTATTTCACACACAATAACATGTTTTACACACAAACAGATGGACTACCCATGGGCTCACCTATTTCAGGTATACTAGCCGAAATATTTGTACACACCATAGAACAAGAACACATATTACACAATAACAAATATACTGATAAAATAATATATTGGCACAGGTATGTTGATGACATTATAATCCTATACAACGGCAACAAAAGACAAATAGAAAATTTCCACAAATATATTAACACTATACACCATAAATTAAAATTCACACTTGAAATAGAACTAAATAATAGTTTAAACTTCTTAGACCTCACAATCACCAAAACAAACAACACACACACATACAAAATATACAGGAAACCCACCACATCAGACATGGTCATACATAACTCATCCAACCACCCAACTCAACACAAACATGCAGCATTCAACTACATGCTCCATAGACTCAATTCAGTACCCCTAAACACACATGATTACCAAGAAGAATTTAACACAATCAAATATATAGCAGTTAAAAATGGATACAACCCCGATTTGGTAAATAAAATACACAAACGCATCCTAAACACAAAAAATAAAAATAAAACACATCAGACCAACAACACACAACCCAGAAAGTACATAACACTTACATACTACAACTCCAATACACACAAAATTGCTAACACATTTAGAAAACACAATTATAAAATAGCCTACAGAACCAACAACACCATCAAGAAACATATAAATTTTAACAAAGACACAGACACATACAGTAAAACAGGAGTTTATAAATTAAATTGTAATGATTGTAACCAATTCTACATCGGCCAGACGGGAAGATCTTTTTATTCCAGATTTTCAGAACATATAAAAGCCCTCACCACAAATTACATACATTCCACATTTGCCACACATTTACAAAATGAAAACCATAGTTACACAAACATAGAACACAACATGGAAATATTACACTACTTATCAAAAAGTAGAAAATTAAACACAGCTGAACAATTTGAAATATACAGATATCACACATTACAACCAAATAACATATTAAATGAACAAGTACATTACAGATCACATACACTATTTGATACATTGATCCAAACACAAAATTTGAACCTCAGCGCCAATTCCCTCCCATCATCAATTCCCACCACACACACCTATAGCCCATAACCGTTATTCTGCAACAATGACTTTCAGTATTTACTCACACTGAGGAAGAGGCACAACACCTTGAAACGTTTGTGATAGTGAGAACAAAAGTAAGTTCATTTGTGAAAGTTTTTTATATATAATAATATTAGTAAAAGTGAACAAAGAGGATGAATCAACAAGATATTTAGTAATTAATTGTTTAAAAATCTACAAAAAAACTACTAAGCCTATTAATTCATTATCAAAATTTTTTAGCCACAGCATTGCAATCTTATCGAATAGAAAGTCCATGAATATCTACGTTACTTTTTAACGTTTACGTTCAACAAGTCCATTGGTGGTTTCTTATGCACAGTAAAAATTCTTTAATTTTTCAATTTTTATACTGTGATCACTTTTCTCCACTGCTTGATTTTAACAAATTTCTCTATAACTTCTTGGAAATCTAGCACTTCAGTCATGTCACTTTCGATCACCATGACGGCTAGAGCATTCAGTTTAATTTCTCCCATTAAGTTTCGCAAATAGTTCTTAACACGTTTCATTGTAGAGAATGAACGTTCACCAGTGCAATTTGTCACGGCCATACTTAGAATAATTTCTACGTTCGGGAAAAAGTTTTGTAAGTGTCCTTGCCTAACTGTACACAGAAGATATGAGAATGATCTTTTTTTCTTTTCTTTCTTCTCTTTCTTGTAATGGGGCGAATTAGAAGGTTTTTTTTATTAATTTTGGGTTTGATTTTATTAAACTGCACAATTCATTTCATATATGTGGCTAGTCACCAGTTTGAATTTAACTCGCAGTCTAAACAAAGAAACGATACACTGTAACTGGGTGATGTAACAATATAAAGGAATGTCATGTTGTCTGCTGTCATGATTCTAAGAACTTTGCGTCTGTGTGACGCTCACTCACCCATGCACAAACGCCAACATCTGCGGAGTGCATAACTTTACATAAACGAAAGTGAAGGCAGTGAAATTTCGTCGACATCCAACACACAGAAAAACCCATGTGTTATGAACAGTGACGAACGATTCGATCAGGAGGCATAGTAAGTTCCGCTATGCCTAACTTATGGTGGGAGACTTTGTTAGTAACTCTCACCCCATTTGAACAAAATTCTCAGCCCGGCCGGGTGCGTAAAAAACCGTGTGCACATAACAGTCTAATTTCATCACGTAAAAAGTGGTAACCAAGATATAATATTGCAGAACAGAATTAGTGAAGCGAGCGGGCCAAAATCAAATGAATAATAAACTTTCGGGCATTTAAAGAATACGTGCCACGTGTCAGCGAAAGCAGTGAGCCGTCGGGTAACCAGTAACCGTATCTTCAACAAATTTTTATAAAGGGTTTTTTGTGCAAACATGTCAATTAAATAATAGTAGTTGGTTTTGTAAAGGTGTGAATGTGAGTGTAAATAGCAGATTGGGCTGTCTAATTAAGGTAAGGTGTTTATTGTAATTCTGTAAGTATAAGTGTAATACCATCATGTAACTATCAGTAAGGGTTTTATGCATTTTCCATGATTTGAGCCAAGAGGCCAAATAAATAACAATTTAATACTTAAAGAATATTTTGAAGTATAAAATAAAATTTAATTAATTTCTCTTTAAAAATGCGTTGCGTAAGTTACTACGATAACCTATAATCATATTTGCATTTTAACGTTCGTGTTGCGGACTCTGGCAGAAGGTGGAAACAAGGTAGGTGGAAAATAAAATAATTTTTTGTATTTGTATGTGAATAGAACTTCACATTTGGCGCCCGAACAGGGACTCGAATTTGAATAATTAAAATTCCACACCTACGATAAATGCAAGTTTGATTTGAGGGTTAAGTAACTACGTAAAAATTACGCGGCACATATAAAATAGTATATCAATGTTCAGAGTTTAAGAGTTAAGTGGCAGATGTTTATGTACGAAAATCTAGATTAATAAATTTATAAAAATGGCAGGAAAGAATGAGAGTAATATAAATGAAACGACTAGTGTCGAAAACTATAATGAATCAAATAGTATGAGTGATTTTGAAATCCACTCGACTCCAAACGTGAGTCGGGAAAATAAAATAAAAAATAATTCAGATGAAACAAATGTTATGAAGGATTCAGGGGTGCAGATAACTCCGACCTCAACAAAAGGCAGTAAGTCCGATAACGATATAATGAGTATTATACTTAATCAATTAGAAAAAATTAATAGTAAATTTGATAGTCGTTTTGACAGTAATGACATAAAATTGGATAGACAAAGTAGGGATCTTAATGAGAAATTACATATACAGAATAACAAATTTGATGAACAGAAAAACGAAATTCAAGAATTTAAAAGTAGTGTAAATGAGAAATTAGATACACAGAATAACAAATTGAATGAAATCAAGACCGAAATTAAAAGTGAATTTAATTGTAAATTTGATGTACTTAAATTTGACATTGATGAGGTAAAAATGAAATGCGAAAGTAGCTTTAACGAGTTGAAATTTGAATTAAACGAGAAATTGAGTCACTCATTAAATAGTATGAATACTAGAATTGACGAAGTTGAGAGTAGTGTGGTAGAAAAAACCAATAAACAAATACAGAAGGTAACCGAAAATTTTGATCGTAAAATAGATGACTGTAATGTTAGTAGTGAGTACAAGTTGAATTGTGTAGTTGATAAGATTGAAACATATGAAATTAGTACTAATGTCAAAATCAATGAAATAGAAAGTAATTGCAAAACAGAGATACAAGCTATACAAAATACAGTGAACACTATAGATAAGCGTCATGTACAAATTGAGAGTTTAAATAACAATATATTTGCATCAATTGAGCAAAGTATAGTTAATGTTAAAGATGAATTGAATATAGTTATAAACGAAAAACTTAATAGTGTTACTGAACAAATAGTTATTACTAAAGATGTGAATAGCGATATTGATTTGGAGTTGTTTAATTGTGAGAACAGGGGGGTACACCCTATGCAGTTTTTAAATAGAGTTAAAGAATTTAATCAGTTTTGTAGAAGTAGCTGGGAAGTACAATTGTTAAAAATAATGAAGTGTTTTAGAGGAAATTCCGCGGTATGGGCGGAGGTACATAAAGTAGACTGGGTAAATTATCAGTGTTTTGAGACAGCTTTTAGAGAGAAATATTGGTCAGAGGAGGAACAAGAAATATTGCGAAGTAAAATAATGGGACCAGGTAATTTTGGGACCCAAGGGGGTAACGTAACTATGTACGTAATGCGACTATACAATGAGGCAAAATATTTAGAGCCACCGTTACCGTTTCGGTCATTCGTCCGTCATATAAGTAAGCATTTGCCGAGAGAAATACAAATTACATTAATGACCCGAGAGATTATAGAAATTACGGAACTAGAGAAAATATTGGATATATTCCAGAATATAAGAGAACGGGATATGAGTAGGCGGATAAACACACCAGCGTCACATATAAATGGGAATTACAATCAACCCAGGGGAATACCCAACTTTCACCGAGGGGCACGTGGGGGAAATAATGATAATCGAGGCGAGGGTTGGCGATGTGCCGATTGTAATGTTGAAAACTATGCTATAAGAACAACCTGTTTTAGATGTCACAAACCGAGAGAATGTCAACGCAGTGAGCGGACATATCAGCCACAAAGCCAACCGTAGAGAGGAGGCGAGAACGCAAGAGGAGCACCGAGGGGAAATGGAAGTGGAAATAGAGGCAGAGGTGGATACAGCCAGGCAGTAGCAGGTCCATCCACGGGAAACTAGAGGAGACAATGGAGAACTGGGCCCATCCATTGTCGGAGGAGAACCTGGGGGTCCAAGAGGAGCATAACTACCGTAGCAACATAATTATCAGAGACATGGCGGAGGAGTTACTGGAGGAGGACGCTGCACAAAGGACAGAAACCAAAACCGGACTGACGGAGGTATTCATAACCATAGAAGGTAAGGATTACAAAACATTGATTGATACGGGTAGCGAGATATCAGTAGTTTCAGAGAATGTACTGGGTGAATTACAAAGGGTAAATAAGAATATTCCATCATTACCAGTAGCGGGGGTAACAGTAGTGGGGGTGACGGGAGTACGAAGTAAACGAGTCACTAAACAAGTTCAATTAAACATATATATTAATGGAATAGAATTTGAGAATACTTTTCTAGTAGTTAAGGGTTTGAATTTAGATATAATTCTGGGAAATGACTTTTTGGAGAGAAATAAAGCAGTAATTGATTTTAACCAGAGAATAGTGGAATTTAATAAGGGGCATGAACCAATCAGGGTAGATTTTAAGAGGGTGTTAGATACGGCTAGAGTTACGGGTGTAAAGATGATACAAAACCAAGTAGGCGAAGGAATTATTGAAACAAGAGTGAATGTGTGTCAAGAGAGTGAGAGCATGGAGAATGATGAGAGAGTATGGGAAAATAGGGCAGAGAAATTTTTTAATGAGGGTGGAGTTGTTGGGAGCCCCCAACGACAGGAGTTGTGGGCGGTTATTGAACGTTTTAGAGATGTATTTGCTGAGTTGCCTGGAAAAGCCAGGGACTATGTATGCGAGCTGAAGATTCGAGAGCACTCACCCTACATGCAGAGAAGTTATCCAGTGCCATTTTCAAAGAGGAGAGCCGTTCAAGAAGAGTTGGACCGCATGATGGAAGGGGACATCATCGAGAGATCCATATCGCCTTACTCGAATCCATTTGTAGTGGTCATCAAAAAGGATGGAAAGGTAAGATTGTGCTTAGACGCTCGAAAAATTAATCAGATTATAATACCTGACCGGGAATCACCGGAAGCCATGAACGAAATTTTTCAAAAGTTTAGTGGAGTCAGATATATGACGTCCGTAGATTTAACGGCGGGCTACTGGCAAGTCCCATTAGCGCCAGAAAGCCGTAAGTTTACTGCATTCCTTTTCAATGGAAAAAACTATCAATTTAAATGCCTGCCATTTGGACTTAACACTAGTGCAGCAAGTTTTATTAAGTGTTTAGACATGATATTACAACCGAAAGACTTAGATTTTTTGACTGTATATGTTGACGACATACTAATAGCATCAAGAACATTCTCTGAACACGTAGAACACATAGAGTACGTTTTAAATAAATTACAACAAGGGGGATTGACTGTTAATTGGGAGAAATCAAAATTCCTACAAACTGAGATACATTTTTTAGGATTCATTATCACCCCAGAGGGTATTTTAGCAAACCCAGATAAAGTAGAAGCTATCATACGTTTTCCAGAACCGAAAAATATTAAACAGTTGCAGAGCTTTCTAGGATTATGCAATTTTTATAGAAAATTTCAGAGAAATTATGCACATATTACCTCTAAATTAAGTGCTGTTTTACAAAAGAATAAGCAATGGAAATGGGGAGAGGAGGAGAGAATTATTTTCAATGAAATTAAAGAGAAATTTATAGACACGATTATGATGAATCACCCCGATTTTCAGAGAAAGTTTTATTTACAGACGGATGCCAGCAACGTAGCCCTCGGCGCAGAGCTTTACCAGGAGGGTGAGGATCAGGAGCACAGGACCATCGCTTTCGCCAGCAGAACCTTATTGGCAGCAGAAAAGAATTACACAACTACCGAAAAGGAATTGCTGAGCATCGTCTTTGCTGTGAAGAAATTCCGCACTTACCTGCTAGGAAACCAAACCGTCATCAGGAAATATCATAAGGCCTTATCATTCCTAAACACATGTAAGCTGACACATAGCAGATTAACCAGGTGGGTATTAGCCTTACAAGAGTACAACTTTTCTTGGGAGTATATTAAGGGGTCAGATAATAAGGTACCGGACACTTTGTCCAGGGTAGACACTATAGATAATAAGACAGGTAGAGATCTGAAAGAAATAGAAATTTTTCGATTAACCAGGGACGATAGAATTTTTGGGGAGGAATTAAGGGAAATTAAAGATAGACAAAGATCAGAAAATAAATTGGGTAAGATAATAAATAGTTTAGAAGCAGATATAAATGGTTCAGAGTATAATACACATTTCCAGATACATAAGGGAATTCTGTTTAAGAAAGTAGAAGGGGGTGAACGGGATTGGAGGTTAATGATACCCGATGAATTAGTAGATAGAATTATTTGGGATTGCCACATAAGATATGGTCATTTTGGGGCGAAAAAATGTGCAAATATACTAAAAGAATCTTGTGTTTTTAAAAATATGGAGAAGAGAGTTAGAAGAGTATTAAGAGTTTGCGATCTGTGTCAAAAGTCTAAAGTAGTAAATTACAGGGTTGAAGGTGAAATGAAGTATATTAAAGTAGAAAGACCTTTTGATTTAGTTGCAGTAGATTTGTATGGACCATTGCCTAAAGGTAGAGGAGGAGTGATATATATTTTTGTTGTTTTGGATACTTTTACCAAGTTTGTTAGGTTATACAGTGTAAAGAGAGCTACTAGCAAGGTACTCAGCGAGAAGATCACCAAGGACTACATGATCAATGTAGGGAAGCCGAAGGTAATTTTATCTGATCATGGACCGCAGTTCATCAGCGGCAAGTGGAGACAGACTCTTGGCTGGGAAGGCATCATACCCAAACATACGGCAGTTTACCATCCACAGTCAAACCAGGCAGAGCGGGTGATGCGAGAAATCGGCAGGATATTCAGGGCGTATTGTCACTCCAAACACACAGAGTGGTCTTTGTATGTGAAGAAAGTGGAGGATTGGTTAAACAGCACAACCCACGATTCTACAGGATTTACACCGTACGAACTAATCAAGGGAAGCCGTCCACCCAGAATATTAGAACAACTTTTTGAATATCCACCGGAAGAAAGAGTTTTGAACAGAGATGTAAAGATACGACTCGCTAACGAGAGTCTGCTCACTAAGGGAGAGAAGAGAAAGCAAAAGCATGATGGCAAAGGTAAGTGGGTCAAATATGAGATAGGGCAGTTAGTATTAGTGAGAAGACACGATTTATCAAGTGCACAAGATAAAGAAATCAAAAAATTCTTTTTGCTGTATGAGGGACCGTATGAAGTTGTTGAAATTAAAATGGATAAGGCTTATGTTTTACGAAATCAAATGACGGGGGAGATAGTGGGTACCCATAATGCCACCAATTTAAAAAAGTATTGGTTAAAATAAAATAATACATTAAATCTTGTAATTAAAGATAAACTAAATAACTATAAAATTAGGAATTTAACATATAAAAAAGTGGTAGCGGATAGATGTTCCCCACTTGTCCCAGTGGGGCTCGTCTATTTCAGGGACGCGCCCCTGCCCACGCGAGCCTTGGTTTTCTCCATTTACCCTTATTTTCGGAGGAAGCTTTGTCCTTACCTTTAGTCCTAGTTCTTGACCTTTTAATAATCCTTATCCTTTTTATCTTCCCGATTTCCTTAACCCTCCCCTTAGAGAAAACAGAAACAATAGCTACACAAATTGCCACACTTTTTGGAACCATTTGATTACCTTAATTCTAAATAATACATTAGGGTAATCCTCAAAATTAAAAAACTGGCGTTATTTATGAATTGTAAACTCATCCCTTAATTAGGTAGGTAGTGAAGAAGTTTTGTGGCTGAGTAGACAAACTAAATAATAAATTTTGTATAGTCTAATAGAATTATGGTATATAGAGATGGGGTTGTAGATTAGTGGTTGTGGTTTGTTTTGGAAAAAAAAAGGAGGGTAGTTCATTATATTCACTGTAGGGGTTCGGTTCGTCTTCCGTCGCATCTCTGTATACTATGATTCTGTACATGTAACATATAACCTATTCACAGGTAATTAAGAAAAAAAAAATTTTGAAATATTTTAAAGAAAAAACTATGTAACCAAAAGGTTTAATTATTATTTTGTGGTACCTGCTATGTTAGGTTATGAGTAGAGGATAGATGGTAGTTAGAATGTGATTGTGGAGGACTTTAAAGAGAGATTTGAAACAAATGATGGAATGTTTGTAAAATTTATTGAAGTATTAAGAAAAACTGAAATATTAGACTAATTAGAATCCTTTTGATAAATGTAATCAAAGTAATGGAAATTGTTTTGAATGTACGAAGAGATGAAATTGAATTGTAGCTGCCCCTGGAGTAACTTAATATTGTAAATGTTAGTGCTGTGTTTAAATTCATTTTGATTCAAATTGAAATTGTAATTTTATATATTTTATACATTAACTTCATACAGCTGTAATTAAAGTTAAACTGTTTTGAGTGGAGATTGTTAAAGAATTTTCAAGTTAAATAAATAATTTAAAATGGCTAATTTCATTAATGAAGCAAAAGTAACTTTGATCTGAGTTGGTAGCAATTGATAAATATGTTAACATTAAAAGATTTACAGAAACCAAAAATTCAAAGGAAGTATATCTGTCAGTATATGATGTAACCAGAATGTTTAGACTATGTGAGTGTTGAGACAGAGTGTTTATAACACCGGTCTGGCAGACACGTGCTGAGGTAAACAGGTGTGTTGAATGTTTTGACTAATGTCTACAGCCAAGTGTTGAAGCTGCTAACTGTTGCAGTTTGATGAATCAATGCCAAGAGCAGATTTTATTATGAAATAAAAGAAACATCTGATGTGATGGAATGTAGGTAATATTTTATGCCGGATCATTTTGAAAAATGTAATTAATTTTGAAATTGTTAATTAAAACAATATGAATTAAATTAAATGAAAGTGTAATTAAATTAATTGAAAGGATGATTTTAATAATGAACCTGTAATAATGAACGTAACTTTATTTTCATTCAAATTCAAATTGGAATTATAAAGTAAATGCTAATTGATGTAAATAATGGTTAAAATATTCATTTAAAACTGAAAATTGAAGGAAATTTTGCATGGGTATAATAAAAATGTTCAGGTTGAGAAAATGTTTGGGAAACTTAGAGGTGTATATTACTGTCCAAGTAACTTGTATCAATGCCAATCTACAGTTTATGTTTTAACTGTAGATTCCCCACCTAAGTGCGGTCATGACCTCACCGGATCATGACCGTGAAAGTAGTTAATTGTGGCAAATCATAAATTTTACTTGATATAACCGGCTTGTGGTTTGTTTTATTTTGTTAAGCCGGTGGTTTGTTAAATTTAGTAGGGGGGTTATTTTTTGGGGAATCTACCTAATTTTGGAACAGGGCTATTTTCACCCAGATAGGGGTGGTAGTCCATTAGGGGTGTATAATTAAAAACTAGTAGGTGTAATACCGAATTTTATTGTAACGCCGAAGCAAGGATGGGGGTGGAATAAAAGAAAAAAATGTCCACCCCTTCCGCATCAGTCCTTGTGAAAGCAACTAGACGCTACAGTCTAGGGGGGGTAATAGTGAGTGTGGATGGGCGATGACCCAGTTACAGGTCACGAGGGAGATGTGATCACGGCTAGATTGAGGTCTGCAAGGGCCAAGAAGTCTAGTGCTGCACACAGTAGAATGTAACGGGTATCAGGGGTTAAGGGATTAAAAGGGGGGTAGTAGAAAAAATATATATATATATTTGTATATACTTTTTGTGCCTGCCATTAAATTGATGTTTTGCATTTTTGGTTGTATTATTGTTTATGTGTATTAATAGTGTTATGGAATTATATTGTTTAGGATATATGTATAATCAAATGCTAGGATAAGGCAGTCCATGTTTTAATTAAATATTCAATTTATTTTTTTTCATCAGTAATAATAACAAAGAGAATTAATCTATCCAGATAAGAGATTTTGTTTTGTTTTGATACAATCTGATTTTGAACTTATTTTAATTGATGAGTTTGTTTAAAAAAATATTATAGGTGTGTGTGTGTGAGCCCAGTATCTGTTAAAGGCAGCCCAGTTTGCATGTAAGGGGGAACATATCGGTTGAGGATCTGGCATGATATAAGCCAGGGATTTGGATTTTTTGGGGAAACATGTTAGAAGGTGAGGTGCGCTGTGGTGCGTGTCTGGTCGATTTTTCGGTGTTGGGATCTCTTACAGGGAAGTCCAGTGATCTCGTTCAGATGCGTCCATAGTCACCGAGCCAGGGGGGTTGTTTACCCATGAGGTATAAGAACAAATGGGGGGTTGTTGGCACCAGTTTCCTCACCGGTCCTCTTAGGGGTTTAGCAATGAGATTTCTTCTGTTTCGACAGAAGACTTCTCATTGGGGGGGTATTGTAATGGGGCGAATTAGAAGGTTTTTTTATTAATTTTGGGTTTGATTTTATTAAACTGCACAATTCATTTCATATATGTGGCTAGTCACCAGTTTGAATTTAACTCGCAGTCTAAACAAAGAAACGATACACTGTAACTGGGTGATGTAACAATATAAAGGAATGTCATGTTGTCTGCTGTCACGATTCTAAGAACTTTGCGTCTGTGTGACACTCACTCACCCATGCACAAACGCCAACATCTGCGGAGCGCATAACTTTACATAAACGAAAGTGAAGGCAGTGAAATTTTGTCGACATCCAACACACAGAAAAACCCATGTGTTATGAACAGTGACGAACGATTCGATCAGGAGGCATAGTAAATTCCGCTATGCCTAACTTATGGTGGGAGACTTTGTTAGTAACTCTCACCCCATTTGAACAAAATTCTCAGCCCGGCCGGGTGCGTAAAAAACCGTGTGCACATAACAGTCTAATTTCATCATGTAAAAAGTGGTAACCAAGATATAATATTGCAGAACAGAATTAGTGAAGTGAGCGGGCCAAAATCAAATGAATAATAAACTTTCGGGCATTTAAAGAATACGTGCCACGTGTCAGCGAAAGCAGTGAGCCGTCGGGTAACCAGTAACCGTATCTTCAACAAATTTTTATAAAGGGTTTTTTGTGCAAACATGTCAATTAAATAATAGTAGTTGGTTTTGTAAAGGTGTGAATGTGAGTGTAAATAGCAGATTGGGCTGTCTAATATAAGTGTAATACCATCATGTAACTATCAGTAAGGGTTTTATGCATTTTCCATGATTTGAGCCAAGAGGCCAAATAAATAACAATTTAATACTTAAAGAATATTTTGAAGTATAAAATAAAATTTAATTAATTTCTCTTTAAAAATGCGTTGCGTAAGTTACTACGATAACCTATAATCATATTTGCATTTTAACATTCGTGTTGCGGACTCTGGCAGAAGGTGGAAACAAGGTAGGTGGAAAATAAAATAATTTTTTGTATTTGTATGTGAATAGAACTTCACATTCTCTTCTTTGTCGTCAGTTCCTGAACTTGGCTCAAAAAAAGTCGTATGAGGTGTGTTCTTCAGGAAGTATTTAAACTGTACACATTCATCAGGAAAAGTATCCTGCAAATCTTTGCTATATATTTTCACAAGCTCCCTGCAGCAAGAAAGGATATTTTTATCGTCAAGTGTTAGCAGGTTTAAAATAAAACCAAATCTCTTGAAGATCATTTCATATGCTACCACTCTTCTTTGCAGCTCTGCAATTAACCTGTCAATTATTACAAGATAAGTTCCTGTCCTG
The DNA here is from genome assembly GCA_034769895.1 of Magicicada septendecula. Taxonomy (NCBI): domain Eukaryota; kingdom Metazoa; phylum Arthropoda; class Insecta; order Hemiptera; family Cicadidae; genus Magicicada; species Magicicada septendecula. The sequence goes on from CM068374.1 coordinate 215,960,639, forward strand.
AAATAATCTTTAGCATCAAGATTAGAGTCAGAATCAGTGATTCTTGTTTTTTGTCAAAGAACAGTTTGGGTTTTCGTTTTCGAGCTTCACAATTCCATTCACTGGATTTTGTTATAATATCAGTCTTCTGTAAGTATAGAGAAAACTTGTCTCTACATAAAACCATGTAATTTTCCAATGATGTGAACAGAGCAACAACATTCCCAATATCAACATTTTGGTTTTGTAAAGCTTTACTAACTTTGTGAAATTTATTCATAGCTTCATCCCAGAATACCAGCAAAAACACATTTTCTGGTTTCTGCAGTTTTCGTGCTAAGCCTTTTGACTCTTGGCAACAGGCAGGCTTTTCATCAACATCCTCAGATATTTTCTTCAATGATTCCGTTATTTTGGGCAGAGACTTAAGCAAAGCCTTCAAAGCATCAGCTCGGGCTGACCATCTTGTAACTGACAGTGATTTTACCACAGGACAACCATCTTTAAGAATTTCTTTCAAAACAGCCCAACGATGGGTGGATGCAGAAAAAAAGTTTGTACACGGCCTGAACAAGGTCAAAAAATGCTAAAGCATTGTCACAGGCTTCGGCTGCTGTTACCCCAACTAGGTTTAGTGAGTGGGCAGAACAGGGAATATATTCTCCCAATTCATTGTGTTCCTTGATTTTTGCCAGAATATACTCCAGACATGTTGGCAGCGTTGTCATAGCTTTGACCTCTACAGTCTTTAATGTCGAGGCCAAAAGTTTCCAGCATTTTCAAGACAGCTGTTGTCAACTCTTCTGATTTATGTCCTGTATTTGGTAGGAATTTTAAAAATCTCTCCACAGGTTCACCGTCTTTTTTACATAGCGTACGATTAGAGTCAGCTGATCAAAATGCGCTATGTCAGGGGTTGAATCAATAACTAGAGAATAGTACTTGGATTCTTTAGTCTCCTCAATAACCTTTTGTAAAACAGTGTCTCCCATAATCACGATAAACTCATCACATGTGAAGTGTGAAAGGTATGACGTACTTCCTTTCCCTTTGTTCCCAAATCGTTGAGAGAAAAAAGGGTCAAACTGAGCTATCAATTCCAAGGCTCCTAGATAAGCTCGATTTCGTGAAGAACCAAAAAGGTGATCCGTCCCACGAAAAAGGTACCCTCTTGTTGACAGATATTTTACTATGGCAATTACACGCTTGAAAACTTCTTTCCAGTACTGATCTTCAGTCTGGCGAGCTTCAATTACTTTGTTGTCAATGCGGGTGTCTGAATTAGTTCAACTAATATAAGCTAATATGGCCTTTCTGTGTGTAGCAGAATTTTCATGGGATTGGAGTAAGCTACTGGCATTCTTCCAGTCGTTAAATCCCTCAGTGAAGTTGGATGATGTGTTTGAATACAGTTTACAATAAGCACAAATTACAAAACCTTTTGAAGGTGAATAAACGAGATATTCACGATTCCTCAGTTCTCCGTTTTGAAAGAGTTTTTTGAAAAACCCTTCATTACAATATATTTTAACACCCCCGTACCCGTAGTAATGCTCAGACCCAGAAAAGCCACTTTCAGTGTTTTGTTTAAAACCATTTTGTTATATATAATTTACCTTAATTTCCGTCCAGTGACGTCAAGCGTAATTTGTATTTGGTTACGCGTTTCAGTCCATGTGGCCCATCCTCAGACCATCACTCCAAGAGGAGCTCGTTAAAAAATAAAAAATCCACAATAAAACAAACACATAATAAATAAATACAAAAATATATTAAAACATATAAAGGCGTTCTATTACACGAACACGGTGCACCGCGTGTAGCATGCCTGAACTGGCATTGGCATGTCTGAGGATGGGCCACATGGCCTGAAACGCGTAACCAAATACAAATTACGCTTGACGTCACTGGACGGAAATTAAGGTAAATTATATATAATTATCATACAGTGACCTGGACCGCTTTAAATATGTTTAAACCATTTTGTGCTATGTACTCACGTGTGAACTCATCTTTTCTCCAAAAGGCTGGATCGTTTGAGACACTTTGCTGGTCTTCTTTCCTTGGTGAATTTTCAAGTTCAGAGGTCGCTGAGGGTTCATTTTTGACGTGAACTGAAACATCAGAAGTATCTGTAGGCCTATCATGGTCTTTGTTTACACATTGGTCCACGCTCTTCACTTCACTAACATTCCCTTTATTTAATTCCACTTGTGCTGGGTTGAAAAACGTTACTTATTTTAGGGACTTTTGCTAAAACCTTTTCCTTCTTCTTATCTTTTTCTTTTGCCCTTTTCTTGAATTCAGCTCCACTTGGTTTTTTAAACATGATAATTATTACCTCTTGAGCTCACTTCACTAAACATAAAATAAAATTTATTTCACTATAGTTGTTTACGTTACAAGGCCGGGAAAACTAACATTTCGCAGTAGGCGCGGCTGTAGGCGATAGATGAGAAACTCTGATGGCGTTTTGGGACACAAATGAAGTAAAATATATTTACGATACTCTATTTCACTTTCACTTGCACAGACAAATAACTACTCATTCAGCAATAACAGCACCTTGCGTTGCGCCAACTGTAACTAATAGGTTATCTTACTGTTTACGTCTCGCTCTAGTCTTGACGTCACTCATCAGGAGACTGGGCGAGTCCATATTGGTCATAATGTGGGGAGGGCAAGTCGCAAGTGCTATTACAGAGGAGCGTAGTGGCGTTGCGTCGGCTCGCAGAGCAGGCGCTTTTGCTGAAAGAAAGACAGCGTCTCTGGGTTTTCGTTCTATCATTTTCTTAAATGCAACTAGAAACTTTATAAAACAGCATTTTAAATACCTACCATATTTGTCTTTAAAATTGTGATTTAATTTTTTCGATTAATTTTCTGATTTTTTTATACAGTTCTCAAAACTTAGCTTTTCTCAATATTTTTCCTCTTTCAAAATGTTGTGCCCCTCAAAATTGTGCGCTCTAGGCACGTGCCTAGTCTGCCTATTGGTAAATGCGGCACAGGGTATTCCCTTTAAAAATGTTATTTATTCAAGTTGTATGAATTTATTCAAGCAGACATTTTGTATAGTTGGCATTAAACATCTGTGTTATTTGGTACACATTTGATGGATGACATTTGTATCCCTAGTAACAAGTTGTCAGCAAATACATTTTGTCTTCAGTTGGTCACAGTAACCAAAGAGCAGTCAGAGTGGTTTTATCTTGCTGATTAAAATGTTTTTCTGCTTTACTTTCATTACTGTGTTATCAGATGAGCGAAGTGAGCTCTCAGTTTTAACATGACCATTTGGCATTTTTCTTCTCTGTCTGTCTATCTATTTGGGTCACACAATAACTTTTGAACCCATCAATCAATTTATTTTAAACTTGGCATGCATGTCCATGTTTTTATCCTACATAACCCTATTGTTCTTGAGATTTATCCCCCATAGAAAATACGGGGGAGGATGTGAGGGTCCAAAAATGTGAAAAAATTGCAAAAGGTGTGTGTGTGTGTGTGTGTGTGTGTGTGTGTGTGTGTGTGTGTGTGTGTGTGTGTGTGTGTGTGTGTGTGTGTGTGTGTGTGTGTGTGTGTGTGTGTGATCACATTAAAGGAAATTTTAACCACAATCTGAATTTAGTGTTAATTTTTTTGAAATTAAACATTTTTTGTTCGCCAGGGTCAAAATTTTGTTAAAATTGCAAAAATCCGTATAGGTTGTCAAATTAAACAGAATTTAAACCAAAATTTGAATATAGTGTACAGTTTCTAAAATTTCAAAATTTTAGGACACAGGAGGACCCAAAAAAGGGATCAAAACATTTGAAAAAATTGTAAAGATCTTATCCACCCAGCTGTTACACTAAAGGGATTTTTTATCCAAATGCAAAAGTAGTACCTATATACTATAAAAAGTTTTTAACTTTAGGGGCACCACGGCCCCCCTGGAATTCAAACATTTAAGAAAACTATATAATTCTATGTAGAGGATCAAGTTATGATGAATTTTATTAAAAACACAAACTTGGTATTTTTAATAATTTGACAAAATCTCTCAACACTCACTGCAAATTTTGAATTGCCTTCAAATAGTTTGTTAGCTATGTTTAAAAAAAATGTTATCTATTGTTATCAGTTGTGTACATTTGTGAAAAGTATTGAATATAGGCCTCCAGATATCTTTGAAAATATACATAAACTGAAAAGCTAGGACTAAATTATTTGTCATTTAGGAACTGTGATTATAAAAAAAAAAGTAGTTAAAAGTTGTAATATAAATACATTCATGTCCACACATATGCACGTATGTACACAATGCACACACACACACACCTAAGATATATTGACAATAATACATTTTTGTCCCATTAAAATGGTATAGAAGAGGCAGAGGGGGCTCTGTCTTAACTGTATAATGTGGTAACATGCCCAGCACTGTGTATTGTATTTCACTCTGATGAAGCGATCAGATTTAGTTTAGGCCATCGTTTCTCAACCTGGGGGTCGCAACCCCCAAGGGGGTCGCGGTGATATTAAAGGGGGGTCACGAAATAGCTAAACAATAATGAAATCATTTTATGAGAAAAAATCATTTATTATAAACATTTTACTTACAATAAGTACACATGTAAAGAAAAGAAATTAATGTGATGGTTGCATTTGTTTTTCATTTAAAAGTTTCTCCATACATGGATCTACGTTAGAAACACACAAAAGCAAATTGTTTTCGAGTGATAAAAGACGATTCCTGTATTTAGTTTTTAGTGCAACCATAGACGAAAAACCCTTTTCACAGAGATAAGATGTGGCAAAAGGGATTAATATTGTCAATGCTTCTGTGACTAAATTTCCATATTCATTTCGACGAGCAAGCCAAAACGTATTTAAATCTTCAGATGTAAATTGCAGTTGTAGCATTTTGTCGGCAGACATTTCGATGAGCTGGTCGTGAATCTCAACTGGTAACTTAGCAGCGGCAACAACGTTTTCACTAAACGGATTCAGTACACATCTCTTCGAGAAATCATTTTTATCTTCCGGGAAATACTCCGTCAACTGAGTTTTTAGCTCACGCAAATGCATCTTCATGCAATCCAAACTGTGGCGAATAATAGTGTCTTGTTCATTCAAATTTTTCTCAATATAATCCGAAGTGAGTGGGAACATATCCAAATTTTTGCTTTGAAGGCGAATAATCCAGATATCAAGCTTCTTAATGAAAGCATGAACTTTGTCTGTTATTAATAAAATGTTTTTATCACGTCCTTGTAAAGTCACATTCAAGTCGTTTAAATGCGAAAATACATCAGCTAAGTAAGCCAACAACAACATACATTCATTATTCTGTAAAAACAATGAGAATGGCGTTTGTTTATCCTGGAAAAATATTATTAATTCATCTCACAATTCCAATACCCAGTTAACACTTTCCCTCGCGATAACCATCTAACTTCTGTATGGAAAAGAAGAGATTTTTTATTTTCGCCCATTTCATCGCATAGTTTAGCAAACAGCCTGTTCTGTAATGGTCGCCTTTTAATAAAATTAACCATTTTTACAGCTTCACAAAGAATTTGATTGAGATTTTCCGGCATGTTTTTTGCGACAAGAGCATGTCTGTGAAGGAAGCAGTTCGTCCATTCCGCCCTTGGTATAAGACGATCTTTTAATATTTTCATTAATCCACTGCTCTTTCCTGTTATCGCCTTTGCACCATCACTACATACTGCAATACATTTTGTCCAATCTATGTTAGTATACTTTCTAGTAGCTTCATAAAAAACATCAAAAAGACATTGTCCTGTTGCATGACCCGGTACTGTTTTGCAAAACAACATATTTTCTTTGATTGATGTGTCCCTATCACATTCATACCTCACAAAACATAAGAACTGAGACATGTTTGCTACATCTGTTGATTCATCAAATTGAATACTAAAAAATTCACTTGAACTCACTTGCAGAATTATCTGATCGCGAACATCGGCAGCCATGTCATCGATTCGCCTTGATATTGTGTCATTAGAAAGTGGAATTTTTTTCAATTTTTTTTGTTGCTTCCACGCCTATTAAAACACTGACCGTATCAATTGCAGCAGGCAATATGAGGTTTTCGGCGATTGTATGGGGTTTGGACATCTTAGCTACTCTTAATGCTACGAGATAAGATGCTTCAAGTACCCTTTTATCAGTATGGCTTGACTTACAAATAGAAGTTTGTTGATTTCTCAAGGTATGTAATTTTCTTTCGAAAAATTCCAACGGTTTGTTTTTATGAGCCGGATGTTTACTTTCCAAGTGTCGAACTAATTTTGATGGCTTCATGCTTTCATCGGAGAGAACTTGAAAGCAAACAACGCACTGTGGCTTTCCATCCAATGAGGTAAAACCATAATTTAAATAACTGTCATTGTACAACCTTGTCTTTTTACCAACCGATTCACTGGATGTAGATGGCTCACTTCGTTTTTTCACAAATTTATCCATTTCGCATAAGAAATTAAAAAATAACAATTCAGTTTCACGGTTGACCGCACACTAAAATAAAAGCACCAGACCCACGCTTCGCATTCGAAACTTAACTGAAGTTGTGCAATCGCAAGCGCCTCTTTTATACTGGTTCCAACTTGATGTGTACAAAGAGCACGTACACATCAAGTTGGAACTTGTAAATTGCTCATGTATGTACACATCATACATCCATGTTCATACCCGTCGCTATAAACGCAGCGACATAAAATAATAGGAATAGTCGTATTACATTTTTTATACTGTCGGTATTTTCTTACTTAATGTATAAAATTAGTACAATGTGATTATATAATATTAAATAATTTTTTTACATTTATAATTACAGTCAAAATTCAATTAGTAATAGTAAGGCTTACTGTTATTATTCTTTTGGGTGGGGGGGTCGCAAAATATTAATTTTATTTATATTTACTATTTGGGGGGGTCGCGGAGCTAAGAAGGTTGAGAATCGCTGGTTTAGGCCATCAGATAAAAATTTATCATTTTTATCAATAATAATTTGTGATCCAATTCGGTAGTGTTATATATAGTTAATTAAAACAGAGGGATACTAAATCTCCACTAGAATACTCTCTCTAAAAAATTTAAGTTTCCTTTATAGGCACAGAGCTATTTCTTATTTCACTGATGTCATTCAGGCCATTGATGACAAGATTCAATATACAGATGGCACAGTGGAAAAATTGAACCATAGGATACTTGTCATTTAAATCCATGTCACAATTCTCTATAAACTGTGTAATGGTTCTGAAATAGATACAGATTTTATGGCATGCAGCAGCAATACATAGAATTATTTATAAATTATAAACTGTTTTTTTTTTACATTGTAGATTCTAAAAACCAACTGATAAATTGCTTTCTACCACTAATACACCAATATCAGAAATCTCATCAGGCAACACTGAAAAAATTGCACATTTCTTCACTTCCTCAATTATTTTTGTTCCTTTGTGAATATCACAAGCTTGAAATAATTCATTAAGAATTTCACACACACACACACACACACACACACACACACACACACACACACACACACACACACACACACACACACACACACACACACACACACACACACACACACACACACACACACACACACACACACACACACACACATGTTTATGCGTGTTTGTGGGTTGTGGGAGAGAGAGAGAGAGAGAGAGAGAGAGAGAGAGAGAGAGAGAGAGAGAGAGAGAGAGAGAGAGAGAGAGAGAGAGAGAGAGAGAAAGAGTTTTGCTCTGACTCTAAGTTTCCCTCAAATTTTTTTCCACAAAGTGCTATTTGCAAAACATCATTATTGATTATAATTGATAAAAATGTTTTCCTGCATTCTTCAATTTCCTTGTAATATGCTAAATTTATAGTTTTGTGAACACTCAATTCCTGTCTGTCAACAATTTTTCTCTCCAAGTTTTTTGTAGGAAAATCATGACACAGTTCTACTGGTTATTGCACAAGATTTTATAGCTTTATGAAACATGTGATATTTAAGGCAACAGAAGGCGATGTAACAGTCTGTAAAGATACAGAAGGTTAACAGAAAAGAAAGATATCTTAGAAAAATGGAAAGAATACTTTAAAGCTCTGCTAAATGGAAAGTGCAATGACAATGAATGTGATTATATGCAGCATCCTATAAGTCACAGAAATCTAACAAGTGGCTTAGGAAATGAATTGCCAAGAATGGAGGAAGTTAAAAATGTGATTGAACAATTTAAAATTAATAAGGCTCCTGGAGCAGACAAGAGACAGGCAGAACTGTTGAAATATGGTCAAAAAGCACTAATATACTCCTTACAAAAGCTGTTCAGTTTAATATGGGACAAGGAGAAAATTCTGAGTAATGGAGAACTGTATTAATTTTCCTACTGGATTAAAAAGTGGATCTGATGGAGTGCAAAAACTACAGGAGAATTACGTTACTTGCAGTAGCATATAAAGTATTCTCTAAAATTTTAAATTTGAGACTTTTACCCTACACAAAATATGGGATTATAGGTAACTATCAATGCAGGTTTCAGCCTGGAAAATCAACAATAAATGAAATTTTTTCTCTACAACAAATTTTAGAGAAAACCCAGGAACATAATTTTGAGATTCATCAGGTGTTGACAGACTTTTGCAGTATATGTTAGCATAAATAGAGCCAAGTTATTTACTGTGATTAATGAATGTGGAATCCCAGTCAAGCTTACTAAATTGGTTATGACTGCAATGGAAGGGAGCCAGCGTCAGGTCAAAACCGAAACAGTTTGTCAGAACCTCTACAAATTATAAATGGGCTAAGGCAAGGTGACTCACTTTCATGTCTGCTCTTTAATATAGCCTTGGAAAAGTTTGTTAGAGATGCAGGTATCCAAACAAGGGGAACAATATTCTTCAAATCTATTCAAATATTGGCATATACCGTTGACATAGATATTATGGGAAAGTCAGACAATGATGTAAAGAAGACATTCACATACCATTCAGCTGATGAAATGGGGCTAAAGGTAAATGAGGAGAAAACTAAATATATTATAGTAAGGAAATAGGAGAACTCATAACCCATCAACATCACATTTAAAAATATAATTTTAACTTTGAAAGGGTCTCAAATTTTTCATATTTGGGCTCTCTGGTAAATGAAAACAATGATATAAACAAAGAGATAAGTAAAAGAATTCAAAATGCTAATAGATGCCACTATGGGCTAATGAAATACTTTAAATCACAACTTCTACACTGTGAAACCAAAGCTAGACTATATAGAACATTAGTAAAACCGGTCCTGATGTATGGAAGTGAAACATGGGTACTGACACAGGGCGACCTGTTTCGACTTGGATCGTTTGAAATGAAAATACTTAGGGAAATTTATGGACCCATTAGGGAAGGTGGAGAGTGGAGAATAAGGTACAACAGAGAGCTCTATGAGTTACATAAAGCACCTGATATTGTGACATCAATTAGGATAGCTAGGCTTAGATGGGCAGAACATGTACAAAGAATGAATTATGAGGATGTTGTTAAGAGGATTATGAAATGCACACCAGAAGGAAAGACCAGAAGGTTGTGGAAGACTCAGACTACAATGGATTGATGGAATCCCAGAAGATGTGAAAGTACTTGGAGTGAAAAATTGGTGGCCATTGGCTAAGGATAGGGAAGTCTGGAGGAAAATTCTAAGGGAAGCTGAGGCCCACGGTGGGCTGTGGAGCTACTGTTGATGATGAAGACAATATAATTTGTCTTGTAAACTATGTTGAGCTGAAGGCCCATTTATAACTGAAATTATTAACATGTAACAAAGTGAATGCACAAATCTGGCTATGATTATAAATAATTCCTCTTATAGTTATTTTGGAACAACATATTCAATGTAGACAACACGTGACTTTGTACACACATGCATGCGTGCACGCACGTGCACATACACACACACACACACACACACACACACACACATATATATAAATAATTATTTTGTTATTATTTCTTTTATGAATTTGCTAACTGCTATAATTTTTTATTGTTCGACTAAGCTTTTCGTCATTACTGACATCTTCAGGTCTTAAACAACCTTTTTATATTGATATCCAGGAAATTAATTTCTAATCCTCCAATTTCTTCTTGAAATTTTATTGTTTTTTCTATGTTATTTAGTTGTTCCGTAAATTTTTTAAATTCATTTACTTCACCTTCCCAAACTATTAGTATGTCATCTACATACCTGATCCATTTTACTTCCATATTCCTTAAGGAATGGAAGTATGGTGATGGCAAAAAAAATCGTGTTCGAGATTATTGCAGATTCTGATTCTACTACACTCAAAACATGAAAAAAAGTCGTTTTCCGAAAAGTGTCTGTGTGTCTGTCTGTGTGTCTGTCTGTCTGTCTGTCTGTCTGTAGATTTTTTTTCTATGGCAAACGATAACTGCCGCAAATTCAAACAGAATCAAATAATTTTTTGCATACAGCTCGGTTTTGCAGAGTTCTCGCGACCTATTGTTTTTGGTGAAGATCGGTTGAGGGAAAGGGGTAGTTTACCTGCAACGGTTTTTTTTTAGCAAGGGTAATTTTGTTTGTTTGGCAAACGATAACAGCCGCAAATTCAAACAGAATCAAATAATGTTTCGCATACAGCCCTGAATTGTAGAGTTCTCAAGACCTATTGTTTTTGGTGAAGATCGGTTAAGGGAAAGGGGTAGTTTACCTGTAACGTTTTATGTTTTAACAAGGGTATTTCCTATGGCAAACGATAACAGCCGCAAATTCAAACAGAATGAAAAGATTATTTGCATACAGCCCTAAATTGTAGAGTTCTCAAGACCTTTTGTTTTTGGTGAAGATCGGTTAAGGGAAAGGGGTAGTTTACCTGCAACGTTTTTTTAACAAGGGTATTTTCTATGGCAAACGATAACAGCCGCAAATTCAAACAGAATCAAATAATTTTCTGCATACAGCCCTGATTTGTAGAGTACTCAAGACCTATTGTTTTTGGTGAAGATCGGTTGAGGGGAAGGGGTAGTTTACCAGCAACGTTTTTTATCATGCGTATTTTCTATGGCAAACGACAACTGCCGCAAATTCAAACAGAATCAAATAATTTTTTGCATACAGCCCTGATTTGTAGAGTACTCGCGACCTATTGTTTTTGGTGAAGATCGGTTGAGGGGAAGGGGTAGTTTACCTGCAACGGTTTTTTTTATCAAGGGAAATTTTTTTTTTTTGGCAAACGATAACAGCCGCAAATTCAAACAGAATCAAATAATGTTTCGCATACAGCCCTGAATTGTAGATTTCTCAAGACCTATTGTTTTTGGTGAAGATCGGTTGAGGGAAAGGGGTAGTTTACCTGCAACGTTTTTTTAACAAGGGTATTTTCTATGGCAAACGATAACAGCCGCAAATTCAAACAGAATCAAATAATGTTTTGCATACAGCCCTGATTTGTAGAGTACTCAAGACCTATTGTTTTTGGTGAATATCGGTTAAGGGGAAGGGGTAGTTTACCTGCAACGTTTTTTTATCAAGCGTATTTTCTATGGCAAACGATAACAGCCGCAAATTCAAACAGAATGAAATAATTTTTTGCATACGTCCCTGAATTGTAGAGGTCTCAATGACTATCGATTTTGGTGAAGATCGGTTAAGGGGAAGGGGTAGTTTACCTGCAACCTTTTACGTTTTAACAAGAGTAAAGTACTTGAAAATTTATTTAAACTTTTTGAAACAATGGTAATTGTTAAAAATAAAATAATTTTGTTGCCAGGCAATAAAATTATAATTTTTTCATTTTAATGTAATATAATATTTTTCATTTAATACAGCAATAAAAAGGCAGGTAAGACACAGCCTGGTTGTTTGGCTGAAAATGATTTTAAATATAAATCTTAGAATATGGAAGTCATGTATGGTTCTCCATACCGATATTTTTAATTCTTCTTTCTTTATCTATATCTTTTAAAATTTCGATTTCAAAGCTATTCATGAATATCTCTGCCATTAATGGTGAAAGCGGTGATCCCATTGGTAATCCATTTTCTTGTATGTAACATTTGTTATTAAATCTGAAGTAGTTCTGGCTTAGGCATAATTCTAATCCTTCTATTATTTCGTTTTTACTTCCATATTCCTTAAGGAATGGAAGTATGGTGATGGCAAAAAAAATCGTGTTCGAGATTATTGCAGATTCTGATTCTACTACACTCAAAACATGAAAAAAAGTCGTTTTCCGAAAAGTGTCTGTGTGTCTGTCTGTGTGTCTGTCTGTCTGTGTGTCTGTCTGTCTGTGTGTCTGTCTGTCTGTAGATTTTTTTTCTATGGCAAACGATAACTGCCGCAAATTCAAACAGAATCAAATAATTTTTTGCATACAGCCCGGTTTTGCAGAGTTCTCGCGACCTATTGTTTTTGGTGAAGATCGGTTGAGGGAAAGGGGTAGTTTACCTGCAACGGTTTTTTTTTAGCAAGGGTAATTTTGTTTGTTTGGCAAACGATAACAGCCGCAAATTCAAACAGAATCAAATAATGTTTCGCATACAGCCCTGAATTGTAGAGTTCTCAAGACCTATTGTTTTTGGTGAAGATCGGTTAAGGGAAAGGGGTAGTTTACCTGTAACGTTTTATGTTTTAACAAGGGTATTTCCTATGGCAAACGATAACAGCCGCAAATTCAAACAGAATGAAAAGATTATTTGCATACAGCCCTAAATTGTAGAGTTCTCAAGACCTTTTGTTTTTGGTGAAGATCGGTTAAGGGAAAGGGGTAGTTTACCTGCAACGTTTTTTTAACAAGGGTATTTTCTATGGCAAACGATAACAGCCGCAAATTCAAACAGAATCAAATAATTTTCTGCATACAGCCCTGATTTGTAGAGTACTCAAGACCTATTGTTTTTGGTGAAGATCGGTTGAGGGGAAGGGGTAGTTTACCAGCAACGTTTTTTATCATGCGTATTTTCTATGGCAAACGACAACTGCCGCAAATTCAAACAGAATCAAATAATTTTTTGCATACAGCCCTGATTTGTAGAGTACTCGCGACCTATTGTTTTTGGTGAAGATCGGTTGAGGGGAAGGGGTAGTTTACCTGCAACGGTTTTTTTTATCAAGGGAAATTTTTTTTTTTGGCAAACGATAACAGCCGCAAATTCAAACAGAATCAAATAATGTTTCGCATACAGCCCTGAATTGTAGATTTCTCAAGACCTATTGTTTTTGGTGAAGATCGGTTGAGGGAAAGGGGTAGTTTACCTGCAACGTTTTTTTAACAAGGGTATTTTCTATGGCAAACGATAACAGCCGCAAATTCAAACAGAATCAAATAATGTTTTGCATACAGCCCTGATTTGTAGAGTACTCAAGACCTATTGTTTTTGGTGAATATCGGTTAAGGGGAAGGGGTAGTTTACCTGCAACGTTTTTTTATCAAGCGTATTTTCTATGGCAAACGATAACAGCCGCAAATTCAAACAGAATGAAATAATTTTTTGCATACGTCCCTGAATTGTAGAGGTCTCAATGACTCTCGATTTTGGTGAAGATCGGTTAAGGGGAAGGGGTAGTTTACCTGCAACCTTTTACGTTTTAACAAGAGTAAAGTACTTGAAAATTTATTTAAACTTTTTGAAACAATGGTAATTGTTAAAAATAAAATAATTTTGTTGCCAGGCAATAAAATTATAATTTTTTCATTTTAATGTAATATAATATTTTTCATTTAATACAGCAATAAAAAGGCAGGTAAGACACAGCCTGGTTGTTTGGCTGAAAATGATTTTAAATATAAATCTTAGAATATGGAAGTCATGTATGGTTCTCCATACCGATATTTTTAATTCTTCTTTCTTTATCTATATCTTTTAAAATTTCGATTTCAAAGCTATTCATGAATATCTCTGCCATTAATGGTGAAAGCGGTGATCCCATTGGTAATCCATTTTCTTGTATGTAACATTTGTTATTAAATCTGAAGTAGTTCTGGCTTAGGCATAATTCTAATCCTTCTATTATTTCGTTTTTACTTCCATATTCCTTAAGGAATGGAAGTATGGGATGGCAAAAAAAATCGTGTTCGAGATTATTGCAGATTCTGATTCTACTACACTCAAAACATGAAAAAAAGTCGTTTTCCGAAAAGTGTCTGTGTGTCTGTCTGTGTGTCTGTCTGTCTGTGTGTCTGTCTGTCTGTGTGTCTGTCTGTCTGTGTGTCTGTCTGTCTATAGATTTTTTTTCTATGGCAAACGATAACTGCCGCAAATTCAAACAGAATCAAATAATTTTTTGCATACAGCCCGGTTTTGCAGAGTTCTCGCGACCTATTGTTTTTGGTGAAGATCGGTTGAGGGAAAGGGGTAGTTTACCTGCAACGGTTTTTTTTTAGCAAGGGTAATTTTGTTTGTTTGGCAAACGATAACAGCCGCAAATTCAAACAGAATCAAATAATGTTTCGCATACAGCCCTGAATTGTAGAGTTCTCAAGACCTATTGTTTTTGGTGAAGATCGGTTAAGGGAAAGGGGTAGTTTACCTGTAACGTTTTATGTTTTAACAAGGGTATTTCCTATGGCAAACGATAACAGCCGCAAATTCAAACAGAATGAAAAGATTATTTGCATACAGCCCTAAATTGTAGAGTTCTCAATACCTTTTGTTTTTGGTGAAGATCGGTTAAGGGAAAGGGGTAGTTTACCTACAACGTTTTTTTAGCAAGGGTATTTTCTATGGCAAACGATAACAGCCGCAAATTCAAACAGAATCAAATAATTTTCTGCATACAGCCCTGATTTGTAGAGTACTCAAGACCTATTGTTTTTGGTGAAGATCGGTTGAGGGGAAGGGGTAGTTTACCAGCAACGTTTTTTATCATGCGTATTTTCTATGGCAAACGACAACTGCCGCAAATTCAAACAGAATCAAATAATTTTTTGCATACAGCCCTGATTTGTAGAGTACTCGCGACCTATTGTTTTTGGTGAAGATCGGTTGAGGGGAAGGGGTAGTTTACCTGCAACGCTTTTTTTTATCAAGGGAAATTTTTTTTTTTGGCAAACGATAACAGCCGCAAATTCAAACAGAATCAAATAATGTTTCGCATACAGCCCTGAATTGTAGATTTCTCAAGACCTATTGTTTTTGGTGAAGATCGGTTGAGGGAAAGGGGTAGTTTACCTGCAACGTTTTTTTAACAAGGGTATTTTCTATGGCAAACGATAACAGCCGCAAATTCAAACAGAATCAAATAATGTTTTGCATACAGTCCTGATTTGTAGAGTACTCAAGACCTATTGTTTTTGGTGAAGATCGGTTAAGGGGAAGAGGTAGTTTACCTGCAACGTTTTTTTATCAAGCGTATTTTCTATGGCAAACGATAACAGCCGCAAATTCAAACAGAATCAAATAATTTTTTGCATACGTCCCTGAATTGTAGAGGTCTCAATGACTTTCGATTTTGGTGAAGATCGGTTAAGGGGAAGGGGTAGTTTACCTGCAACCTTATACGTTTTAACAAGAGTAAAGTACTTGAAAATTTATTTAAACTTTTTGAAACAATGGTAATTGTTAAAAATAAAATAATTTTGTTGCCAGGCAATAAAATTATAATTTTTTCATTTTAATGTAATATAATATTTTTCATTTAATACAGCAATAAAAAGGCAGGTAAGGCACAGCCTGGCTGTTTGGCTGAAAATGATTTTAAATATAAATCTTAGAATATGGAAGTCATGTATGGTTCTCCATACCGATATTTCCATTCTACATTACTTAATTTGTTTTTCTTTATTATTTCTACTGTTTTTGCTATTGGTATGTTGGTGAACATATCTTTTATATCTAATGACATTAATTTTGTCTTATTTGTTATGGTAATTTCTTTTAATCTTTCTATTACCTTTTTACTATTTTCTATGCTGTGGATTTCTTCTTTTTCATATGCCATTTTGATTCTTTTACTTATTTCTTTTGATATTTTGTATGTTGGCGAATTTATAAATGATACTATAGGTCTTAATGGCATTTCTTTTTTATGTAACTTAATTTGACATCTAAATTTTGGAGCTTCAGGATTATGTTCTATTTTTTGTTTCTTTTGCCATTCTGTTAAATATGTTGTCTTTTTTATCAATTTCTTTGTTTGTGCTTGAAATTTACTTGTGTAATCATATTTTATTTCTTTATATGGTCCTTTTTGTATAAATTGTTCTGCTTTTTCGATATAATCTCTTTTGTTCATTACCACTGCTGTGTTACCTTTATCGGCTTTTATAACTATCAAATTGTTCTCCGTGATTTTCTTTTTTAATTCTCTTATATTTCTTTTTATTTGTGTTTCGTTTTTATTTCTTACATTTTTGTTTTTCTTACATATTTTTTCTACTATTTCTTTTACTTCACTTCTTAATTGTTTTTTAGTTTCTTCATTTTTTATTTTATCGATTATTTCTTCACATTCTATTATTGTGTTTTCTTTATCTATGTTTGTTTTTGTTGCATATTTTAAACTTTTCCCTAATAATTTATGTTCATTTTCTGTAAACTTTGTTTCTGTTAAATTTAATACTTTTTCAGCAAATTTTATTTCTTTATCTTTTTCTTTATTTTTATTTCTTGTTCCTTCTATTAATTCCTTGAGTTTCTTATTTAATCTCTCTTCCATTTTTCTTATTTTCTTTTCTATGTATTTTTCACCAAATTCTTTTCTCATTTCTTCTATTTCTATATAATTGTAACTTGTATATAATTTTTGATGTAATTGATACATTTCTTTGTTATATTTATTTATTTTACTGTATAAGTTCTTAATTTCAAGTTTTATCCATATTTTTTCCGCCATGTTTTTCACTTGGTTTGCTACTTTGCTTTTGTTATTAATTTTAATTTTTGTGTATTTTGGAGTTATTTTATTAATTAAACACTGTTTATTAAACCAAATTTTCCCTAGCGTTTTTTTCAATTTTGCTTTAATTTTTAAATACTTAAAAAATTCCCTTACATTTTTATATTTATCTGCTTGCAATTCGCATGTTTTATTCTTCGTATTGTTTAAATTAGCAGCCATCTTTACTATTTCTTTTATGAATTTGCTAACCGCTATAATTTTTTATTGTTTGACTAAGCTTTTCGTCATTACTGACATCTTCAGGTCTTAAACAACCCTGAATATTTATTATTTTCCTGAAAATATTATAATAAAATAATAAATGTTGTTTACCCTGAAACAACCCTATATATTTTGTTATTGTCTGTTTTGTGTGCATAGGAATCTGTTATTTTTATCTTTAAATGAAACCTAAGGCATGGATGAAAGAAAACATGTTTATTACAAATGAACATTTTTATTATAAGAATATTTTCTCAGAGAAAATTGTTATGTGTGTACTCAGTGGATGGCATGAGTAATGAAAGGTTCACGGATATCCAATGATGTAACTAAGGACATGTGTGCTCCCCTTGCCCACACCTTCGTTGATCCTCTCCCCCAAAATCTCTATCTTAACTTATAATGTACGTATGTTACTTTTAGTACCATTCACATACGTGCCTTTTTTAAAAACACTTTTAACCTTTGATTAAAAAAAAATTAACTGTAATTGACCTTTGTAAATAAAACTATTTCACTGCATACATAAATATGTATAAGAATTGTCAATTTGCTGTTTTCAACTGATTTCATGTTTAATTTTAAATTATAAATTTTTACACATAATTTGTAATACTTAAAGTGAGAAAAAAAAACAGTACAAACATTTTTTATTAAGACCTGTATAGAAAATTTACAGACCAATGAATGAATAAATTAACTTTTGATAAAATAAAAGTATGTATTCAGTTCTTTTTCCTAACTCTTATATTTGCTCATTTTGCGAAAGGATAATAAAATAAAAGTACTACTTGGTTTCATATATTTTTGTAATCAAAACTAAACAAAATAAATGAATTCCTTAACATAAAATGTTTGCTAATTATTACATATTAACTTGCTAATAAAAAATAAAAATGTATGTGAACATAAATTGATACTTGCAGATCTGAAGAATGTGGCCTTATTTTCAATTGTTATTTTAACAATACAATCATTTCTAGATCTCACTGATCTGCCAACAACTTTTTACAACTAATAGTACGGTATTAAAATACTTAAAGTCTCTTAATCAAATGGCACAAACATAACTTACTGATAGGCTAGATGTTACACAACAAACTATTTATTTCTAACACAACCCAGCCTCAATTATATGTCTAAACTTGTTTAACTAATTTGTTATCCAAACTTAATCTTTGTGCTCTAGCATTTTCATACTTAAAACTGCTGGATGCCATTGTGTTTTTTAAATAGTTAGTTATAATATTTAATTTTGACTGTGACCAGTTTCGTACAGTTTCACTCAGCAGTTTCAACCGTGACCAGTAATGTCAAAAACATTAAAAATGCCGTACGTACATCTGGTATGCTGCAAGCAATTAACTTATTCTCAGTTAGTAAATAATCAGCTAACTTTTTGATTTTTCTCATTTTTCTATTATTGATTTCATCTTTCACTGCACTCTTGAGGCAAAGTAATTCATTATGTAAAGAATAAGTTACGTCTGCTTCATTACTTCTTTAAAAATGTAGAGACTGATTCTAACATTTGGTCATTAGAAAATTCTATAACACTAATTGGATTCAAAAAACTAAACGTTTTTCAAGTTTAAGCACACTGTGAAACTGTCTCTTAATATGATCAGTTGAAATATCAACAGCTTTATAAAATATATTTACTTTAAAACTTTATAAAGGATCTTTGAACACAAAATCTTTTGGTAGTTCATCAAAAACCATCTTCGCTCTCCTTAGGCATTTGTTAACCATTGAACAATCAGTGTCCCAAGTTGCTGCCAATTTCTGGGCTTGATTCATGATAGTATCAAAGTCTTCATGGAGATCACTAAAGTTGCTTATGCTCTGCTCAAGGAGATTACTTGTGACATCCAAAGTTATGTTAGGTCTTCAAAGAGTCTTAGATGTGATTTGAGTGCATTCCAGAATTTGGCTTTGGAAAACGACCATTAAAACAAAATCACAAGATAACATGTGTTTCCTGAGACCAGTAGCTTCAACAATTTCTGAAATTTAAGTTGATGTGGTAATGGTTTTTGTCAAACACATTAACACTCTTGTGAAATTTATATTGAGTGTAAGAATGCTATTATGCCTTGATGAGCACCTGGTGGGACATAGTCTATTAAGAGTTGAGTTTGTGATGCATTCATCAGATATTTTCTTAATGAGTACTATAGTGGCAAGCACTGACTAATAAAAAAGATACTGTTTTCCACATCGTAAATATCAACAGTTTCTTGAATGGAATTTACACTGTCATTTAAAACTAAGTTTAGATTGTGTTAGAACAGTGGGTATACTTGGCATTTGGCAACTTTACTTTGATTCTTGATTCTTTATTGCCGATCTGAATATGTTCCACTCATAACAGCTGCCATCGTATCCCTGACCATGATATTTTGCAATAAAAATTTATTCTCTTCTCTTTTAAGAATTTGGTCACTTCATCATTTAGCTTCTTGATCTGACACTGCTAAAAACATAAGAATATTCATTTACTTAAGTTTGTTTATATATGCTTTGCATGAGACATAACTTACAACTGGTGACAATTGATCACCTTTGCAAATTTCTTGTGTTGTTATCAAAATAACAAAAAAGGTGTTTTTTTAACTGCTGATAATACCGGTATATCACCATGAACTTGATTAGAAGCTAAACTTATTAGTTTGTTTTGGTCTGATGTGCTAAGGTACTTTATTTTGCTTCCTTCATTTTGTAAATTACTCTTAAGAATCAGATAATATATTTGTAAGTCAATAATGTTCAGAAAATTTCCTGATTGGCTAACAATCGTTCTTAGCACTCTCAGAACGATGGCCTCTAAAGGTTAAATTGCAAGTTGATGTTGTCATGAGAAAATCAAGGATTCTCTTCAAAACTTCATGCATTTTATCTGCATCTTCTTGAAACATTATTTTAACTATTTACTCTTCTTCCTCGTTAATATGAGTTTTATTTATTTCATGCTCTTCAAGTTTTTTTAGTGGGCTCGATCAATTCCATCCGCCGCTACCTGACTCACTTTTTCAAACCGGTCAATTGCGTCCCCGTTACTGCTAACAATAAGAACGGTTCAACACCCCCACCCTACCTGCTTCTTGTTGTATTTATACCTTTTTCGGGATTTATTCCTCATTTAGTTGTCGTTAGTAAGAGTTGTCAAATTGTGTGTAGTGTGTAGAAAGTGTAGTGCATCGATCATGTAAGTTATGAAAAGTGAGAAGGGTAAATCAATCTTCGTAGTTGGTGGTTACAAATTCAGATTCCACAAACATCTGATGGACGGAATTCAGCGATGGGCATGCACCACAAGGACTTGTAAATGTTACTTAAAAATTGATTTGGAAAATAAAGTTACAGAAAGTTTTCAAGAACACACTCATGCACGTTTGGAAGAAAATATAATTAACAGACAAACAATAGCAAATTCTGTGAAAAGAAAAGCAGCTGAAGATATTTCATGTAGGCCGTCAAAACTCTTACAGAGAGAATTGACAAATAATGGAGACGTAGAAACATTATCAACTGGAGATGTTGAGTTAATCAAGCGAGTAATTAGGCGGTCCAGAGAATCGATTCATCCAAGTCTTCCAAAAAGTCGTTGTGCAACTCATCGCGATCTGCAAGAAATGGAAATTGTCACCAATACTGAGGAAGACTTCCTCATGACGAACAACCCAGAAAAAGGACTTGTTTGTTTCTCGACAATGACAAATTTAAAAATTCTGTGTGAAACGCCAAAACTCTATGTTGATGGTACATTTAAAAGTTGCCCAACATTTTTAAAACAGATATTCACAGTACATGGATATGTAAAGGGTATGTATGTGCCACTAGTTTTTTTTCTATTACCGGACAAAGACTCTTGCACTTATACCGAAATGGTCAGTCAATTGTCGCGAAGTGCGAATCGCATAATTTGTCCCTTGATCCTGAGGAAATGTTTATGGACTTCAAATCTGCAATACATGGTGTTCCAAAAGTTGTTTGGCCTTCAATGAAGATCAAGGGTTGTCGTTTTCATCTGGGGCAAAACTGGTGGAAAAAAATTAAAGCTCTTGGGTTGTCTTCTGAATATAAATCAAACACGGAAACCAGCCGTTTTTGAAATTATTTTTGGCTTACCCTTCCTAAGTCCCGACGACATAAACGACTGTTTCACAGACGACCTAATGGCATTACAACCAGATGGAAAAGAAAACATAAGAATATTCACAGATTAGGTATTCGACAATTACATTTCTCCTGATGCTACGTTTCCTCCAAGAATATGGGCAGATTTCAGCGTTTCAACGAATCGTACGACGAACAACTGTGAATCGTTTCACGCTTGATTAAGTGCATACTTCTACACTTCTCATCCCAACATATACAATGTTGTTGATGTTTTGAAAAATTTCCAGGCTGATACATACATCAAATTTAGAAGCAAAGAAAATGTAAGGAAATATAAGCGGATAGAAGAAAAGGAAATGTATCTTCGGGAACAAATGAATAAATTCACCAGAAAACCTGTTCTCGAGTACAGTATGTACAGGCTGTCTGCACGAAATTTTTACCAATAAAATAAAGTAACATAGAAGATTGATAAAATTCTTATAAGTAGCTAGACAAACAGCAGCAAAAAAATAAAATACACAGAAAAAATATAAAAAATAATAAAAGTAAAAAATAAATAAAAATAAAAGTTGCATAGAAAATTGACAAAACTATTTTAAGTGGCTAGACATACAGCATAAAAAAAATGTAACAGAGAATTGACAAAACTATTATAAGTGGCTAGACAAAATATATACTGTAGTTCCTTTCAAAGGATATCACTAAGTGTCAGTGGCGGCTTCAGACCATATTTTCGGGGGGGGGCCATACGGGGAAGCCTGGGGGTATGGAATACCCCCAGCAGAGGAGGGGCGGGGGCCCTCCCTCAAAACTTTTGCAAATTTAGACTTTAGAAGTGGCATTTTAAGGTCATTTAACTCCTGCAAATATGATTTAAATGAGTTACTTTTTGAAAATATTTCCTGATTCGATGGTGTTTTTAAATTATTAATTCAGTGAAATATATCGTCATTTTGTTATGTAATGAAACATATGTATAAGCAAATTTGGTACTTTTTATATACAACTTCGCCTAATTCTTTCTCCTATAAATACATAGGATGTGCTATAATCAGTAAAAAAGTCTGGATCAGTTTTGTAATTCATCTAGACTTTTTTTTTAAAACATATTTTAATTTTAAGGGCAGTTTACCCCTAAAACCCTCAAAATTAAATAAGCTAATAAACGGTCAAACCCAAAGCTTGGATATAGGAATTAAACTTGAAATACATGTTTATAATACTATTTATTTATTTCAAACACGAGAATAACAATACATAGTAACACCTTAATACAATTTTGTTAAAAGCTTAAACCTAAACAACAAAATCTATTCTCCTCCTATTTCCACTGTTTGCAAATCGTTCAATCACTGACTCTACGTCAATTTCAATGTCTCTGTGAGTGTGTAACAAGCATAGTCCGGACAATCTTTCTTCACCCATCCTTGCCCTCTGCCACGTCTTCAAACGACGCAAGGTGGAGAAAGTTCTCTCAGCAGACGCCACGCTAATGGGAAGAGTTGCCAGGATTTTTAACAAGGAGTAAATCGATGGAAACATGTCCTTATCACAAGCGTCCATCGCTTCAATAACGGTTGCAGGAAGTTTACCCTTACATCTGTTTTCCCTTTCCCATTTTTCCCGCCAAAGTTCGAATTCACTATTTACCAGATCCCATCGCTTTTCGTTAGCCCAAGTATGGGTGCGAATTTGTCGATCAAGTTTTGGAGCTGCATATTTTCTTCGTCCAGGTCTTTGTGTACATCACTGGCATCGTCCTTGGGATTGTCCTTAACAACAACAGTTGGAATCAATACACGAAGTCAATTCAAACACGAAAACAATCCAATGAGTCTTTGGGAAATCTTGAAATGAGATCTGCAATCACATTGTCAAGTAGGGGAAGGTATGTAGATTTCTTGTAATATTCTTCTGGCGTGTTTGATGTGTAATTTGGTCTATGTTGTTGCCGTGCTGTTACGTGAGGAAGTTTTATTTCAACTCCGAGTTGAGAGCACAATTCCTTGACTTCACAAAACACCTCAGAAAATGTCTCGTCACACTTTTGCCTTTTTTTTTCAGTACAGAAAGTGTATCCTGAATAGCGTCAGAAGCTTTTCTTAAATCAAGGGACGGAGTCTGGAGCCTTCTGCTCAGTGGAAGTGTATGTTTCAATACATCGATCAAAGAAATCATTGCCGAAATGAACTGTACATCACACAGGGAGGTGATCAGTGCAGTTGCGTTGGAGGAAGTAGTCAAATCCGTCCAGCCAGAAATTGATTCCAGAGCTTCAATCAGATAAGGAAGAGCTTCACGAAACTTGAGCACAGTATCATGCCTCTCCACCCAACGTGTTTCACAAAGCCCCGGTAGCTGTTTCCCTAAAAACATACCTAAATCATCGTTTCTCTTTTCCAAAAACTTACGTAAAACGTCATTTCTCTTTGCAGACATATTGAAAAATGATGTTACTGATTTCATTATGCCGATCGAGTTTCGGACACTTGCTACGTTGTTTGATTTAGACAGCGAGTTATTCAATGCGTGATTTAAGCAAGGACACCAGCATGCATGCGTTGCTTCACGACGTATTTCACAGACAGCGCCAACAAGCTCAGATGACATTACACTGCAACTATCTGTCCCAATGCCTACACAGTTGTTGACGTCAAGGAGCAACTCTTTGACGATATTTACAACAATTTTTCCAAGTACCTCTCCTGTTAGTTTGCGTTCAAGTTGTACGCCATTTTCATTTCCCTCCTTATCTTGGATGGCATCATATGCATCAATAAATGTGATGAAGTCTTCACGAATACAACCATTATAAACATACCTCAAAGTAAGAGACAGTTGTTCAGTGTGGGATATGTCTGTGGTTTCATCAAATAGTATGCTAAAACAGCCAGACTGTCGCACTCTATTTAATATGACACGTGTGATTTCCTTTCCACAACATTCAATCAGGCTATTCTGGGTGTTTTTCCCAATGTATGTTGCCTGTGCAGATGAGTTATCAAGGTGTTTTTTCAGTATGTGGTCACCTGATGAAATACGAAACCTTAAGAGCTCCCTGAAGTTTCCCTCATTTACAAGACTTGGATCTTCTTGGAGGTGGAGGTTACCATCGTCTCGATGTCCACGAAGGGGGATATTTTGTCGTCCCTAAAAGATAATACTTTCAATTATGGGACGCAACCGCTCACGGTTTTCTTGAACTTGCTGTAAGCGCTGAGTAATCACTTTATTAACAACAGCTTCTACTGGAGATGTATAAGTTTTAATGAAGTTTTTCCCAGCTTCCACACTCTCTCTGTGGTATGCATTTTTCTCGTGTGTCTCCAGGCAGCTATCTTTACCAAGTAATTTCGCAAATGAGGTCACAGACTTAGTCACAAGAGATTGCAAGTGCACTCCTTTATTATGGCCACAATACTCATGCGCAAAAAGTACGCAATATTTACAGTAGAGACCCTTCTGTATATCAGAAAACACAAGCCAATGTTTGCTTTCTAAATGATTTCTCCCCAAAAAACGCTTGACAAATTTCCCATTTTTATTGGGGACTGAAAAAGGAAAACTGTAGTCTTTGGGGGGCTCCCAATGGTGTTGTAAAAGACCAAATTCCGTAGCCTTATCCACAAATTTTCCAACGTAGAGTCCTATGCGTAATCGTGAGTTACTAATTCGCCTGCTAGGTTAGAAGTAATATCTTTGATTTTGGTATGAGCTACTCCTTTCAGAACAGGATGGCTACTACCAGCTTCAGTTCCAACTGGCGAGACACTTTTGGTAGTCAAATAGTTTTCACTATTGCTGAAGACGTCCATAGCTGAAGACGTACTAGGCACGGTGGAGCACCAACCACACCAGTCTGAGTTGATTGCTTTGACAACTTTCCAAAGAAGGAGTCAATTGGTCTTGTGCATCTCCGTTTCTTAACTCCTGTAGATATATTCTGAAAATATGAAAATGCCACCTAGCATAATCCATATTTATACCTAATTGTATACTTCCTAAATAAAAAAAAAAAATAAAAAATTTAAAAATGAAATGATAGCAATAAAAAAATAAGACGGATTGATTAATGGAAATAAGACTGACAGTGTGTGGAACTGTGAACGCACAGTGTAGGCGGCTTAACTACAGTACACTTTCGTAAATCCGAATTTCGGTAGGGTAGAGACCACAGTGAATGCCACCTCTATAGTGAATGCCACCTGGGAG
The DNA here is from genome assembly GCA_034769895.1 of Magicicada septendecula. NCBI lineage: Eukaryota > Metazoa > Arthropoda > Insecta > Hemiptera > Cicadidae > Magicicada > Magicicada septendecula. The sequence continues at coordinate 215,986,071 of CM068374.1, forward strand.
TATTTCGTTAATTAAAAAAATATCGAATAGTGTTAGAAACTCGAAAGTTTCATAAGTATGTTCTGTTATCTATTTGCTCGTATTTCGCAGAAATTTTGTAACAGATATTCTTATTTTAAAAGAAATAAAATTTTTTTTAGTAACAAACAGCTCTGAAACCTGCATTTTCTCATTTTGGATACTAAGGAAACCTGGTAAGTAATTTGTGAAATTTATTGAAATAAACAGTGCTATGATAGTAAAAAGATTTTCAACGTGTTCAACATAAAATAAACTTTAAGTTAATAATAATTCTGCATGTACTATTCCTTAATATCACTATAATATTGACGACTCGGAACACTAAGTTTTTTATAAGTAAAAACGTAAAGTTTTACCTTACAGCCTAAACCGGCTTTCACCTATAGAAGGCTTCATCAGAGGCTGTCGTTAGTAGCGCTGTTCGTCTTGTTGTTGGTGACGAGATAGTTTTTCGAAAGATCGAAGCTGTGTGTGTGTGGTGAGATGTGTTCGAATAATGCGTGCGATTTGAATTGTGTCTGTTCGTTTAGGATGTCGTTTTTATTTGTTTTTGTGTGTTTGTATATTTCTAATTGTTCTAGAGTGTCTAGACCTCTCCATCACAAAACTAGAACACAGGCACAAATTCAGTATATACAGAAAACCAACTTCAACTGACACACTAATACACAACACCTCCAATCACCCAATACAACACAAACTAGCTGCTTTTAGAACCATGATACATAGACTTAACAACATCCCCTTAGATGAAATAGACTACAAAGACGAACTAAACACGATAAAATATCTAGCAGAATCTAACGGTTATGACAGAACAATAGTCAGTAAACTCCTACACAAAACACAAAACAAACAACAGACAAAGACAGAAAACAACAAATTCATAACACTAACATACATCAACAAACAAACAGAAAAAATCGCCCACAAATTCAAAAAAGCAGGATACAGAATCGCTTTCAAAACTACTAACAAAACAGAACACACACTATCAAAACGCATGCCCAAAGCACAAAACAAATTCGATCTACCCGGTGTATATAAGCTAAATTGTTCAAATTGCAATAAATTCTACATAGGCCAGACAGGACGTAGCTTCAAACAGAGATACATTGAACACACAAAAGCACTCCACACCACTACAGAATCTACCTTCGCAAACCACCTCATTGAAGCAAACCACACATATAAAAACATCGACAATAACATGAACATACTACACGTACACACAAAAGGCCGAAAACTAGACACTCTAGAACAATTAGAAATATACAAACACACAAAAACAAATAAAAACGACATCCTAAACGAACAGACACAATTCAAATCGCACGCATTATTCGAACACATCTCACCACACCCACACAGCTTCGATCTTTCGAAAAACTATCTCGTCACCAACAACAAGACGAACAGCGCTACTAACGACAGCCTCTGATGAAGCCTTCTATAGGTGAAAGCCGGTTTAGGCTGTAAGGTAAAACTTTACGTTTTTACTTATAAAAAACTTAGTGTTCTGAGTCGTCAATATTATAGTGATATTTAGTTAAGTAACGGACACGTCATGGACAACGAAATCCAAGAATACTATTCCTTTATATTTTTGTAAAAATTGGTGGCCATAACTGTGTTATCGAATAGACCAATTATTCAGTTCTGGCCATAGGTACGACAATAGCAAAAAGTTAACCTTACTCTTTAGGTGGTTCTTTAATTAAAGTTTGTTGCATAAAAATTGAACTTGTTAATTTAATTTATTTAAGTTAATTTAAGTTATTTAAGATTTTTATAATTATTTGGAAGGAAATAAAAATCTGTAAAATAATTTTATTATAATCATATATTATATATCAAATCGTTTTTCTTAAAATGTAAATACGTTGCTTAATCATAGTATTTATGTACAGTAAAATGTTAAATATATATGCTAAATAAAGTTTATTATCTATAAGAAAGATATTTTTTTCTTTATTTCATATGTATTTCTTAACACATGAAACATATGGCGAGAACAGTGTTCTTTGATGGCGATGACAAAATTAAAAAATGTGTAATTTCTTGGCTAAGAATATTTATTAGCCTTCGATCAACTCCAACAATATTAATACGGTATTATATTTGATCATTCGGTAATTCAAACTTTTCGCTAATCCGAACCCTCCCGGTTTTTATTAGTTCGGATTAGCGAAAGTGTACTGTATTGCCATGACACCGCCACATAAGGTAATAACTGAATTTTTAAAGGAAATTCGCTAAACGTCTCTAAGATATTCACAAATAACAACTGCATGTCCAATTTTACTAAAAATCAGTCCAGTAGTTTAGTTTACACTACTTCGGACAGACACAGGCAGAACATTTTCACAGTTACAAAACATTAATTCTAGCAGGCCTAAGTATAATAAAAAATAGGAAAGTAAGACATAACCCTGTTTGCTAGATAACTGATCAAAATTTAGTACTGTACACTGGCTGTACTCACCATTTTTTAGTTTATCAGCCTTTGTTGAGCACAACAAAACTAAACTGTACCTAACTGTACTGTAAACTGTAAATAAATACTGTATCTGTGTTCTTAAACGTAAAGCTATTTATGATCAGAAAACCTAGCACACTTGTTACAAATGGCGTCAACACAATAGTGTTTGTGGAGGAGGTGGAGTCAACCCTGGTAGGAAATCAGTCCTGACAACTTCCCCCAGTAATTTTTTGTTATTTCCGCCTTTATACATACACTCTATCCTTATGGATAATAAGCATGTCCCCCAGTAAATAACCTCTAAGGCTGTTCGAGTGGCGAGGTTTTGTAGGTGTCTAGAACGGTATTTACGGCGTCGCAAACCGGCTCGTTTACGGCACCAGATCAGGCAAAACTAAGTACAATACTCCTCACGCTCACTCTTCTGGCTTCATAGAACAAAAATGTGCTTTATAAATTATGAAATAGGGTAGAGACCACAGTGAAGGCCACCTTTAAGATTTTTAGCTACTTTTATCTTTATTTCTTGAATTCTGTAAGGAAAATTAGCAATCAAATTGCTTTCATACATTATTTGGAATATTTTAATGCTGAAAATATTTTTTTTAGAGCAAAAACTAAAAAACAATTTAAAATAGATGTTAAAGTTAAAAAGTCGATTTTCCACGGTTATTGACACCATTACCCCCAGTCATCGCCATCAAAGAACACGGTTCTCGCCATATGTTTCATGTGTTAAGAAATACATATGTAATTAGGATTATTTTATATAAAAATGTTAAATAACGACATTAACAAGTTCAATTCTTATACAACAAACTTTAATTAAAAAACCACCTAAAAAGTAAGTGGTTGATCCCGGTCCAAGTGGACCGAAACTGTTGAATAAATAATGTTCCACAAGGGTGGACAGGAAGTGTTAGTTAATTGGGCCCGAGTGGGCTAAATGTATTCTTCTTGGTTTAAATATTCTGCTGGCTGGTCTTCCATAGTGATTGAGATAATGTGTAAATGAATTATTCTGAATTAAGAAATAACGAGAAATGGACTGTATACGAATAAGTTTAATATTTAAATAATCACATTACAAATGTAAATTTGAATGAGGCTGGCTAATACTGCATGTTGCAGATTAATACGAATTTAGTAAGAATGAAGTTATGGCGCTAGTCGGCCATAACCGAGAATAAGTTAATTATGGCGCTAGTTGGCCATAAGCGAGAATAAGAAGGCTAAAGCCTACATTCAATGTCGACACTAATTGACAGAGAAGAGATCGGCGAACCGAACGCCGAGAAAACTGAATGTGCACTGTGCAAAGTTCAACCACGCAAAAATTGATGCGCGATATAAATCAGATTAGCCAACCTAGCAAATAAAATCATTGCGCTACCGTCCATAAGCTGCCCGTCAAAAATCAAAAAGATTTTTTAATACACATTTTAATAAATTATAATACATTTACAATTTGATTTAAAGAGTACGGTTGTTATTAACCATGATTAGCTTCAAGGCCAAGTTGAACCTTGAGTTGAGATTAGATAACTGCAGTCTGCCGCTAGTTTAGAGATAAGCATGCAGATAGGCGACTGTAGGCCAAGGTCGGCGAACAGCTGTTTCATATACGAATAAGTCTGGTTAACAATATTTCTGGCACAAGTGTGCAGTATGTAACATTACAGAACATGAAAGAAAATACATAATTATACAATGTTTAATACATGAACAGAGGTTCATCATGAACAAAATTGTTGTTGAACATGTTGTAGTTGCATGTTCTATTGTATATTCAGCAGTGCGGCATGTAATGACCTAGACATGCTATTCCTGAAGTTTCAGGAATTTACAATATGTAACAATATATGAGCAAGCTAGATGCTGAATGCAGCCCAGCTATGACATGTATGTCATAGTTTTAAATAAAGAATTGTGCATGCTTACTTACAAAATGAATAAAATATAAAATACAATATGAATAAATTAGACGTGGCAGTTACATACGGCAGACGCTTACAATCGTTTTTACATGGACACAATTTATGTGAAACAATACCAATAATTTGAATAATTACAAGATAAATAAAATAATTACAAGATAATGATTGCAATGTCAAATATCAATACAATAGTGAAATTACAGAGACAATTTAACAATTTAAGACATTCACAAAATAGTACATATTTATCAGCAACAATATAAAGAAATGAATGCATGGTTACTTAACGGCAAACATGCGAGTATTATGTAATAACATTTCATAAATAAGACCACCAAAAAACATGCAATATACCCCATAACATCAAATGAAAATGTGTAAGACATAGTATGCCCCACAAATTAACATACAATACAAATATTAAGATACCACAGAACTGTGATAATTAGAAGCGTGCCACGACGCAAAATTGACAAAAATGTTGTGACAATTCATCACAATTATGTTGACCAAATGGTCGTAATAAATAATAAGCCAATGGCTGAATAAGGTAGCATTGCGCTAAAATAATTATAATGTCAAATCTCGTCTCGCGCTGGCAACAGACATAATTTATGTATTGGTCTCCGCAAAACACCCGTAGGCGTGCGAATGTCTACGACGCGAACCAAGTTATCTGGGCCGGGAAATGTGGCGATGATCACGCCAAATTTCCAGGCTAATGGAGGCAAGTTATCCTCTATAATCAAAGCTAAGTCACCAATGGAAACATTATCTTTGGCAAACTTCCACTTGTGACGCTGTTGCAGCTGGTGCAAATAATCGCGAGACCACGCCTTCCAAATGTCCCAGACAAACCTCTGAATCAGCTGCCAACGACCAAGACGAGAAACAGGAACGTGAGAAAGGTCAGGGTCAGGAATCGCAGTTAGGGGCGCGCAAATCAAAAAATGGCCAGGTGTAAGTGGCACCGGGTCGTTAACATCCGAGGAAATAGCAAATAAGGGTCGAGAGTTCAGACATGCCTCTATCTGAGACAAAACGGTCGTGAACTCTTCGAAGTTTAATATAGATTTGCCTACCACGCGCCGCAGATGAAATTTCAAACTCTTTATGCCGCTCTCCCAAAGGCCACCGAAGTGAGGTGAGGAGGGCGGAATAAATGACCATGATATCCCCTGAGAGGATGTGAATGACCTAATCGAGGTGATGGCACTCTTGTTGCGCCAAAAGTTGTAAATGTCATGTAGGATGGTGCGTGCCTTCCTGAAGTTCGTGCCGTTGTCGGAGTACAGCTTACTAGGTATACCCCGACGTGCCATAAAACGACGTAAAGCAGCTATAAATGCGCTCGCAGTAAGGTCGGACACCAATTCCAGGTGAATAGCCCTAGTTGCTAAGCAAACAAACAGAGATACGTATGCCTTAGTAAAGGTTCTAGACTTCTGCCCGCCATGACGAATCATGAAGGGACCACCATAGTCAACCGCGCAAAATAGAAACGGCCTTGAAGGAGTGACTCTAGGGGGTGGCAAAATGCCAAGTCTCTGGACCTGCTTTGTGGTACTAAACCTGATACACTTGAGACACTTACGAATAATGGAATGGATGACTAGCCGGGTATTAACAATCCACCAACGTTGACGCAGCGAATGATGCACGAGCTGAGCACCAGCGTGAAGTAAACGAATGTGTTCACGTTCGATGATAAGGCGTGTAATATGCGCCGAAGGGGGTAATACGATAGGATGTTTCGAATCGTAGGGTAATTGGGAATGCTGCAAACGTCCGCCCACGCGTATCACTCCAGAAGTGTCAAGAAACGGGTCGAGAGAAGCCAACTTGCTCCTAATGGAAACAGAAGATCCGTTCCGAAGACAACTAATTTCGGTTGCGAAGTGGATCGACTGAGATTGTTTTATGAAGAAATTGAGAGACTGATGAATTTCTACAGGGGTCAGATCGCCCGAAAGTTTGTCCGCACATGGGTGCCTAATATTTCTGATGAAGCGAAAACAGTAAGCGTATACACGTGTCAGCCGGTGCAACGAGGAAAAGTCCAACGATAAGTCAACAGCCAGGGTAGACATTAGCGACTGGTTGTGTGCAGTTTTCTCTTCCGCGGTGACCTCCGAAGACGATGGAGTGGCCGGTACGAAGGATGGGACAGGATTAGAATCTGACGATTGAGACAGACAGCCAGGACCGTGCCACCAAAGCGAGCAATCGCGCAAAACGTCAGGGGAACACCCCCTAGATATAATATCAGCAGGATTGCGTCGCGAATCAATGTGATGCCAGGTATAAGCTTGCGTGCGACGCTGAATTTCAGCAACCCGATTAGCGACGTATGTCTTCCAACGCGTAGACTGCGCATGAATCCAGAAAAGAGCCACCAAAGAATCAGAATACAAATGTACACCATCAATAAACGAATGAAGAGCAGGAATAACCTTGGATACAAGTCGCGATAATAACAAACAAGCGCAGAGCTCGATGCGAGGTAATGACACTTGGCGTAGGGGAGCCACGCGAGATTTGGAACACAGGAGACGACATGAAGCAGTAGAATCCTGATAAATGACTCGAATATATATACAACAGCCGAACCCTTTCTCCGAGGCATCCGAAAACCCATGCAACTGAACCGTAACCGCCTCACGGTTGAAACGAATAGATCGCGGGACTATTATTTTACCAATCAAACTCAATTTGTTACACAAAGAATGCCAATCCGAAAGTGACTGACCGGAAATCGGTTCATCCCAACCAAGCTTACAAAGCCAAAGTCGCTGCATAAAGTGTTTATACAAAAAGACAACTGGTCCGATTAAACCCAGCGGATCATATATTCCGGCGATAATTGAGAGAATCTTTCTCTTGGATATGCTATGATCGACCGGAGATAGTTTGACATCAAACAAAAATGAATCGGCAGTGTTGTTCCAAAGAATGCCCAGGGTACGCACGTTGTCCTGTTTATTTAGGGGTCGTGAAAAGTTGTGATGATTTGCGACCGCTGTGGGTTCATTTGATGCCCATTTGTGCAACGTGAAACCATATTGAGCAAGTAACGCACCTAGGTCAGATTTCAGCTTGGTTAGATCGGGGATAGTGTCCGAACCGGTAAGTAGATCGTCGGCATAAAAATCGTTAGTTATGGCTAAAGCCGCTTGAGGAAAGGAAGTTTGATTGTCTCTAGCAATTTGTAGAAGGCACCGAGTGGCCAAAAAAGAGGCGCTAGCCGTGCCGTAGGTTACTGTTTGCAGAGCGAAATGCTTAAGTGGTTCGAGGGGAGAGTCACGCCACAAAATGCGTTGATAGTGACAATCTCCTTCAGCTACGCGAATCTGACGATACATTTTCTCGATGTCGGCAATCAGGACATACTTATGTATGCGAAAACGCAACAGAATAGAGAAGAGATCCTGCTGAACATTGGGACCTACTAATAATATGTCATTTAACGAAAGACCATTAGTAGTCTTGGACGAACCATCAAAAACAACGCGCAGTTTTGTGGTCAAGCTAGAATGTTTAAACACTGCATGGTGAGGCAAGTAGTAAATATTTGACGCTTCTGAATTGATAGCGCCATGATCAATGAGTGTCATGTGCCCAAGATCCATATATTCCCTGATAAAGTCCGCGTAGTCGTGAGCGAGCTTGGGATCGCGCCTGAATCGACGCTCCAAACTTAAAAATCTTGATTCGGCACTTGTGTACGATTCCCCCAAGTGGGGATTATCAGATTTGAATGGGAGCGACACTATAAATCTACCCTCGTTGTTGCGCTGAGTAGAGCGCACAAAATGCTCTTCGCAAGCCGACTCGCCGTCAGGGGTATCGCCAGGGATTGTTTCTGCCTCCCAAAATCTCTCGAGAGATTGTAGAATTTGACTGTCATTGTTCCTTGCCAGGAACGAAACCGCAGGACCCTGGGTGTGGCAGTGTTTGGGCAGATTGCCGGCCAGAATGTAACCCAGTTTTGTTTCCTGAATGATAGGGAAGTTGTGTCCGCGTGTGTATTTATTGGCTAATATTAAATCCAGATAAAATTGTACCCCTAATAGTATGTCGATCTGTGAAGATATATTAAAATCTGGGTCGGCGAGAAAAATTTTATTTGGAATGTGAAACCGGTTGATGTCAAACGAGATTGAAGGTAGATTATGAGTTAAGTTAGATAGGACGGCACATTTGGCCTCAAAACTATGTCGCTGATAGCGAGAAATAATACGCATAGAAACAATGTCAGTAGCGCAACACGCTGTGTTGTTTATTCCTGTAATTGGAATATTAGATCGGGTTAGTTTAAGGTGCAACCTTTTCGCAAATGATTTCGTACAAAAATTGAACTGGGACCCGGCATCTAGGAGTTCCCGAGCTTTATGCCTATTGCCAGCCTGATCAACGACATATACAACCGCTGTGGATAGAAGAATATTGTTTTTACACTGTAATTTAAATGAACAATAATTGCTGCTGGCAGCTGGTGATTGTGGCACGTAATTAGCGTGCAGCAAGGTGTGATGACCCTTTGAACAAATTTTACAGGCTCGTTTACTTTTACAATTTGTTATCAAATGACCTGCTCTAAGGCAGTTAATACAGCATTTATGATTTGCAACCAATTGCCCCCGCTCAGCGGCACTTAATGTACGAAAATTGTTACACATGTAAAGCGGGTGGTCAGATTTACAACACACGCACAAATGCCTTGCCGCTGCGTGATAATTTTTAAAGGTATTGCTGCCAGCAGTATTTCTTAAGCTATATTTCTCAAATTTATTGTTTGGTTTTACGCTAGGTTTGTTGAATTGCTGTCCGGATTCAATTGGCATTGTATTTTCTAAAAGCTGTCGGCGCAAGTTTAAAAAATGCGTAAAGTCTTGAAAACTGGGCAAGTTATCAGGGTCTATTGACTCCTTCCAAAGTTTTAAAGTAATAGGGTCAAGTTTGGTGGAGAGCAACTGTATGGTAATAAACTCAAATGTATTTACGGACAGCTTCATTGCCGCCAGTGAATTAACGGAAGACGTTATTGCATTCGTAAACTCCGCCAAGCTTTGGACTGAGTCCTTTATTGTGGACTTAACCTGAAGTAGGTTTTGTACGTAATATTTGGCTAATATAAATGGATTATTATACCTCTCGGACAGCAAGTTCAACGATATTACATAATTTTCTTGACAAATGGGTAATGATTTAATTAAGTCTAATGGTTCACACTTCACCGAGGAATGCAAATAATGCAGTTTCTGTACTGGTGTTAAGTCGGATCTTGAATGCACTAGATCATTGAAAATTGAATAGAAGTGTTGCCACTCAAGCATGTTGCCTGAGAAGCAGGGCAAACTTATCGGCTTTAAATGCATAGGCGTCGATAGTACAGGAGGCACTGTCTGAGTATTAAAAGTGTCAAGAAGTTGTAAAATGTTTGCCTCAGTTGAGTATATCATTTCCTCAACCTCGACTCGGTCTGCCTGAGCAGCGCTCGTATCCTTACTGATAAGTTCTATCTCAGACTGTACCTCGTCGTACTTCGAGGCCAAGCTCTTAAGACTTTCTAATCTTACAGTCAAAAAATGTTTTGTGCTTAAATGAATGTCAAACGAATTTACCGCGGATTGTATCCGCACTATCGCGGATTTCAATCCGCCTCTCTTTCTGGTCAGCACCTTGAGGCCTTCTTCAGACATTTTTTACGCACCTTTTTACTGTTGCTGGTGGTACCTGGTTGGCGACGTCCCACAGCGTCGGCTCCTTGGTGACGATGGTGAACAGCTGGCAGAGATGACCACTTTGAAGCACTGCAGCCGGCAGGAACTTGTTATTGCGTTGTCCGAAGATGACGGACGAAATGGCGACGCAAATCACGCCACGGTCGCATTAGCTGACGTGCTAATTCGCCCGTGATGGCCAGAAACAGATGTAAAGATATTAAGTGGAAATCCAGGTCCGGAGTGACCAAAAATATGGTTGATCCCGGTCCAAGTGGACCGAAACTGTTGAATAAATAATGTTCCACAAGCGTGGACAGGAAGTGTTAGTTAATTGGGCCCGAGTGGGCTAAATGTATTCTTCTTGGTTTAAATATTCTGCTGGCTGGTCTTCCATAGTGATTGAGATAATGTGTAAATGAATTATTCTGAATTAAGAAATAACGAGAAATGGACTGTATACGAATAAGTTTAATATTTAAATAATCACATTACAAATGTAAATTTGAATGAGGCTGGCTAATACTGCATGTTGCAGATTAATACGAATTTATTAAGAATGAAGTTATGGCGCTAGTCGGCCATAACCGAGAATAAGTTGAAACCCCTACTTCATCTTGAGTAGTTAAAACAAAAAGAATATTTCTTTTTGTAAAGAGGGGTTACAAGTTAATTAAAACTAGGCCAAGGCCTAGAGAAGCTAAAAATTGTGCTGGATCCAGTGAGACGGGACTTGCAATGAAAACTCAAGAATTAAATAATTAACAATCCCATTTTATTATTCTATCTCATAATAAAAATATAATGAACAAATAAATACAACAGTGATTTATAATTCCCCTTTAAATGGTTAAATAAAGAAGTATACCCTCTCAACAAGGCCACATGAAAAATATTAACTGAATCCACGAAAATAATTGCTATGTCACCATCAATGAATTGAAAATTTAAAATAATCATTAACCTCAAAATAAAACTCCCATTAAACTATTTATTAAAATATAAAATTTATATCATGTGTTCCTTTTTAAAATGCAGTATATAAATTAATGAAGATAAATGATTTCATTCCCAGTTACTATTAATAATTAAAATAATTACTCAACCAATTAAATGAACTTTAAAGGTGACACTTCCTATACTTGTTAAATAAAATAATTAATTTCCTTAAAGAAATGATCAGCCACGATTATTGAGATAGAATACCTCCCTTAAAAAGAAAATGAAAAGGATATATCCACATGACTACATGTGTTAACTTTCTGTTGTTAAAAAAAAACCCTGAATAATAAATCCCTATATCCCAAGTTCCCACCAAAAGTACAGTAATGCATAATATTTATATATATATATATCCCCCAAACTGTACACAGAAATATACAGACATAACATGTTCCACAAGACAAATTACATTATACAATAGTATACAAATACATAAAGGTCTCTTCCCACGCCCCTTTTTATATTACCCTTCTGGTGTATATAATTCTAACTTCTTCTTTATAGGAATCCCAATTAGGATTAAAGATTTATTTCTATAAATGTACCCCCATGGTGTGGGTTAATTGCACGTCATGTGTATCATAAAGTATTGCATACAAATGTCCCCAGGACATTAAAAATTTAAAACCAAGTGCCTCAGTGGCTAAGTGTTTAATTACTTAATTAAGGTGAGAAATAAAATTTGTTTAAAATAATTAACGCCCCCCAGTTACCATGATTAATATAAAGAATTTATATAGACTAAATTAGGGCCAATTAATGAAAAGAGAAAAATTGCACAATATTAGCACCTTATATAAAAAAATACATTTGTGTGTCAGAGACGGACATGTTCCTTCAACTTATGACCAGTCTCAACAAATTTGTCTCAACAACCTTGTTTCGACAAACAAGTTGAAAAGTGTTTCGACATGCATAGCTTGGTTGAAACTAATTAAAAATTCACCTACCTCCCCAGTAATCTTTTTATACAAATGACATAACCTGATTTTAAAAATAAGAGAAAATATATGTTTTTATGCATAGTAAATTAAACTTGAGAAAATTACTAATAACAAAACTGACTTTAAATCTGTAGCGAAAGCCCTATAAAGAAATGAGTGGAAATCTAAGTTGGATGCTGTGTTGTAGACATGTCAGTCTCTGAACTGACAATTTACTATACATATATTGAAATTTTACAATTAATTCTTAGTGTTCACACTAAACTGTCCCATCAATTGGGGATCCAAATGAATGTATACTTGAACGGTAAAAACTGATGATTATGTATAACTGGTGCCATGTTGATTCTACGTGTTAATTATAAATGGTTGTTTTTCACCTGCTTATGTGTCGAGAAGGATGATCTCTTATTTGTAACGTGGCGATCTTATGATTGGCATGTTGTTGTGGTTGTTGTGGTCTTATTCTCTTCGGTGTCGAGTGTGGAGCTTTTAAGATGTCATTCTTTCAGTCATGTAGCAGGACTTGTCTCTGTTCGGCGAACCCGCAGTCGTTTAAGAAACTATCTTTCCATAGTAGTTAGAAGATGTTGGAAATTAATACCTCTCCACCGAAGAGAAAAGCGTCCGTCAACCCTGAAGTATTTTGTTAGACGAACATTACGATGGAGTCTGCCACCGTGTTGGTTTACCTACCAAACTTCTCGGCAGAAAGCGGCACTAGGAACGTTCATGCTGTTGAAAGACGGCGGTGTCGACCTCCGACCGCCGTTGTCTAAACTATTAGTTTTTCCTATCCACGGGTAGAGCGCAGCACTAATTACTGCCTTAAATTTCGTACTGCCAATAACGTCAAAACTGCCAATAAAATGACTGAACTAGCGCTGAATCTTTTGACTCAGCACAAAGTTAATTATGGCGCTAGTTGGCCATAAGCGAGAATAAGAAGGCCTAAAGCCTACATTCAATGTCGACACTAATTGACAGAGAAGAGATCGGCGAACCGAACGCCGAGAAAACTGAATGTGCACTGTGCAAAGTTCAACCACGCAAAAATTGATGCGCGATATAAATCAGATTAGCCAACCTAGCAAATAAAATCATTGCGCTACCGTCCAGTAAGGTTAAGTTTTTCCTATTGTCGTACATATGGCGAGGACTGATACATTAGTCTATTCGATGACACAGTTATGGCCACCAATTTTTACAAAAATATAAAGGAATAGTATATGCAGAATAGTAGGGGGAAAATGCCGGTCCTGACGCAACACAATGTCAACTACTAGAGTCCCGCACCAATCACTTTCACTTTCTACTGGACCACAGCATCCACGACTTTTTCGCGTATATGCCGCCTTTCGTGAGCCTAGATCACTTTCACTTTCTATCAGCCCGCGAATTTCCGCGAATAAATTTTTTTATTATTTTTTTTTTTAATTTGATATTTTTATTTTTTTAATTAAATTGATTTGCATATCCGCGAATATATGCCGCCTTTCGCGAGCCTAGATCACTTTCACTTTCTATCAGTCCACGAATTTCAGCGAATAAATTTTTTTAATTTGATATTTTTATTTTTTTAATTAAATTGATTTGCATATCCGCGAATATATGCCGCCTTTCGCGAGCCTAGATCACTTTCACTTTCTATCAGCTGGACCCGCAGCATTCCAAATGGACCACCCGCATCCGCAAATATATTTTTTATTTTTAAATAAAGCTGATTTGCATATCAGAGGTGGGTGGTGGGTGGGAGGTTCCGACTTGATGCATTATAGTGTATATATTAAATATATGATCAGGGTTACCAACCTTGCATGAGTTCAAATTTGTTGTGTGTTATAATGTATATTAAATCTATATGATCAGGTTTACCAACCTATGCAGGGGTTCAAACTTGATATGTGTATTAAAATATATGATCAGGGTTACCAATCCTGTATTATTGTGTGTGTATAGAACAGATCTGCCAACATTTTTCTTCGGTGGGAAATTCAAACTATATGAGCAACGCATTCGCCAGAATCTGAGACCCGAGAGAGTATGTTTGTCGTGCATGCTTTATTTTTTTTATTTTTAATGAAGCTGATTTGCATATCAGGGGCGGGTGATGAGTCAATTCTCCCTTTGAATGTAAATAACTATCTCTCTCCCTCCCTCTCTCTCTCTCTTTATGTCATCGGTTTTACATAAGCATCGTGCTACTTATGGATTATTGTAATTAGCGATACTAAAATGTAATCACCAGGAAATATATTTATCACCTACCTCATTGCGTTCTACTTCTAATTTGGTACATGACAGTCATTGACTGCGATTTAGAAATTAATATACTGTCAAGTCTGTGTGTGTTAAAGTGTTACGCATAAAATATGAAAAAATATATATATTTAAACTAGTATTTACAAAATATGTATAAATGGTACGCCTATCTATCAAGTGAAAATGGATATTGTCTACCAGAATCTGAGACTTGAGAGAGTATGTTTGTCGTGCATGCTTTATTTTTTTTTATTTTTAATGAAGCTGATTTGCATATCAGGGGCGGGTGATGACTCAATTCTCCCTTTGAATGTAAATAACTATCTCTCTCCCTCCCTCTCTCTCTCTCTTTATGTCATCGGTTTTACATAAGCGTCGTGCTACTTATGGATTATTGTAATTAGCGATACTAAAATGTAATCACCAGGAAATATATTTATCGCCTACCTCATTGCGTTCTACTTCTAATTTTGGTACATGACAGTCATTGACTGCGATTTAGAAATTAATATACTGTCAAGTCTGTGTGTGGTAAAGTGTTACGCATAAAATATGAAAAAATATATAATGGGTGAGGCAAAACAAAACACATACAGCCGAGTTGCAGACGCGTATTTGCAGATTCACCGTGACTGTTACTAGCGGACGCCCGGTTTCTTGGTATGCCGTCGCTCGCGTCATCCGTATTTAAAGTTCGCTACTTCCAGTACACATGGTCTCTGTAACAGATTTGGTCTCCAACAGGTGTGATTCGAACGGTAAGAGCAAGAACAATATGAACAAGGCCAAGGACATTATATGTCTAGTATCCCTCCTCAGACGCTGGTGTTACTTTGTGTCATAAAATCTCATGACACTCAAGATAAGAGACAATACGTTTGCAAAAAACAACAAAATTGTTCTGGAAACAAAATTGCATGGTTTGTAAGTAATATCGACAACACAGGTCAGCATTTTTTTTTTTTTTTTTTTTTTTTTTTTTTTTTTTTAATGAAGTTGATTTGCATATCAGGGCGAGTGATGAGTCAATTCTCTCTTGAATGTAAATAACTATCTCTCTCCCTCTCTCTCTCTCTCTTTATGTCATCAGTTTTACATAAGCGTCGTGCTACTTATGGATTATTGTAAGTAGCGATACTAAAATGTAATCACCAGGAAATATATTTATCACCTACCTCGTTGCGTCCTTTTTTTGACACATGACAGTCATTGACCACGATTTAGAAATTAATATACTGCCAAGTCTGTGTGTGTGGTAAAGTGTTACGCATAAAAAAATCTCCTTGAAATAAGGTATTTTCAAAAGTTTTGTGTACACACATTGTATAATAATTTTCGTAATTGTAAGATACAACCTGCAAATTATTAAAATGTCTCTCTCACACATTTCTGATTACTATACAAATAATTGGATGCATATTCGAAGGTTTATAACGAAATAAATTAAAATAAACCATAATTTGTTTTAAATAATTAAATATATATTTACAACACTGTACACAAACATAAAATATATAGTTTACAAACCGCTATAATACAATTATTGATTAAATATATATATATCACAAACAAACATTGTTATATAAAATATTAATAATAATATTGTTTTAAATGATTAAATATATATATTTACAGCACTGTACACAAACTTAAAATATAGTTTACAAACCGTTATAATACAATTATTCAAAAATACATTTTACATTGATTGAATATATATATATATCACAAACAAACATTGTTATATAAAATAAATATTAATAATAATTTTTGACATTGTAAGATTTTTAAATAATAATTTCACGGCTGTAGATACAGTTCACAAGGAAGTTTATCTGTAACATAACAATACAGTCGATATTAGAATCACTGATACGATAATATTCAATTATCACATGCACACACACACACAGTTAGTGGAAAGAATCAAATGCGTTAAGTAAGTAAACTTTTTCAAGTATATGTCATTTTTCATAAGTTAATGTACTTTCAAATAATTTCTAATCAAACCAAGCCAGATATTATTCACTGGAAATTTGTAAATACTACTTAGAATCAATGATACATTTATCGCATAAGTTAATGTACTTTCAAATAATTTCTAATCGAACCAACTATTATTCAACGAAACTTGGAGAATCAATGGTACATTTATCATGTACATACAAATTCAATTATTAAAGTGTTAAGTACAGAGAGTTGAAACTACACACACACACACACACACACACACACACACATCAATAAATTGTTTGTTAACACGATTGCTACTTACGACACAATCTCCACCTGTATTGTATTGTTTGATTCCTCGTCCCTCGATACACTAAATGTAGATCTTTGGGTTTGATATGCGTGAAAAACTTTTTTTTCTCAAAACCCTTCACAAACACATATTTATATATACGTGTGTGTGATGTTAACAATGAAACAAGATTGTCATATGGTGTCTCTCCTTCGCTCCATCTAAGTCTATGATAATTTGTTGTTAACCAGCGGTTTGTCCTAACGTATTTGGGATTCGTAACGGATGTAGCAGGCGGTGTCAAAATCCAATGTCTACCAGCAAATCTCAGAACGTCCATGATTGACAGTTCCTTCACAATATATTTTCCGTTGTCGTCGAAAAAGCACTGGAAGTCGATTATAACCGCAGTGTTATCCATAATACTGTAAGACAAAGAAACCACACACATTACAAACTCTATATATGTATATATATATTATGTTTAAACATACAAATATCGTTGCGATATTAATATGTGAACTTACGTTTACAGACGTCTGGACTGAAGCACCGAGAGACGTCAACTGACGAAAGAAACAAGTGTTGAGGGGGGTTACTATACATGGAGACGAATTTTTTTAGTAGGTGGGGAGGTGTCGTCGTCGTCGTTCTCCATGTTGATGCGTTGTCGTATCCGATAATGACCGATGCAAGCGTATCATGACCATTGTCTAATATATAACGCTTATCATCATACGGTGACAATGCTTGCTTATTTACACGCATCGTGTACAGCGTATGATGATCGCTACGTAAACAAAGCGCACTGGTAGAAAACTGACAATGATCAGTGAGACACTTGCGATACATATCGTGTCGCAGACTCCTCTTAATTGCAACTCGAGGCACACCTTTACATACACGTTTTTGACACTCTTGGGTGGGATCTTCGTGGGCCACAAGGAACGAATAACATTTCGCACGGAGACCCACGAATTCTCTAATAGGACGACCACACGTTTCATCCTTGAACAGGCCGACAACCTTTTTGTTCTTAAGGCTATAACAAGGATGAGACGTAGGGTAATCCGATGTGTCAAAAACGTGTAGGTCCTTCTTCATGTCTGCATACAAGTCTGATGTTTGAATGCTATACATCAGACTGTCTGTATCTGTCATTAATAATTTAACGTTGCAGCCGTACTTGGCGACAGCATAACGATAATGAAAGTCGTACATTATCGTTTTGCTAACGTCAAGCACCGTGAAGCCGACATACACGGGACGGGAAAGAACAATGGATTTTTTACGGAGTGAGAGCCCCACCAGATCGTTCGTATAACGAATCATACGTTTTAGCCTAGGTGTGGAAACTAGTTTTTGAAGCCGTCGTTCATTCGAGACTAGTTCAAAGTCTATATGTTTCCGTACATTCTCCAGCGACTTACCGTATACGGCGTTGTTCATCAGTTTGAAAAGGTCTTTTTCAAAGCTGTTGACGGCTGTTTGCCTCTTGCGGGTGTTGAAATCGATAAACGGTTTCAACCAAGCGCTTTGCTTAAAACACAACACCCTATGAGTCGCTTTCAGCTCTAAGCCAAGACTTAAATACAATTTCAAATTTCGATAATGGAGAACGTAATTTTGTTTGTCCTCCAAAGTTGTTAACAACTTCTCTACGGATGACCCTGATTCGTTATACGATGATCTGTATATACTCTCGTGTAAACGTTTGGAAAAGGGAGAAAGGATATCGGGTGTTACGCGCTGGCGCACAGGTGCAAGTGGGTAGTCGGAATGCAGGTCGTGTAAGGTATCGGGATAGTGTAGGTCAACTTCGAGGATGTACCCGATGTCGGAATCATCACTCACATTACGTACGTCCAAGGACTCGATTTCGTTACGATCGAGCCATCGGAAGTCTGCGTAAGGGAGTGGTTGCGACATGGCTGCACCGTATAAATTATTACAGTCTGTATACAGAATGAAGGAGGTCGGTTTCGATACATCGTACTGATCTGGAATCAGAGGATTGTTAGCGACTGCGTGACGGTTGGATATCATCGCGCAGCCTCCGCGGATCCCAGACTCAAGGAACAGATGCAGATTTATCTCTGTTAACAGCTCTAATTCGACCCCTGTCATTTTTAGCATCGCGTTCCAAGCGAGTCCGGGAAGCGAGTAAAAATGACACGGGTCCAAGCAGTAATCGCGTAAGGCCATGTCTCGGAAACTTTCAAAGACATCGGCCAGCAGCATTACATCTGTCAACAAATACAAATCGTGGTAATCGCCAAACGTACGCAGATTGAATGCACTCCACACGTTTTGTGCGTGCTCGTAATCTGCGTCCGAAATAGCCGATTCCAACAACCGGTTATCAAAGTGTTCACGAGCGGGTAGACTTGTTTCGTTGAATCGATCAATGCTGTCAACGTACTCGTAAGGGTATACTCCCTTGCGTACGAGCAGATTGGTCTGTTCGTCGAAACCCCGTCTAAGCATTTCCTCTCTGAGCAAAGGAAATTGGCTCCCGGACGTGGACAGATTGGTAACGAGTGTGTCCAGAGAGCGATTAAGAAATTGAAAGGAGTCTACGAAACGCAAGGGACCCAGGGAGAACGACACGTAACGCTCACTGGATGTTGCAATGCAGGATACGTGTTGGTCCTTATATTTTCCTAAACCCAGCATTAAATGTTGACAGTCGTAGCCACGAAGATTGTGAAAGAAGACGGGGATATGACGAGGCATCTTGTAGCTTAGATTACAGCTATTGTGGGCTGCTCCCAAGAATTTCCCCGTAAGATGACAATGATTGCGTACCTTGTCATCGTCTGTCAAAGGGCGCTCACACAAATGACAAACGGTGGCGTTAGTGAACGCAACATTGTCATCATCGGACATAATTATTTGCACGTTATGTCGTACTACCTTCATCATATCCTCGGCGTCTTTCATCAACCACGAGAAGAAAGTGTCTACGACGTTTTCACCTCGATAAACTTTAGCCTCTCTCCAGAGTCTGTGTGTATGATCCACGATAGCATAGGAGAAACCTGACGGAATATGCATCGCTTCGTATGATGTGGACGATACAGGAGGAGAAGTTATTTTCTGACGGGCACCGTTGCTATCAACTGAGTAGAATTCGCCTAACTCGTGCACTGTCGTCGGGACGTTGTTACCAGGTGAACACGATTGAAGCGGAGTGATGAGAGACTCGAAGTCGGCGTAGACGGTAAAGGGTACTTTAAGACAGTGCGCGTAATTTTTAAATGACATAAACTTCTCCTCCTCTGTAGGCATTTTGGTTTTCTGCTCGCCGTGAGGTGTGCAGTAGGGGAGATGATCGGACAGACCATGTTCTGTGGTGAAACGATGCAGGCAGTAGTCGCAGTAAAATGATTTATGCTCGTGTTTTGTAAGGGAAAATAACAATTTATTAATGCTACTGATAAGACAGTAATGTTTTCGGCTATTTGTATCGGACAGAAGTAAAAGATTAACATGATGTAATCTGTCCTTATTGGGGGTAATTCTTAAAGGATAAACCTCATTTTTTGATTCGTTTCTGATATTGTCTTCTATATCATAGCCGAAAACGTTTATAGAAATGTTGGGATTCTGTGTTTCAAATTTAGAAAGTGAGTTTATAGAAACAGGGTACTCGATACCGGACATATTTAAGGTGTTTTTGAAGGGAGCGTATTTTGAAGCACGTTCTTTATCTCTTACTTGAGGGTGTATGTGAGCTAGTACGGACCATAGAAAACACATTTCATCTTGGGGGTTCTTGATGTTGACTACTGCCTTGGTGAGTGCAAGTTTTCGCGGGGTTGGAAAGTAGGAGGACGCTGCTAGAGGCCTGTACCGTCCAACAACTAGTTCCAGCTTCAGTACAGCATCCACCGACCATCCGCTCCCGTCACGGGTAAAATTGGATATGCTATTCATGATTTTATCGTAGGATTCATCGAGTAGACAGTTCAACTCGTCGTTGTCGTCCGTGAGCAACGTACGACAACGTCCGTGGAAGACGGCGTCTTTGGTTACCTCTTTTTCTTCGCCGCTGTCACCATCTAACATAGTTTTAGTGAAACGTATCCTGCACGCAATATGCCATTTGATACTGCGTAAACGTGCTTGTTCTGCCAGAATATCCTTGCACAATAAAGGTCGCACCTCGGTCATTATCGGTACTATATCTTGATCTTCTTCTTCTGTGTACACAGGCAGGTAATTAAAAGTTGTGAGACATCCTCTAATACTACTGTTTCGCACAATATAAAATCGTGTCATATCTGAAACAATAGAAACACATGTATTAGCTAATAGGAATGATGAATAACACACACAAATTCATGTTTGTGGTAAATAAATAGATAGTACACGTTAGTTTATTGCAAACTGTGAAGATGGCAGCTACTCATGATTTTAGCATTGAAAGTGAAAGAAGAAAATCGTTCAAGTATTGGGAAGTGACGTTTGTCAGTCCCGACGAGTTAGCGTTTGCCGGGTTTTACTACTATCCGCTAAATTATGATGTTTGTGGACATAGTATGTCATTCATAGACGATAGAGTTAAATGCTTTTGTTGCGGAATTGAATTAGTTCATTGGAGAGAAGGTGACATACCTATGGTGGAACATGAAAAATTTTCTCCGTCATGTCAATTTCTAAACGATGTCAAGAGACAATACATTGGGGAGAAGGTGACAAACCTATGTCAGAACATAAAAAATTTTCTCCGCCATATCAATTTCTAAACAACGTCAAGAGACTATCTTATTCATGTTAATTCATATCAAACAAATTTGGTTTGCTACATAATTATAGAGAGAGACAATTGGTATTTAAAAAAATTTTTACCTTGTTGAGGATGTCCCTGTTCCTGCTGATGTTCTGGATTCTGCTGAAGGTCAGACATGATGATATTCAGACGTGAGAGTGAATACTGAAAAACAAAGACGCTGTTGTGAAGTTCACCGGGTATATATTGTGATGGCAGCGGTATGCGAACATCTGCTCTCCGGTACCAACGGTGGACACAGCGAGCCAATCCGGCATCAGCAGCCGCCGAGACGTGACCAACTTCGTGTTCGGAGCTAGCCAATCAGCGATGCCAGTTAGTTAATAAAACCTGAGCCGGCAGAAAGAGGAGGACTGCAGTACGCCGTGAACAGCGGGCGCAGCCGCCGAACATCTTAGCGCGGCACTACCAACATCACCGTTCTCGCAACTCGGTCCTTTTTAGGACCACCAAAAAAAAAAACACTAGAGTGTACGATTGGTGCCAGTTGTCATGTGGCAAGCCTTTTGTCCGGTGACAATATATAGTGCAAGCGTTGATGTGTGTGTGTATGCAACTGTACTAAAAAAGCTGTTATGCGCATGCGCAAATAATACAAATGCATATATGTAGATGACTGAAAAGAGATGATATAAAAGTGGTTGCACTGTAGTACTGTATGAACTTTTGTTTATGAAACTATCGAAAAAATACAATAAGGACGATATGAGGAAATATAAGTCTATACTACTAGCAACCAACGGGCACAAACAAAAATATAAACACAATACGCGAGTCTGTTCGTCGAAACCCCGTCTAAGCATTTCCTCTCTGAGCAAAGGAAATTGGCTCCCAGACGTGGACAGATTGGTAACGAGTGTGTTCAGAGAGCGATTAAGAAATTGAAAAGAGTCTACGAAACGCAAGGGACCCAGAGAGAACGACACGTAACGCTCACTGGATGTTGCAATGTACGTTATGTCGTACTACCTTCATCATATCCTCGGTGTCTTTCATCAACCACGAGAAGAAAGTGTCTACGACGTTTTCACCTCGATAAACTTTAGCCTCTCTCCAGAGTCTGTGTGAATGATCGACGTTACCACCACCACCACCACTATCACATTCTACTGTCCTTTTGTGACGAATATTCTATCATTGTTTGGTTCTCTCTGGTTTGATACAGACGTGTTCACTAGTGTCTTCTAATAATGTCGTTTCTTGTAAAGTTTAATGTTGTAATATCATGCATTACAACACGGTATCAGAGAAAGCGACGAGGCGTTTAGAAAAAATTACAGACCGATTCTGGAACCGTTAGAAGCTATTTCACGAAAGTTAAGTGGTGATATAATGGAGGAGGGGAGGAGGAGAAGAAGAGCCTACACAACATGTAATAACTGAAAACGAAAGTGGCACGCAGAGTCATAACGCTTCTCATTTCAGTGACAATAGCGCATGGAACCCTAACACTTTACATTTCAGTGACGATTCATTAGCAAACAAATATATGTGTTGTGCGAATCGGCTGACTGTAAACGGATTATAGATCGTATGTATGGTGTTCGATACGAAGGTGGTAAATTTATGATAGGTGTTTCAAATGTGAAAATCGATGATAACGACAACTTTCATGTCAAAGGAAAAATTTACGAGGGTACACCTGGTCTGTATGAACTTTTGTTTATTAAACTATCGAAAAAATACAATAAGGACGATATGAGGAAATACAGTCCATACTACTAGCAACCAACAGTCATATGATGAAATTAATTTCTATTTTTAATTTATTTGTGTGTGCGTATGTTTGACTGTAGTGCAGATTCTAATTTACAAAGTTTTGATGAATACTATTTGAAAGGGGGGAGCTCTCTAGTTGACATCTCCGCCGATGTAATGACTCTCAAACATAAAAATGTAAACATAAACAGACGGTGTTTGTTGACACGTAAACATTGCACACTTAAAATGTAAACATTCCGAGTTCGTTGACACGTAAACTGTTTTTCCTTTCGTGAGTAATCGTTCGTTAATAAGATATGAATTAGCTTAATCGATTAAATGGTTAGACTAGTAATGGTAAATGTGAAGGTAAAGAAGGTAAGTATGTAGGTTCGATTCCTGTTAATTCATATTTTTGTTAAAAATATTTTTTATAAATATTGAGGAGAAGGGATAATAACATATTCTTTTATAATTATTAACAACGTTGTTTGGTATTTGTCATTGTAAAGTACAATCGGAAACCATGACGCCACTTAAATCTGTAATATTTTTTTTTTAACATTATGGACAAAATGTTTAACGGATAACACAACACAGTTTCAATTGGATCAGGTTAAACGTTACTTATATGAATATGGATATCTTTATACGAAAGATAAAACGTCATTGCAATTAGTAAATGATTCAGATGTTTCCAATGCCCTCCTTATATTTCAAGAATATTACAAATTACCTGCTGACGGCAAATTAAATAATGAAACTCGAAATTTAATGTTAAAACGTAGGTGTGGTAATACCGATATTCTTTCTGATTATAGAAAGAAATCAGCTAGAAAAACCACGCTTTGTTGTGTTAGCGTTTCAGACAGCAAGAAAAATGTACTGCCAGCATGCGCTGATGAATTTGATCACTGTAACGTGATCAATGCGAGACTGTTTCTAAACGACAAGTATTATCCTTACGATAATTTAAACTTGGATATTGGGAAAGACCGTTTTGCATTATTGTACAATATGTACGCCAGTTTTCAAAGTTCGTATTACCACCGTTTAGACGGCAGCCCAGTACTGACACCGGAATTATTCAAATCAAAAGCCCTGCTGTTTGTTTTCGATTGTAGCAGACAAGACGAAGCACTTAAGTCTTCAGCAGTTGATGTACGTTTAGAATTTGAATCGTCAACGAATTTTCCTACACAGACGACCGCCTACTGTATGATACTACATGATTCGCTTGTAGAATATACGCCATTGTCCAACACAGTACATAGTCGTGTTTAAGTCTTGTCGAATAAAGAGAGACATACACGCACAGGTAATTACATTATAAACTAGGAATTGCTTCCGACGTCTGCGAGCGAGAGAGAGAGAGAGAGAGAACGCGCATGTAAGTAGTTGACAACACACACGCACACATAGTTAATATTTGTTAATTATTTAATACAATGAAAAATGAAGTCAACGTTTTGACGATGAGTGAGAGAGAGAGAGAGAGAGAGAGAGAGAGAGAGAGCGGGCGTTGTAAGTACGTACACAGTTAATATTTGTCGAATATATATAAACTTTCTAAAATCATATACATGCGCGGTAATGACCACAGAGAGGAGAAACGGTTTGAACATAACGTTTGACAACGAGAGAGAGAGAGAGAGAGAGACAGACAGACAGACAGACAGATATAGACAGTCGGACGGATGGACGGACGGACGGACAGAGAGAGAGAGAGAGAGAGAGCGGGCGTTGTAAGTACGTACACAGTTAATATTTGTCGAATATATATAAACTTTCTAAAATCATATACGTGCACGGTAATGACCACAGAGAGGAGAAACGGTTTGAACATAACGTTTGACAACGAGAGAGAGAGAGAGAGAGACAGACAGACAGACAGACAGACAGACAGACAGACAGACAGATATAGACAGTCGGACGGATGGACGGACGGACGGACGGACGGACAGAGAGAGAGAGAGAGAGAGAGAGAGAGAGAGAGAGAGAGAGAGAGAGAGAGAGAGAGAGAGAGAGAGAGAGAGAGAGAGCGGGCGTTGTAAGTACGTACACAGTTAATATTTGTCGAATATATATAAACTTTCTAAAATCATATACATGCGCGGTAATGACCACAGAGAGGAGAAACGGTTTGAACATAACGTTTGACAACGAGAGAGAGAGAGAGAGAGAGAGAGAGAGAGAGAGAGAGAGAGAGAGAGAGAGAGAGAGAGAGACAGACAGACAGACAGACAGACAGACAGAGTTTGTTTAAAGCAATTTTTCAGAAAATTTGTAACAGACATAATAATTTGATCATACACACACACACATGTATTAAATTCAATAACACGCTTGATAATGCAAATAATTTTTACGTTTAAATAAAAATATTCAGACAGCAAGAAAAAATGTACTGACAGCACACGCTGATGAATTCGATCACTGTAACGTGATCAATGCGAGACTGTTTCTAAACGACAAGTATTATCCTTACGATAATTTAAACTTGGATATTGGGAAAGACCGTTTTGCATTATTGTACAATATGTACGCCAGTTTTCAAAGTTCGTATTACCACCGTTTAGACGGCAGCCCAGTACTGACACCGGAATTATTCAAATCAAAAGCCTCGCTGTTTGTTTTCGATTGTAGCAGACAAGACGAAGCACTTAAGTCTTCAGCAGTTGATGTACGTTTAGAATTTGAATCGTCAACGAATTTTCCTACACAGACGACCGCCTACTGTATGATACTACATGATTCGCTTGTAGAATATACGCCATTGACCAACACAGTACATAGACGTGTTTAAGTCTTATGTTATACATATTTTGTAAATACTAGTTTTAAATATATATATATTTTCATCATATTTGTAACATTATAATATTGGAGCTATGTGTGTGTATGTATTTTTAATTGTAAAACTAGTTTAGATATATTTTAATACTTGTAACAATATAATCTTGGAACTGTGTATGTTTTTTTTTTTTTTTTTTTTTAAATTGTAAATATTAGTTTAGATATATTTTTATACTTGTAACAATATAATCTTGGAGCTGTGTATGTATTTTTAATTGTAAAACTGTTTAATATAATCTTGGAGCTGTGTGTATGTATTTTAATAAATGTATATATATATATTACACACACTTTATTATTATTTGTATAACCCACTCCATAATAATTTGATCATACACATACGCGCGCGCACACACACATGTATTAAATTCAATAATGCGTTTGATAATGTTTTAATGCAAATAATTTTAGGAAAGTCTACATTCCGCATTCATAAGGAGATAGTCACCGCTTACAGCTATGTATGTCCACAACAGAATTAGAGAGAGATATAAATCTCATCATACGCTGTGACCTACTTTCTAAATTTGTTACATTAAAAACGTTTGTTTAAAGCAATTTTTCAGAAAATTTGTAACAGACATAATAATTTGATCATACACACACATGTATTAAATTCAATAACACGCTTGATAATGCAAATAATTTTTACGTTTAAATAAAAATCTGCACATACATTAAAATTAAAATTAAATAAAATCTGTACAACTTACCAAAACTAGTATGTGCGTTGTCTACACTGAAGGCGTACAAACAGTCTTTCAACTATTAAAAAAGATGCAGAGATTTCACGATGTATCAGCGATCAATGAGAAATTGCCACTATAAAAATACGGTAAGAATATATTTTCAGAAATTGTAATTTGATCATACACACACGCGTACACACACACACACACACACACACACACACACACACACACACACACACACACACACACACACACACACACATATATTAAATTCAATAAATAATGCACTTGATAATTTTTACGTTTAAATAAAATCTATACACTTACCAAAAGAAGATGTGTATACTGGAAGACACGTAAGCGTACAGTATCAGCCAAACTAGTATGTGCGTTGTCTACACTGAAGACGTACAAACAGTCTTTCAACTATTAAAAAAGATGCAGAGATTTCACGATGTATCAGCGATCAATGAGAAATTGCCACTATAAAAATACGGTAAGAATATATTTTCAGAAATTGTAATTTGATCATACACACACACACACACACACACACACACACACACACACACACACACACATGTATTAAATTCAATAAATAATGCACTTGATAATGTTTTAATGCAAATAATTTTTACGTTTAAATAAAATCTGTACATACAATAAAAATTATACTCAGTTATTAACGTATTCAAATGTTTCAATAATGCGCTTGATAATGTTTTAATACAAATAATTTTTACGTTTAAATAAAAAAATCTGCACATACATTAAAATTAAATAAAATCTGTACACTTACCAAAAACTAGTATGTGTGTGTTGTCTACACACCCTTAATGATGAAAGTTGCGTATACTGAATGCGCACAAACAGTCTTTCAACTATTAAAAAAGATGCAGAGATAGATTTCACGATGTATCAGCACATACACAAGCAGTCAAAATGAGAAATTTTCGCTAATTTTCTGTGCGTATATATATTGTACACTGGTAGTGGGAGAAAGCTTGCATGTCCGTTTTTAGAGTAATTACTGTCAGCGGTGTTAATGCTTGACAGGTGTCAAATTAGAAAGTAGAGTTGTCCGTTTTTAGAGTAAATACTTTATAATCCTAATTACTGTCAGCGCTGCTAATGACTAGCAGGTGTGAAATTAGAATGTAGGACGTTGTACACAAGGTTAATGACCTCTGGTTTAATTTAGCGAATAATAACTATATCTAATTCAGTATCGGATCAATGCTGTCAACGTACCCCGAATATGCATGCAATTATTTGTATAGTAATCAGAAATGTGTGTGAGAGAGACATTTTAATAATTTGTAGGTTGTATCTTACAATCATGAAAATTATTATTTAAACTGATAATTGTTTTATTAAAATCTTACAATGACGAAATATTATTATTTCATTGTTTACGATATATATATTTAATGCAAAAATGAATTTTTAAAATTACAATCGTCTGTAAACTATATTTAAGTTCGTGTACACATCGTTTGAATAAGGGAATTCTTGTCAACGTTTGCATCGAGAGACATACAATGTGTGTATGTGTACACAAAACTTTTGAAAATACCTCATTTCAAGGAGATTTTTTTATGCGTAACACTTTACCACACACACAGACTTGGCAGTATATTAATTTCTAAATCGTGGTCAATGACTGTCATGTGTCAAAAAAAGGACGCAACGAGGTAGGTGATAAATATATTTCCTGGTGATTACATTTTAGTATCGCTACTTACAATAATCCATTATGTAAAACTGATGACATAAAGAGAGAGAGAGAGAGGGAGAGAGATAGTTATTTACATTCAAGAGAGAATTGACTCATCACTCGCCCTGATATGCAAATCAACTTCATTAAAAAAAAATAAATAAAAAAATAAAAAAAATAATAAAAAAAATGTCAATGGCCGAAAAATGCTGACCTGTGTTGTCGATATTACTTACAAACCATGCAATTTTGTTTCCAGAAGTTCAATTTTGTTGTTTTTTGCAAACGTATTGTCTCTTATCTTGAGTGTCATGAGATTTTATGACACAAAGTAACACCAGCGTCTGAGGAGGGATACTAGACATATAATGTCCTTGGCCTTGTTCATATTGTTCTTGCTCTTACCGTTCGAATCACACCTGTTGGAGACCAAATCTGTTACAGAGACCATGTGTACTGGAAGTAGCGAACTTTAAATACGGATGACGCGAGCGACGGCATACCAAGAAATCGGGCGTCCACTAGTAACAGTCACAGTGAATCTGCAAATACGCGTCTGCAACTCGGCTGTATGTGTTTTGTTTTGCCTCACCCATTATATATTTTTTCATATTTTATGCGTAACACTTTACCACACACAGACTTGACAGTTGTAGCGTGACAGATGTATGCATAATATTGAATGGCAATTGATCATTAGAATAATGAAGTTATAATATTTAAATTTGGAAGAAAGCATTAAGTTTAATATAAAACTATTAATTCATAGCAACTGTGGAAAGAAATCATTATTATAAAGAAAATACAAGTTCAAATAAAAGGAGTTACTAGTGATGAGTCATCCAAGACCAGTCTCATAACCAAAGATTTTCAAGGTATAACCCAGGAAGGTAAAAAAGTAAATAATAAAGCAGTACTGAATATGACCAAACCCACAACGAGGAAGAATAAATAGAAGAGAAACCCTAAAATAAGCCAAGATCAAACAATACAGGTGGTGTATTTCCGAAATAAAGAAGAAGATGGAGAAGATCCCAAGAAACCTGATGAAATCAAGAAGAAGATGGAGAAGATACCAGTCCCAGAAGGCAGGAGAAAAGAAGACTGATGAAAGAAGAAGAAGGCAGCATTCTGAAGAAGATGTCATGCTCTTATAAAAGACACCCAAATCCCTATATCCCCAAAATAAATATTTAAAAACAAAAGTATAACGAAATAAAAACCACATGTATATAAATTTAAGAGAGAGAAATGTATAAAGTAAAAGTTGCCTGTGAACTAAGATGAAACGATAATATAGTACCCATGGAACAAATCTCCATTGAAAAAACGCTAACCAATTTATTATGTTAATAAGACTATACGACCATTTAGCATTAACATAATATATAAGTGCAAAGTGAACCAGTGATAGTTTTGGGTATTATAAAAAATGAACCTTGTGTTTCATTCTTGGCAATCACAAACATTGGATGCAATGAAATATGCAATTTTTCAATGACTTGAAATGTGTACTGTGACAAAATGTTGTTCATAAGACATGAATCTGTTTAAAATAACATTTTGTTTTACATGAAAAAAGAAAAACAGATTTCATAATACTTTTTGAACAATTCATACTATTTATTTATTAATGACAGGGTACAATTCCCCAAAGACAATGTATAAAAGACGGTATAAAAACTGTAGAATCCTACTTATAATAATAGTTAGAAATAAGAATATAAATATAAGGTTTTTATGTATATAGTACAAGAATGTTTAAAAATGTTTTAGATATAAGGCCATTTGTTTGGGTCTGATACAACTAACATCAGAACTATAAAAATAGTTACCACTTGTAAATAGTAGAGAGTAATTAAGATGTTAGTTAGTAAAAAACCTTTTTTGTAAACCATGTTTCCATGTTGGAAATGGGGATTTTGTTGCAAAATGTCTGACTTGAAGACAACCATTTATTTAAAAAAATATTCTTTATTTTGTTTAACTATTATTTGTATTGTAACCAATACTAATTGTTTTTGTGTAATTTGAAAACATGTTTAATTTATAATACTATATGTAAAAGTCAGAGAGGGTATCACACATCATATATTGTTTGTAAAATATTTTGTAAGAAAAATTGTTAAAAAATCATAGGCCAAAAGAATGGAAACCAAACTTCATCAAAACAGAGAAATTGCTCATTTAAATGCAAATAAACAAAAGGGGTTTAGACAAAATAAACTTGAGATCAAGCCATATAATTGCACATACCATTTAGAAAGATTTTAATAAATTATATTCAGAATTATAAATAAAAATGAAAATGACTAAACTCAGAAATTTAGACATGGGAGTCATATATTCCAGAATAATGTTTCAGAATACAACTAATTCAATTAATTACCAGAAAATAAGGGAATATGAACCTTTTAATACAATATAGGATTATTAATGTTAAATATAACTGATAAAATGGCTGTATTTATATAATGACAGGAAGTAAATTTTGATGTTTTGACTTTTCAGAGTATACCAAACTGAAAGTAAAATTACTATTTTTTGGACAGAAAACACTATAAAACGGCATTATTTAATCTGAAAATAAGCTGAATGAACTGAAAGATTAATTTAAATAACATCTAGTGAATAAAATTGATAAATAACCCAAGTATAGGTATTTATATAGTGAAATATTAAAGTGTGCACAGGATATGAAAATATATTTGAACAATGTTAAGAATAATATTATATGGGCTAAGAGTTTAATTGAAACTGAAGGAAACAGTTAGTTGATTATTGGTATTCGAACGGTTAACATAACGAGAGTTTTGTGACGATCTAACCTATCTTACAACGATTAAAGTTAAGCGGTGAATAGCACGTTACTGTGAAATCGAGAGTGTCTTATAAAATCCTTCCAGAACATATACATTGTGACAAAAACAATCAAGAAACACTAATTAACACTAAACAATACATTTCTACTCCGAAAAACACCACAAAACACCAGAAAACTGTATAACACATTAAACAAGTAATAGTGTCGGAATTGGGAAAAGTGTTTTGACTTATAATTACACGT
Source organism: Magicicada septendecula (assembly GCA_034769895.1). Classification (NCBI taxonomy): domain Eukaryota; kingdom Metazoa; phylum Arthropoda; class Insecta; order Hemiptera; family Cicadidae; genus Magicicada; species Magicicada septendecula. Next base: position 216,017,515 of record CM068374.1, read on the forward strand.
ATATACTAAATACAACCCAGAAATTACACCAGTCACTACACAACATTTAACAAGAGATTCGCAGACACCAGAACAGGAAGACTATAGGAAAATCTTTTATTTGGAACGTCGAATATACGAATGACATTTTACTAACTTCACGGCAGCCATTTGCAATATTGGTCGTCTTCGCCAGAGCAACGCCTCCTAGTTCGATACAGCTGTTTGGTGAAAACAATTATTTTATTTTCAAATTATTATTCAATGTTTGTGTTTAGTAATAATTATTCATTTGATGTAACGTTATACTTTTAAATATTAGCCCGATTTCTCTGACTTTGATAATAATTGGCTGTTTAAAGAACCCTGTATAATTTTTATATAATATACTTTGTAACTTTTTCGATATCCTGAGAGTCGATAATAATCGATAAGAGTCAAATTGCTATTAATTAATAAAACATTAATATTCTTCAACACTAAATAGTTCTTCATTTCATAAATATTACTAGTTATCACTAATATAATTATAATTAATAATCTATCAGGACTTTACCACCTATAAGTGAAGATAACCTAAAAAATAAAAAGGTAAACAAGTATCGATTGGTTTGAAGACAGTCTTATGAGTGGTGATAGTTTATTTAAAATATACCAAAACTTTAATAAAAATTTTCAGAAGAGCATTACACTTTTTAAAACTTCACAGCCCTATATTAATTAATTGATCATAATTAATTAATTAATAAAATTAAAAATTTTTTGTTTTAATTATTTTTTTTATAAACATAATTTTTTTTTTAAATTTCCTTCAAAACAATAATTTTTGTTTTGAAACTTTCGGTGAAGCTGAACATATGTATTTCTTCATCAACATTACGCTACTCGACCGGTCTTGCTACCATTGAGACTCGACCAGCTGGGAAACTTAAGGAAGTGTTTCAGGCCAGTAAGACGTCGAGAGCCACACCAATTACAAACCAATTGAAGAACACACACATCTAATATTATTATTTATTACACAGTATATTAATTTTTAAATCGCAGTCAATGACTGTCATGTACCAAAATTAGAAGTAGAATGCAATGAGGTAGGCGATAAATATATTTCCTGGTGATTACATTTTAGTATCGCTAATTACAATAATCCATAAGTAGCACGACGCTTATGTAAAACCGATGACATAAAGAGAGAGAGAGAGGGAGGGAGAGAGATAGTTATTTACATTCAAAGGGAGAATTGACTCATCACCCGCCCCTGATATGCAAATCAGCTTCATTAAAAATTAAAAAAATAAAGCATGCACGACAAACATACTCTCTCAAGTCTCAGATTCTGGTAGACAATATCCATTTTCACTTGATAGATAGGCGTACCATTTATACATATTTTGTAAATACTAGTTTAAATATATATATTTTTTCATATTTTATGCGTAACACTTTAACACACACAGACTTGACAGTATATTAATTTCTAAATCGCAGTCAATGACTGTCATGTACCAAATTAGAAGTAGAACGCAATGAGGTAGGTGATAAATATATTTCCTGGTGATTACATTTTAGTATCGCTAATTACAATAATCCATAAGTAGCACGATGCTTATGTAAAACCGATGACATAAAGAGAGAGAGAGAGGGAGGGAGAGAGATAGTTATTTACATTCAAAGGGAGAATTGACTCATCACCTGCCCCTGATATGCAAATCAGCTTCATTAAAAATAAAAAATAAATAAAGCATGCATGACAAACATACTCTCTCGAGTCTCAGATTCTGGCGAATGCGTTGCTCATATAGTTTGAATTTCCCACCGAAGAAAAATGTTGGCAGATCTGTTCTATACACACTCAATAATACAGGATTGGTAACCCTGATCATATATTTTAATACACATATCAAGTTTGAACCCCTGCATAGGTTGGTAAACCTGATCATATAGATTTAATATACATTATAACACACAACAAATTTGAACTCATGCAAGGTTGGTAACCCTGATCATATATTTAATATATACACTATAATGCATCAAGTCGGAACCTCCCACCCACCACCCACCTCTGATATGCAAATCAGCTTTATTTAAAAATAAAAAATATATTTGCGGATGCGGGTGGTCCATTTGGGATGCTGCGGGTCCAGCTGATAGAAAGTGAAAGTGATCTAGGCTTGCGAAAGGCGGCATATATTCGCGGATATGCAAATCAATTTAATTAAAAAAATAAAAATATCAAATTAAAAAAATTTATTCGCTGAAATTCGTGGACTGATAGAAAGTGAAAGTGATCTAGGCTCGCGAAAGGCGGCATATATTCGTGGATATGCAAATCAATTTAATTAAAAAAATAAAAATATCAAATTAAAAAAAAATAAATAAAAAAATTTATTCGCGGAAATTCGCGGGCTGATAGAAAGTGAAAGTGATCTAGGCTCACGAAAGGCGGCATATACGCGAAAAAGTCGTGGATGCTGTGGTCCAGTAGAAAGTGAAAGTGATTGGTGCGGGACTCTAGTAGTTGACATTGTGTTGCGTCAGGACCGGCATTTTCCCCCTACTCAGAATTATTATTAACTTAAAGTTTATTTTATGTTGAACACGCTGAAAATCTTTTTACTTTCTTGGATTTCGTTGTCCATGATGTGTCCGTTACTTAACTAAATATCACTATAGTATTGACGACTCGGAACACTAAGTTTTTTATAAGTAAAAACGTAAAGTTTTACCTTACAGCCTAAACCGGCTTTCACCTTTAGAAGGCTTCATCAGAGGCTGCCGTAGGTAGCGTTGTCCGTCTTGTTGTTGGCGACGGGATAGTTATTCGAAAGATCGAAGCTGTGTGTGTGTGGTGAGATGTGTTCGAATAATGCGTGCGATTTGAATTGTGTCTGTTCGTTTAGGATGTCATTTTTATTTGTTTTTGTGTGTTTGTATATTTCTAATTGTTCTAGAGTGTCTAGTTTTCGGCCTTTTGTGTGTACGTGTAGAATGTTCATGTTATTGTCGATGTTTTTATATGTGTGGTTTGCTTCAATGAGGTGGTTTGCAAAGGTAGATTCTGTAGTGGTGTGGAGTGCTTTTGTGTGTTCAATGTATCTCTGTTTGAAGCTACGTCCTGTCTGGCCTATGTAGAATTTGTTGCAATTTGAGCAATTTAGCTTGTATACACCAGGTAGATTGAATTTGTTTTGTGCTTTGGGCATGCGTTTTGATAGTCATAGGCATGCGTCTTTTTACTGTCATAGCACTGCTTATTTCAATAAATTTCACAAATTACTTACCACACTTACCAGGTTTCCTTAGTATAATAAGAAAATGCAGGTTTCAAAGCTGTTTGTTACTAAAAAAAATTTAATTTGTTTTAAAATAAGAATATCTCAAAAAAAATTTTCGCGTAATGCGAGCAAATAGGTAGCAGAATAAGCTTCTGAAATTTTCAAGTCTCTAGCGTTATTCGATATTTTTTTAATTAACGAAATACTCACAGGTGGCATTCACTATAGAGGTGGCCTTCACTGTGGTCTCTACCCTACGTATTAGAAATATTACGCATACCAATACCACGCCCACTACGGACATATAGTTTTAACCGTAATAACTTTTGACATATCCACTAATATTTTTACCCATTTGGATCGTCTAAATAATGAGTTAGGAAAAGTGTCTCAGGTTCTCGGGGGGGGCATGGCCCCCATGGCCCCCCCTGAAGCCGCCACTGCTAAGTGTGAAGTATGTTTTTGCTTTTCACTGGGATATTAAAACCACAAATGTTTAGAGGAAGATACACTAGTATCTATATTTATTATTATGATCAATTTTTCGGAATAGCAAGGTACAATTTCCTATGAGGGACAGAGTTGACTGGGTAAAATTTCCTATGAGGGACGCAATTGACCGGGTTCTTTTTCAGGCGGACGCAACTGACCAACGTCCTTTTTTAGTAAGACCTCTTCTTCTTCTATCAGGAATTAGGTAAACCACCCGTTCCGGCCCCCAAAGGAATATGTCCACTTCACCAACACTTCCTAGGACTTCCTATACTCTGTTGTCCAACAGGTCAGTATTGCCGAACTTCCTTAGGCAACCTGCCATCTGGCATCCTATTCAGATGAGCAATCCATCTTTCTTTGTTTTCTGCAATCTTGGATTTTAAAAACATTCAACTCTTTATGAATGTCTTAATTGTAGAATCTATCTCTTCATGTGCAGATTTTAACAGATTGCAAGAATCTCATCTCCAATGCCTGTATCCTACTCAGATGTTTCTTTACTGGAACCCAAGTTTCACAACCATACAGTAACACTGGCAGGTTATTATCTGAATAAAATTTTAGTCGAGTCTCTTTCCTTGTTTTCCTTGATAACACTTAATGAATTCTGCCACACATTGACTGAAACTTAGCCAACTTGTGATTAACACCATAATCCACATCATAAACGATGTCATAGCCAAGATAACAGAAATGTGACACCTGCCCTATACTCATATTACTCAATACAATCTTAGTTCACAAGGGGTATTTGCCCATAAATGCCACAGTTTTGTCTTCTGCACAGAAATTTACATGTAATTTGAACAGGATTTCTGTAACTGGAACATCAATCTTGGGAACTTACATATATTGTTTTGAACAATTACTTGACCATCTGCAAACATCATTGTATTCATATATGTTCTATTATTAATTTTATTCCCAGATGCAGTCATAATTTCCACTCTTTAACTATGGCATCAATATAAATTTTAAACAGTGTTTCAGACATGCTACAGCCTTGGTGCCCTCCCTGATTAATGTAAATCTCTTTTCTCAAATTCTTTCCTATAGACAATACTATCTTTATACAATAGTAAAAGATCTTTATAACATCTACAAGATGTTTAGGGTAACTTGTCTTACACATAATGTCCACAAAATGGATCTGTTAACTCTATCAAATGCTTACTTACTCATAGTAAGTAAAGGCAAGGTGTGTCTCCAAATAATTAAATTCCCTTCTTTCTACATAAACAAAATACATAAAAACATAACCTTTACTGCCGAATACAAATACAACAATAGCATAAACTTCTTAGACCTCTCCATCACAAAACTTCAACACAGGCACAAATTCAATACAGTGGAACTTGGTTATAACGTCATTGAAGGGACCAAAAAAATAATGACGTTATGTCTGAGTGACGTCATATAAGAGAGTCGTTATAAAAGACCCTTTTTAATCACTAGTAAGAAAGGAGAAATAAAAAAAAGATCTTTGCATTATTTACATTATTCGTGATATTTATTCTAAAGTTTACAAACTGCATTTCATTTATACAAACAGCATGAAGAATATTTTAGAAGATCAAAAATAAAATACATGTAACTTACATTTAGGCTTACTGTCGAAAGTAATCCGTAATTTTCTTTTGAACGCTCCTTTCTGAAAAATAAATTCTTTCTGTTGTGCTGTGGAGATGCTGCGCTGCATTGAACGTGTCATCAGACGTCTCTCTAAAGCAGTAAAATCGTGAAAGAGTTTCGGCGGCTCTCATTGCTTCCTGTACTGTCGGACAAACGATGTCGGCATCCTCCTCTTGCTCAGCATCTTCTTCAACACTATCTTCTGCTTCTATGTTTTTTACTTCCGCGATAATTTCTGCGTGACTCAACACTTGGAATGTTTCTACTTGGTGATCTACTGATGCATAGGAATCAAGTTCATTTCCAAATTCATTTACGTCGAATTTCTTAATCCACTCCGAGAGCGGCAAGTCGTCGTCTTCGTCATCATCGGGAAATTTTCATGTACGAGTTGTGCTTTACTAAAGCATTTTGCTATCGTCTTCTGTGTTACACTCTTCCAAGAGTCGTCTAGGAATTGTATTGCATCTAAGAGTGAAATTGTGGCAGGTTGCGCCGTGTCCATACAGAAAATAATTTTTTTTTAAAGTTGCTTGCGGTAGTGACACTTTAGGCTTCTAATGACGCCTTGGTCCATAGGTTGCAGGACACTCGTACAGTTGGCCGGTAAGAAGACCAGATTAATGTTTGTCAAATTTAACTTTGTATGGGCTGCACAGTTGTCAACTAGAAGTAGAATTTTTCTGTTTTTCGGTTGCAGTTCTTTATCCCACTTTCTTAGTTCACCTTCAAAAATACTAGAAGTCATCCACGCTTTTTTGTTGGCAGTGTAACTTACAGGAAGTTTTTTGATGTTTTTAAAACATCTAGGATGCAAACTTTTCCCGATAACTAAAAGTTTCCTTTTTTCGGTTCCCGTCATGTTCGCACAAACAAAAACTGTAACTCTTTGTTTAGAGAGCTTCCCACCAACGCACTTTTCATTTTTAAATTTGAAAGCCTTATCTGGAGTAAATTTATAAAAAATTCCGGCTTCATCTCCATTAAAGATGTCTTCATCTTTATATGATCGTCTAATTTCATAAAAGTGTTACGCACCCAATCGCCTGTAACATTCAGATCTACGCATTTTGCCTCACCACAAATTTTTGCAAAGGAAATCGAGTGTCAGGCCTTAAATCGATCTAGCCATCCGTTGGAGCATCCATCTGATGGATGGACTACCCATGGGCTCCACTATATCAGGTATACTAGCCGAAATATTTATACACACCATAGAACAGGAACACATACTGAACAATAACAAATACACCGATAAAATAATATATTGGCACAGGTACGTTGATGACATTTTACTCCTCTACAACGGCAATAAAAGACAAATAGAAAATTTCCACAAATACATTAATACTATACACCATAAATTAAAATTCATGCTTCAAATAGAACTAAATAATAGCATCAACTTCTTAGACCTTACAATCACCAAAACAAACAACACACACACATACAAAATATACAGGAAACCCACCACATCAGACATGGTCATACATAATTCATCCAACCACCCAACCCAACACAAACATGCAGCTTTCAACTACATGCTCCATAGGCTCACTTCAATACCCCTAAATACACATGACTACCAAGAAGAATTAAACACAATCAAATATATAGCAGTCAGAAATGGATACAACCCCGAATTAATAAATAAACTACACAAACGCATCCTAAACACAAAAAGTAAAACACATCAGACCAACAGTACACAACCCAGTAAATACATAACACTTACATACTACAATTCCAATACACACAAAATTGCAAACACATTTAGGAAACATAATTATAAAGTAGCCTACAGAACCAACAACACCATTAGGAAACACATTAATAATACTAACAAAGACACAGACACATACAACAAAACAGGGGTATATAAATTAAATTGTAATGACTGTCACCAATTCTACATCGGCCAGACGGGAAGATCTTTTTCCTCCAGATTTTCAGAACATTTAAAAGCCCTCACCACAAACTACATACATTCCACATTTGCCACACATTAACAAAACGAAAACCACAGTTACACAAACATAGAACACAACATGGAAATATTACACTACTTACCTAAAAGTAGAAAACTAAACACAGCTGAACAATTTGAAATATACAGATATCACGCACTACAACCAAACAACATATTAAATGAACAATTACATTATAGATCACATACACTATTTGATACACTGATCCCAACACACAATTTGAACCTCAGCGCCAATTCCCTCCCACCATCAACCATCAACCACCACCACACACACCTAAGTCCATAACCGTTATTCTGTAAAATGACATTCAGTATTTACACCCACTGAGGAAGATGCACATCACCTTGAAACGTCTGGGGAAGTGATAAAGAAAGTAAGTTCATGATGTGAAAGTTTATATATATATATATATATATATATATATATGATAATATTTTATAAAGTGAACGAAGAGGATGGATCAACAAGATAATTAATAATGGTACGGATGATAATACTACAATGCAGGGAGTCAAGGCCCCAGTATTGGCAGGAGAGGGCGAGTAGGCTCTGCTGCAGTGTTATTAACTAATGACCACAGCAACTCGGGGTGGACCACTTAGCCCTGTTACACAAAATGAGCCAAGCAATGTAGACAAAAGACTTCAAGGCATTAACACGCTTGGAGGAAAAATTCAGGATTTGCAAAAGAACTTATGATTTCAGGACTTATTAAAGGCAAAATAAGTGTGGATGGAGACTGGTTAACTCTATAAGTAGAAAGAACAAGACTGTGTGCAGGCTGTAAAAGGAAATCAGAGATTGGTGATAGGCCAGAAAAAGTATCTGAAGCTTTAGCTGCATCAATACAGACGTTGGCAATTTCGCATATGGTAGAATGGCAAATAAAAGTAAGGTAGGACACATGCAAATAAGTGCACCAAAAATAAAAAATAACTGGCTGCAGCTGATGAAAAATATCTTCAAAAGAAGGAAATGGATAAAACTAACCAATGCCCAATACCAGAAATTAGGCAAACTGCATAACATGCTTCCTAATGCACTAGTCACTCAAAAAAGAGGAGATCTCATGCATGTGAGATACTGAGTAAAGTGAAAAAGAATTGAGACCTCAAGAATCTTGGGGAACAGGTAACTAAGGTCCAGAGAGCAGTTACAGGAAATCTTACTCTTATCCTAATCAAAATGGATACAGTAAGAACAGTTACGTTCTGTGAACAAGAAGAAAGAGTATTTGGTCAAGATGCCACAGTTAGGAGCAAAATACATTAGCTGGATGTTGCTTGTTTTGTAACACCAGCAGCAATGCATATAAAGAATGATTGAGGAAGCCAGATGCTTCACTGCCACCTTAATCAAGTGTATGAAAAAAGTGTACAGTAATACTCAGACTTCTGTTGTGCAACTCCCTGCAGAGGTGGTTAGGAAAGTTATTAATTTTGGGAAGATCTAGTTTGGTTAGGTGCTGTGCCATATCAGAGAAAAGGAGCATCCAACTAGGTGCTCCAAATGTTGGAATTTTGGTCAGCTTACAAAAAATTGTGGAAACAGGATTATCAGATCTAAACATTGTATTAAATGTGAGAACAAAAGAGACAAAGCTGACAAATATCAGAATGAGCCTAGCTGTCTACTGTGTCCTGAAACAGTAGTGGCATGAGCAACACCAACAGTGACCATACATTTGGAAGCAGTAGATGTCTGCATCACCTGGCCTCCTGATCTATATAGCAGTTTTGCTTGCTGTTAAACAGAATCAATGAAGTTTTTACAACGCACCCTCAATCACTGTGAAGCTGCACAATCACTGTGGTAACTTCAACACCTGGTTTGCTAAATGGGGAGATGAATGCTAGAGAGTATGTCCTTATAAAACCATTCTGCTCCCTAGACCACATAATTCTTCTCAGTAATGGTAAATTGTTTACCTTCTGTAAAACAGCTGACTCAATAATTGAATTACTTTTGCCAGTGGTTATCTGGTTAAGGAAGGGGTTGGTTGGAGGGTCAGTGAACACCACATTCAAGCAAGCATCCTCTACTTGACCAAAAACAACCAAAACCATTTAGTACAAGGACAAATACAATTGAACAAATCTCAGCCTCCTTCAATGAGCAGGCATTCTCCCTTATTGATTTAAGCAGTCCCATCAGTGGTTTGACAGTTCAAGAGAAGATGAACGTTATAAAGTACATTAGAAGAGCATACGGTGCCTCAATGCCAAAGAAGCAGAATGTCACAGGTGTCAGGCAGTATACTAGTGGAATGAGGAGATTCCTTAGATTCACCAACAGTGCCATGTAGCAAGAAGATATTGTTACGACATCACAGAACAATCTACGTGTTTGTCGAATGTGCCAGAAGAATATCGCTCTACTGTGTGTGGCGTACGTGCTTGTAGACGCATTTGCGAGAGTCTTCTCGATGCCGCCACCCGTGCGGACTGTGTCAAGGACGCAGTTAATTACGTAGTTCATACGGACGCTAAGACGCAATTAGGAATCATCTAGTTATTCGGGGGCTATAAATACAATTACTCAGGGACGCTCAAGTCAGTATAGCAGCGATATATTTACAGTTCGGTTCGAGAGTTATTATCGGGCAACATTACTGTGTACGTTCAAGTGGTTATTAGTGAAGTGTTGCGTTTTATAATCAAGTGGTATAATTGTAATACAATTGTGTTTAATATTAGTGACATTTTATTGCGTGTGAACAATTTATATTTGATTTGTTGTAATAGACTGGTTGTTAATTACGAACCTATGACGATCAAGTAGGCCGTCGTAACAACATCATAGAACACATGGTAGAATCACGTTTGCTGCTCTCCAGATAGATTTCAAGAACTTATGCTCTCTGTTGAAGAAAACTGTTAAAGCAAGTAATTAGAGGTACTGGAAGGAACTGAGTGGTGAGGTAGATAGCAGTCCATGGAGAAGGCCTCTCAAAACAGTGATGGCCAAACTCATAACCATCAGTAACCTGCCCTATTCTTCTCCAAAAGATTGTCTTGTTGTTATTCCCCATTCAATGTGAATGTAACTGTCCTTTGGAGCTAGCTGTAGAGGAAGAAGTGGTCATGCTGGTTTAATTGAAGAACTGATGAAAGCTTGCAGTAAGTTGAGAACAAGCTGGGCTCGATGTAATTCCTAATGTCAGTCTAAAAGCAGCCACTAATGTATCTATTGACATGTCTTATATATAGTCTTATATTATGTACAGTGTATCATATTATAGTTATGATAGTACAAAACTTTTCAAAAATTACAAATATTTAAATTATTATCAGAATGATCACTGTTGCACACCACTATATAAAAATATTCCGATTAGCGCTTTCAAGCTCCACAGCCCATCGTCAGATCGAATCTGACGATGGGCTGTGGAGCTTGAAAGCGCTAATCGGAATATTTTTATATAGTGGTGTGCAACAGTGATCATTCTGATTGTGATTTCAACCACTAACACAAACTTCTTCATTAAAAATTTAAATTATTCTGTGTAAGGTGTTAAAACCTGTTAAAACCTGAGAAAAACATAGTAACTTTTTTACTTTTCTTCTTTCTCTAGTCTCTTTTCCTTCTCGCACAGCTTTTTTGTAACTTTCTTTTATTCTTGGATTTCGTTGTCCATGACATGTCCGTTATTTAACTAAATACAACTATTTCATTAACAACTTGGAACACAAAGTTTTTTATGAGTAAAAACATAAAGTTTTACCTTACAACCTGAACTGGTTTTCACTTTTAAAAAAGGTCAGAAAGGTCTACTGAAGATTTTCTTTTGTTGCAGTTAATAATGACTTTAGCTTTTATGTACACAGAGCAGCTTTCAGTCAGGGCTGTACACAACACGCACATAACTTCTAAAAACTGAACCAGTGAAGAAGCTTTTTAAAAGTGAAAACCGGTTCAGGTTGTAAGGTAAAACTTTATGTTTTTACTCATAAAAAACTTTGTGTTCCGAGTCGTTAATATAATAGTGGTATTTAGTTAAGTAACGGACACATCATGGACAACGAAATCCAACATTAGAGACATTCTTAGAAGACTAATTAACGCTATTTGTTTTCTAGATAAACAAGAATTACCATTTCGGGGACACAACAAAACAGAAAATTCAGTTAATCGAGGCAATAACGTAGAACTTCTAAAGTACACAGCCAAATACAAGAATAATCCTATTTTTGAGGATAATGTGGACACATCTACTGTATTCAGAGGACTGTTTAATTGAATACAAAATGATCTCTTTGAAGCAGCTAGTTCAGCTCCTTTAGTGGCTATAAAAAAATGAAATAAAGAAGGCAAACTTCATACCTGTATTTATTAGTCGATGAAATGACAGACGTTTCAAATAAAACACTGTGTGACGATTTAATAGGGTTAAATAGCACAAAATAAAAAAAGAGGTAAACATAATATAATCCTAAATGAAACTACATAATTTTTCTCCCTATGAAATAAATAGAAACCTAAATAATGTTAAACAAATAAATATGTAAACCACCTCCTGTTTCTTCAGCGAGTAATAAATTATAGAGAGACGTAATAAACCAGCAATTTACAATAAGTAAAAATAATAATTAATAAATTAAGAACTATTTCTCGTGCAGGTAAATAACAACACACGTGGACACGCACATCGCTAAGCCAGCGGTGTGCGCCCCAAAAAGTTAGTTGTAACTCAAGAGTCCGCCGCGAGAACAACACAGTTGAAAATGTAGGCAGTAACTACAAAATTATAGAGAATGAAAGAATATGTCGTTCACTCTCTTAGTTTCTTTAAGCTAATGCTTAGTAAAGCTGATAGAAATAAGTATCAGTAATTTCAATATGTTTAACATCTTTGATGCTCTGAAGAAGCCTTTAAAGGCGAAAACCGGTTCAGGCTGTAAGGTAAAACTTAATGTTTTTACTTATAAAAAACTTTGTGTTCCGAGTCGTTAATATAATAGTGGTATTTAGTCCCTATTGTGTCAAACCTTCTGGTTGTGAGCCGATATCTCCTATTTAAATTGGTCATCTAAAGAAGTTTCCATTCTACCCTGACCAAAAGCACCAATACACAATGATGGACGAAAATAATTCACAGTAATTTCATGGCCAGCAATAGATTTAATAAATGTTTGAATACAGTCTTGGCTCAGCTAGTGTTCCTGTCCTTTCCAAACAACAAACAATACCAGCAAAATAATTCATTTAGATCAGCTCTATCAGCCAACCACTCACATTTGCTGTGCATTTGTTGGAGTTTTAAAAGTCCGGGATCGGCGTACCAGTTTTTATAATGTCAGTTTTTTTGTTAAATATCTGGAAAGAAAAAGGCTTTGCCAAAAGGTCCTATATTATACAAACTGACACTGTAGAAAGTATTTAAACCAACACTGAAACTATTATAAAATATATAATTATATCTTCAAATACAATGTACACCTATTGTTTAAATGCAAAGTAAATAAAACATAAGACACACTGTTTAACAGGGTATAATTATAACTTCAAATGGATAACGCATATGGTTTAAATATGGTACTAAATAAAACGTAACATGCACAGTGATACAACAACTCAACGCAATGGAGTCCAATTCAACTGAAGCTAGCGTCAGTTACTGACCACTGCAGTGGTAGTTTTCTATCTCACTCTTCGTGCGGGTGCATCTCTCTACACTGAGCCATCTCACGCTGAGACAAATCTGCTTCACCTACTGTAGCAGTGCCAGCATATAAAATCAGTCTACTTAGTCACATTAGATAAGTCCAATGAATTTTTATTTTGGTTAATTAAAATTAGATGCAATTAAATAATAGCATCTACTCTAAATAATAATTGCAGTTAGCATGTCGTCAATAATTAGTGCAGCAGTGCTCCACCTGCTTCCCTTGACCACACACCACTGGGACATCTTCATGTACTCACAGTTCTAATGAATGCCTCTGATATTCTACTGATCCTTCATACTGGTCCCAAATGTTTGAAATCTGGTAAAGATTCCTAAAGATATCATGGACAATGAGCCTAACAAACGTCTAAGTATTGATAGGATTGAAAATAAAACAAAAACTTATTACCCTAATATTCTAAAGTAAATGACATATAATGACTTGAAAGTACATTACATAAGTTTCAAAACTTTATATGTGTAAAAGTTATGATGTACTGGAGAAAGAATTGTTCAAGGAAAGTGAAGGGCAAAAGGTCATCGGAAGATTGCTGTAAAAAAACTGCCTTATTGGTATCCCAATATTTCATTGCAGCTAAGACACTGCCACTAATAGGAAATGGAGATACATGGAAAGATTGTTACTTCCGCCTTTGCTGTCATAATGCCTATATCACAAGATTCCTGTCACTAATGTCCAGTGACCAAACAATCTGTGTTTAGTCTGAAAGTAAATATGATATAAGCAAATTAAGTTCAACTTTAAATAATTAAACTTCAAGTTTAAATAAATAACTTCTACAGAACTGAAATAAACAACTTCTACAGAACTGAAATAAACAAATATAACTCAGATAATCTAAGCTTGGAGCCTGATAATGCAATCAGCTATACCTATGTAGCTGGTTACATAGGTAACACAATAAAAGTCAAATTCATAAAATGTGTATTATTTGCCCTTTATAAAAGTGTAACGCCACTACAAACTCCTCCTCTACTCATTTCACTCTCCTGTATTGTTCTTGAAATCTCATAATCTGGAGATGCATTAAGCATTACTGTCACTTTAAAAATAGTTAAATCACTGTCAGAATCTTGGTACACTTTTCCACCATTCTAGTTTATTTTGATTTATCCGAGAAGTATTTTCTTTAACCTGTCCATTGAAAGTCACCTTCACTTGTTACATATTAAAATTTCTTTCTTCTTTTGTCTTCTGACCTGAGATTTCTCTTTTCTTTGATTATTTTTCAAATATTTGTGAATGGAAATAACCAAAGCAGGAAGAATTGAAACGCTGAGGCTGAAATAAATGTAAAACTAGTAAACTATTCTTTATGAAGAGAGAGATATCAGGAGAAATAAAGCAATACAAACAAATGAAAAATAAACTGACATCAAGATCAACAAAATGCACCCTCTGTAACTAGACCCAAAAATATGGATAACACTTATTGTGATGCCACCATTTTCAGTAACTTCCAATTAGCACTTTTGAACATTTCAGCTCAACTTCAGATCAAGACACAAATCATATTAACACAATATACCTATCTGCGACATTCATGTCTACCTCTTACCAAAGGCATACACAATCCATAAACAACTGCACAGATAAACAACTTAAACAAACCTTTTCTTTGACTACCTACTATACACGATTGGTGTTCCATTACTTCTTATACCGTACATGCTATTTGCACTATTATCACTTTCACATCTTAATATTACATTAGCATACTTTACATATACATTACATACTTTAACATGGCATTAGGTTATGAAATGCTTCTTGTTGAATTGAATTTCATAAACAACTGGAAAACAGTGAAGTCGCAATAAATGGTATTCTATTCTGTTTGAATCTATAACCAACTAAAAAGGCATTTTATAACTTTTGAAAACAAGATATTAAGCAAAATTTATTGTCCAATATATGAAACAGGTGTATGGGATATAAATTGTAATAAGGAATTGTATTCACTCTTGCAGGGTCACTCTAGATATTTTAAAGAGCTGTATATTAAATTATTACAAGCACAAGCAATTTTTAAATTGCACAAGCAAAGATCATTTTTCAATAAGAGATCTCTTCTTGCATCCAGAATTATGTCCCTGAAAACCAGAAAGAG
Source organism: Magicicada septendecula (assembly GCA_034769895.1). NCBI lineage: Eukaryota > Metazoa > Arthropoda > Insecta > Hemiptera > Cicadidae > Magicicada > Magicicada septendecula. Next base: position 216,032,690 of record CM068374.1, read on the forward strand.
ATTTTTAAAAAGTTTTATTTGGAGCATGTGAACATATGACACATAAACCTGTACTCTGAGGATATTGGAGAGGAGTTACCTTGAAGCTTTTGAAATGTGGTGCTGGAGGAGGGTGTTAGATATATAATGGATGGAAAGAATGGCTAATAAAGAATGAACTTTTGAATGAGCTTTTGAAGAGAATGGGCTAAAGAAAGATGATGGATAAGATAGGAAGAAAAAGGTAGGTGTGATTAAGAGCCAGAAGGGGAGACATTGCAAGCCCACCAACCTCTGGTTTGAAAAAAGAAGATTAAATTATCACGATTAAGATATATGAAACAGAAAAATATGTAAATTTTCATTAATAATATAAATTCTCAGCATCTGCTGAGAACGGTAGAGAATGAAATACCAAAAAACGTTTTGACATTGCAACTTGTGGAAAAAGTAAAAGAGGAAGACTTAGGCTGTGATGGACTGGCAATGTCAATAAAATGATGTTAGGCTTTTTGGTTCATGGTATTGGAGAATGATAGCATTAGAGTGGTAGCATTAGAAAAAACTTCTAGAGGAAGTTAGGACTCGGCAGTGATTGTAGCATCAATGATGGTGGTAGTTTATTTTGCCTCTTAGATCATTATACACCTAGCTCATCACTAATATCTTGATATCATATTTAATGTACACAAGTAAATTTTTATCTCTTCTTAGAAACCAAATTTCAAATATTTAAAACTTAACATTTTTCTGTACAGAAAATCAGTTTCGCTACAACACATCACAAATGTACAAACAATAATTTATAAATTTATTGTTTTATGCTATATTTTTGTATGATATTATATGATATATATTGTAACAAAGTCTGTTTATTGATCAATTAAAGATGAAAAAAAATTTTTGTTTAATTTTAATTTATTGAGGAAATTTTTTTTTTATTATTTACGGTATTAATTATTTATTAGTTTATGAGTTTGTATTAATGATTGTATTAATCCTAGTTGTTATATTAATTCCTTTCTTAGAGTACTTATTTTGGTTGGTGATGAATAGTTTGTTTAAAAACGTTAAATAGATTATGTTATTTCAAATAATCGATTTATAGTATTTGTATATTCGGTGTCTTTACTCCTTTTCGATGTCGTTCTCTTCCTCCTTGACGTCCAGGTTTCAATTAATATCTGGAATTCTTTTAATTATATACTTTATAAAGAAATAAAACTCAAATATGAAATATTTTAGTTAATTTATTGATCTTATTGCGATTAGTCGACTTTGAGTCGAAATAATTATTCCCGGCTCGAACTCTTATCTCAGGTTGATTTGAATCGAGTAATTTTCATTTTTAATTTAATAAAATTTTAACATTAATAGGGTTCTTTTTACTGTTATCAGAAGTCAAAAAAGGGCAATGCTGAAAAAGTACAATACTTACAACTAAAAGTTCTTACTTAAGAAATATAGAAATTACTATAGAAATAATTCTTGGATTTCGTTGTCCATGACGTGTCCGTTACTTAACTAAATATCACTATTGTTTGACGACTCGGAACACTAAGTTTTTTATAAGTAAAATCGTAAAGATTTACCTTACAGCCTAAACCGGCTTTCACCTTTAGAAGGCTTCATCAGAGGCTGCCGTAGGTAGCGCTGTCCGTCTTGTTGTTGGCGACGGGATAGTTTTTTGAAAGATCGAAGCTGTGTAGGCAAGACAGGACGTAGCTTCAAACAGAGATACATTGAACACACAAAGGCACTCCACACCACTACAGAATCCACCTTTGCAAACCACACATATAAAAACATCGACAATAACATGAACATTCTACACGTACACACAAAAGGCCGAAAACTAGACACTCTAGAACAATTAGAAATATACAAACACACAAAAACAAATAAAAACGACATCCTAAACGAACAGACACAATTCAAATCGCACGCATTATTCGAACACATCTCACCACACACGCACAGCTTCGATCTTTCGAAAAACTATCCCGTCACCAACAACAAGACGGACAGCGCTACCTACGGCAGCCTCTGATGAAGCCTTCTAAAGGTGAAAGCTGGTTTAGGCTGTAAGGTAAATCTTTACGATTTTACTTATAAAAAAACTTAGTGTTCCGAGTCGTCAAACAATAGTGATATTTAGTTAAGTAACGGACACGTCATGGACAACGAAATCTAAGAATTTAACTCAGCAAGACGAGCCACAGTCCAAGCATACAAATACACAACTTTGAAGGTTAGAAAGATCGTAGCTCACATAATATTCAACAAAACATGCATAAACAAATCATTAACACCTAAATATGCCCAAATCAAAATTAAACACAACAACCAGGCCGCCCGAATAACACAAAACATCGCACAAAGGACATACATAAAAGAATCCATTAAATAACTATATAAGAAAAAAGATGCCCTCAACCGCAAAGCACTAACACTACACCTACAAATCGCCAACACATAGGGGAGGTTGGCCTAAAATGACATACCATTTTAAATTGTTATTGTGTTGCCCAGGAAAAAAATTCTGAAAGAATACAGGATAGCTAAAAAGTAACTTTTGTATGTTCTCTTTGGCATATTTATTTTTGATAATTTTAATTTAATAAATAATATGTAAAATTTACAAATGAAAAAATACTGCTTCTATGTCATTTTAGGCTCACTCAAGGGTAAAATGACATAGGCCATAATAATTATGAATTTTAAGAGTTTAATTCAATTTTCACTAACATACTTATATGTATGAAAATAAAATAAAATTACTACATTAACTAAATTTTCTATTGTATATTTGCAGCACACTTTATGCTTACTTTGCATTGTAAACCTAAGAAATAATGTAAAAAAATAATCACATTCAAAAAATTTAAATATATGACTTAAAAATTAAAAATCTCTCTGCTACAGTATTATAAACAAAATTGAGACAATATCTATAGCTCAAAATGGCACTTACAGAGTCACCCAGATTTTTAAGGCTTACATATTTCACACACAAACATTTTTGCACGCTTATTGAGTCCCGCACACTCTGCATGAGCCCATATTTTGCACTGAGTACACTGAAGCCAAACTTCAAATGCTTTTGAACGTGTAAAAAGGTCGTTGCAGTAAATGCATGATGCGTCGTAGTCATCATCAGCTATACCGTCACCAAAAAGCATTTCTTCATTCGCGTCATCTGGGGTAAACGCAAGGCGTTTCTTAGCTGACCTTTGGTTTTTCCTGATTTTTTCTGCATGCTTATCCTTCTTTTCCTTAATATAGGGACTGCTTGTAAGGACAGTTTCATTCTCTCTTCCTCGACCCCTTTTCGCTGTGGTAGAAGCTACAGGCACTGGTGAGACGCTTTCAATTGACACTTTTGCCGTGTTGCCACTGGTTGATGGTCCCGGACTAGACTCACCGGATGCACCTGAGACGATGTTTTCACTATCTTGACCAGGCTTCAAACTCCATTATCAGACGATGATTTTGTAGAATGCTGAAAATTATCGTTGACTGGGGCTTGCACAGATGTCACAACATCATCTTGCGCTGTTTCACTCGGAACAGAAAGATGTTGTGGAAAAAGGTCTCGATTGAATGGGTAGAGTCCCGTATTCTGAAAACTACTTTGACCGATATGAATGGTTGCTGCTTTACCGTATGCCCCAGTGAGAGAGCATATCTGGTACTGAGTCACAACTCTACCTGGGTGGTTTCTCAGCCACTTGTGGACTTCTTGATTATAGTAAGTTTTCAGTGGCCCATAAAAACTCACATCCAGTGGCTGCATATGGTGTGTACAGTGTGGGGGCAGGCACACTAACACAATTCCATTTTCTTTGGCATACTCCAGCACTGGTAACTGTTTATGGCTAGTATGGCCATCAATTTTCAAAAGTATCTTGTCATCTACTGATGGCTTCGCATGATTGACAAAATGTTTAAGCACCTTTTCGAAAAGTTCACCCGTCATCCAACCTTTTTCTTGCACTAATCCAATGGAACCCACAGCTGCACCATCCAATAACTTGTGCTTTAAATTTTTTCTGGCAAAAATGAAGACTGGGGGAATATATAGACCCGTTGCACTCACTGCACAAACAACTGTCACGTGAGATCCTCTTTCACCACTGGTAATGGTCCCAACTTGTTTTTTACCAGTTTTGGCAAACACTTTTGGTGGATCATGAACTGTCGTTAAGGCAGACTCGTCCATGTTATAAATTCTGTTGGGTGGATTGTTAATTTCTGCAAGCACTTTTTCAAAACTATTGAAAAATGTCATGACAGCTTCTTTGTTAAAGCCAGAGGCGCGAGCGAAACTTGTTCCTTCAGGCTTCCTCAATGAAATGCCTGGATTTCGTTTGCGAAATCCAGCTAGCCAGTCCCATCCTGCTTTTGGGTTTCATTATTAAAACGATGCTGCAGACCATTCTTCTCCGCTAACTGATATGCAAGTGTGCGGACATCTGTAGGAGTTAATCCAAATCCACGTGACTCAAGAAGTTGTAGATGGGACAAAAGCTCCTTTTCTGTTTCAGAACTGAATGTCGTTTGGAAGCGGCCTAAGCCCTTTTCACAACCACGAAATAATTTATTTTTACCTCCTTCAGCTCGTCTTCTTAGTGTAGCCTGGGGCACTCCAAATATTTTTGATGCTTTCAACCACCCCATTTCTTTCTTTTTTACTGCTTCGATTGCCCTCATCATAGAATCTTCATTCCATGACTGCTTTGTTGTTTTGCGTTTATACTTGGACACCATCTGAAAATAAATCACCCTTATTTGTCTAAAAGTAAATAAAAATATATAGGCCTACTATTTACGGAGCTCAGCTCAACAGAATATAATTTGTTTACTGAGCTGTACACTAAAAATTAACATAACTTTTTTACTAATTCTAAACACACACACATACTCATACCAACACGCATGTACAGACATGTAACTTGTAGCCTACAATTTGTAGAAAATGACATATACATTCACAAAAATTGCTTACAAAGTAAAATCTTTGAATTTTAGAAGTGAAGGTAGTATTTAACTTTTAACTTTACCTAAACTTTTTCACTCAAGTAATAATAATCTGCCTATCAAAAATTATTCTAATTGATACTAATTTAATAATATTTCAAAATTCTGTTATTTATTTAGACTGCATAATAAATAACATTTATTTCCAAATGTGAGTAATTAATAATAAACTTTTACATGAGATTCAAAAGTACTTTACTGTATGGATAAAATGACATACATCAGGGTAAAACGACATAGTATGCTATTTTGCCCTGACTGTACATGTGTCATTTTACCCTGAATGACAACAACAAAAATATAACCTCAATGCTAGGTTATTAGATTAATACGAAATTTTAAATATAGTTCATAATAACAGTAAAAGCTTACCTTATCTTGTGGACGTAGTCTTTGCTCCTCAACAACAGTCGTGTAATTAAAAAAAAATAATTACTGATTAGTTTAAAAAAACTTTTTGACTGAAATTTCCAGACAACACTCACGGCTAGAAAACTAATGCAGCCAGCACACTGAGATCACGTGAGCAGTGCTGCTGCCAACTGCTGGGAATGAAAATATTGTTTTCACTGTGCTCATACAAGGACCTTTCTAGAAACTACTGCTATGCATATATCTAATACTACTATATTGCTATCGCCCGTAAGTGGAGGTGTCACGGAGTAAGTGAGACAGCAAACGACTGCTTCTATCTCCTTTTTCTACTACTCGACCCGTTGTGCGCAAGCGTCGAAGTAGTGCGCAAGCGCATAAGACTCGAAGTAGTAATGAGGGAGACAGATGCATAATGTCTGCACCGTAATGGTTTCGTCGTCCTTCAGACACATACTAGCAATATAGGAGTATTAGATATATGCTGCTATGTCATTTTACCCCAGTATGTCATTTTAGGCCAATCTCCCCTACGGACACAGTTACATGACTGAACTAATACATCACACAAATGAATGGACAAAAAAACAAATACATAACATACAGACAAAACACGACAGAAAAATAAAAAACCTGACACCAATCAACGCAGATATAATTCCCTCGCACAAATTCTACCCATGTACAGTAAACCTCACGAACGTCACACTCACAAAAAATGAACAAACACTCCTTGATAAAGGCCTAAAACATAACATACATTACAAACATAACAACCAAACACTAACAAAGCTCATAATTGACACAGAAACAAATATACAAAACACAGCACCAGAACATCAAGACACTCTAAGACATAATATAAACAACATAATAGGAGTACATAAGACACCCGACAACAACAACCACAACTCAGAAATACACACAGCCATTAAACTGAGGGAAAAGGCACACAAACACAAAATCACATTTGTAAAAGCAGACAAAGGCAACACGACTGTAATTATCCCCACAGACAACCTACACAAAAAAGTACAAAACTTCATGGAACAGAACAACATCACAGAACTAAAACATGACCCCACCGACAGATACCAAAACTCAGTAAAACAACTAGTCAACAAAGCCAAACACATAATGACACATAAACAAAAGCCCTACATGAAACAAATCCGACCATCAGCACCTACCCTCCAAGCGCTTCCCAAAATCCATAAAGAAGACATTCCGATCCGCCCCATTATCAACTACCGTAAAGCCCCTGCACACAAACTCGCAAAATATCGAGACAAAATTATTAGACAACACACACAAATAGACAACAACATTGCAGTAAAAAACAACACTGACCTAGTAACAAAAATAAAAGACACACATCCCCCATAATGCCACATTAGCCTCCTTTGACATTAAAAACCTGTACAGAAACATCCCCATCTCTGAAACAATCACCATCCTACAAAACAACACACCAGACGAACTTATCAACGAAATAACAGAAACTCTGAACATTATCACAAAACAAAACTACTTTACTTATAACAATAAATACTACACACAGAACGATGGCTTACCCATGGGCTCCCCCATATCCAGCATTCTAGCAGAAGTCTTCCTCCAACACTTAGAAAAAACAAAAATACTCACAAACAATGACAAACACTCACATAAAATACTATATTGGCACAGATACATTGATGACATTCTAATACTATACAGAGGGAATAAAAGACAATGTGAACAGTTACTTACGCACATAAACAAAATACATAAAAACATAACCTTCACTGCCGAATACGAACACAACAATACCATAAATTTCTTAGACCTCTCCATCACAAAACTAGAACACAAGCACAAATTCAGTATATACAGAAAACCAACTACAACTGACACACTGATACACAACACCTCCAATCACCCAACACAACACAAACTAGCTGCTTTTAGAACCATGATACATAGACTTAACAACATCCCCTTAGATGAAAAAGACTACAAAGACGAACTAAACACGATAAAATATCTAGCAGAATCTAACGGTTATGACAGAACAATAGTCAGTAAACTCCTACACAAAACAAACAACAGACAAAGACAGAAAACAACAAATTCATAACACTAACATACATCAACAAACAAACTGAAAAAATTGCCCACAAATTAAAAAAAACAGGATGCAGAATCGCTTACAAAACTACTAACAAACCAAAACACACACTATCAAAACGCACGCACAAAACACAAAACAAATTCGATCTACCCGGTGTATACAAGCTAAATTGCCCAAATTGCAATAAATTCTACATAGGCAAGACAGGACGTAGCTTCAAACAGAGATACATTGAACACACAAAGGCACTCCACACCACTACAGAATCCACCTTTGCAAACCACCTCATTGAAGCAAACCACACATATAAAAACATCGACAATAACATGAACATTCTACACGTACACACAAAAGGCCGAAAACTAGACACTCTAGAACAATTAGAAATATACAAACACACAAAAACAAATAAAAACGACATCCTAAACGAACAGACACAATTAAAATCGCACACATTATTCGAACACATCTCACCACACACACACAGCTTCGATCTTTCGAAAAACTATCCCGTCGCCAACAACAAGACGGACAGCACTACCTACGGCAGCCTCTGATGAAGCCTTCTAAAGGTGAAAGCCGGTTTAGGCTGTAAGGTAAATCTTTATGATTTTACTTATAAAAAACTTAGTGTTCCGAGTCGTCAAACAATAGTGATATATAGGAAATAATATTTATCATAAAAAATGTTAGTAAAATGGAAATGTTCGAACCACTGGCTACGCATGGGCTGACGTCATCACAGCTGATTGGAGTCGTCTCAACATGTTATCTCATCAAAATGGCCGATTCCTTCACCTCGGATTTATACAAAGATCTTCTCAAAGATTTTCCTCCAAATAAATGTTTATTATTTAAGTGTCCCTCATCAGAGCAGTAGTTATTAATTTTCTTCGTTGTAGTGTGATTATTCAGTGTTCGTAATCCGTTTTTGGTTCGGTAATAGGTGTTGGTTAAAAGTGTCTTTGTTTCAAATAGTTCATCCAGAATGTCGTGAGGATTTTCACAGTGGAATTTTCTCTATTAGTGCCTTGACCGTTTCTATATCTGTTTTATAATTGCCAATCTTCATAAAAATAATGGTTTGGTTTGAATTAGTTAATTTTTGTATGAACAACTCATATTTTAGATTTCCTTTCTTAGGCTTAGTTCTTGTCAAAAATGTTTATCTTTTTTCGCTATAACATTCTGATGCGTTCGCTTTGACGTTTAACAATCAACTCCCAGTCTGTTTTTCATCATTCAAAAGGTCCTGGCTGATTTCTTAGTAAATTTACATTGTTTTCAGTCAGCTGACACTTAAGTCTCAAGTTTGATTTTGTTCAAAAGAATTGAATTTTATATTATATTACAAATTACATTTTGATTATTACCTATTCTTATTCAATTCTAATTACATAATCAAATTCCTTATTTAATTCTGCATAATTTAATACCATACATGATATATTTTAGTGTAGTTTTAACTCAAAATCATACTTACATAATACTTGCTTGTAGGCCTTTACCTCCTTTACGTCATTACAAATTAAATGGTTTACAGTATATGTTAGATCCCAATTATCATTAAACAAGATCATTGATTGAATTATTATGATTTGGTTTCTTTAATTCTCAGTAATTTGATGATTTACTTAGCTAATTTGAACCCTACCTTCAATTTAGACTTTTCTCTAGGCCCCAGTGTTAGTACACTTGCCTTTTTCTAATAATATCCTATACATTCCTTAATTACTTTCGCAAAGTGTTGTTACATTTATAATAAATTGTTAGTGTGTTAAATTCAACATTTTTCATTCATTTAATTTGTTTCATTAACTTATTTACTACTAATTTATAATGATGGTGAGGTTTACAATTTGGCCTATGTATTGATGTTAGTTCTATCACTAAGTTTACAATTATTTCAGATTGCTATTACCCTTTCTGACGTACAATTCCAATAAAATCCTAACAACTAAATTGCCCTTACTTAACTACAACATAGTCCATGATTAATTAACATTATTTAAACATAACAAAGTATTCTCTTAAACTAAATTTAATACCAAGCATTCAATGCTACGGGTTCAATGAACCTCTAATACAACAAAACAAATCTGTCTTCATCTAAACAGTTTATTAAAATTAACATTTATTCAGTCTATTTCTGTTTTTGTTTATTGATTTAGGGATTTACCCTGGTTCCTCTCACTATTCACTGTATTCCCTAATCTTATCTCTAATAATTTTATCTAGTCTTGGGGAATAAGGAACATCACTTAATTTGCATTATTAATTGTTTATCAACTGCACTTCCAAGTTGAATTATGTATTGTATATAAAAAAAAATAACTCAATTTCTTGTTCAAGACAAATAGGTATTATGCTGTTTGCTTATTAGTAGTCACTTTTCACAATAAAATAAGTTACACTTGTCCACCACCTTAGTCATATAATCTTATGACATAATTGCTTTTATCTTTTGTCTTGAGGTCATATTATATCTAACATCTTTACTTAAACTTAAGTTACATCGTTTTTATTTTATGGTATTGTACCTTTCTTATTTTATCTTTTTGGGATTTTATGTTTATATTTAGAGTTATAATTAAATTATATTTAGTTATTTTGTCATGTTCTTATGGGTTTCACCGTTCATTCCTATGGACTCTTTTAAATAATTTTGGTAATTCGTACTTATGGCCCTTTATAATGTGGTATTGTTTTTCAATATTTATTTTTCGATTCAGTGGGTTTGTTTATTCATGGGTTTTCCTTACCTGCTCCTATTCTATCTGGGTATATCTACACTATATGTTGGACTATAATCATCTTCCTATTATTTATTAGAGATTGTATGTTTGGTTTTAATGAATTTGATTTCTTTGGATCTAGAATTTCAGTTTACTGTTGTTATTTAATAATTATTATAGTAAAGAGGCCAGTTTGTTTTTATTTTATATTTGCTTATTCTTGAATTATAATAAGGTAGATTTTCTGTCATGCTATATATATATATATAGTAGCATCACGAGATGGTACGAACCAGGAAACTCAATTTAATTATCAAAAATATAGGGAAACTACTCAAATAGATAAATACTATATAACTGAATGAGGAGGGGAATAGAGAATGAGTGGTCAAATGAGAACAACGAAAAATAATATAAAGGAAGAATTATAATAACTAAACCAATAAACCATGAATAATAAATAAAGAATACGTGTTACAGATGCATGAATAAATTAAAAACAGGAATTAGCCTTGCAAACAATCATAATAAATAACTTGACAAAACAGACATAAAAAAGACTAGACTGGACGGTGTCTTTGACACAAAAATTACCCAACATATTAGGGAAGTGATTTTATATATCTTGTTATAATATTGTAAACAGTAGTGTTTTAGTATGTAAGTGAGAAATGTATTTAGGGTTAAGAAAAATCATTTGTATAACCAGCCTAAAAGTCAAGACTATATTTAAACTTAAGACTATCTTAAACTTATGACTGTATTTGTAATTAGCTCATAGATAGTGTCATGGTAAAAACAAGATAATTATTTTTATAATTGTGTTTATTCGAATAGAAAAGGGATAAATAATGATAATGAAACAGTGCAAATAACACAGTGTAAACAATGATAAAAATATAAGTGTTGTGAACCAAGTATGACCATAAGGTGAGAATGGCATGTATTTTATATGAAGTGAACAAATAACAATAAAATCAACTTCATTAGTGCAAGTGACAATATAAAATTAAGTGAAATAAAAGAATAAATGGAATTATGTAAAATAATCAAGAAAAGTAAGGTTATATTAAAAACTTATGTTTACTGGAGGTAGATAAAACAGTCCTGAGACCGAAAAATACACCAACAAACCAATGCCTCTTACAGATGATTCTAAAATTGATTGTTACAAGGAAGTAAGCTTTGTCTAATATTGGCATCCCATGAAGGAGGAACAAATGGAAATAGTTGCCAATCCAAACAAGATTAAATAAGAAGAGTGTAGTAAAAAAGCCAAGTAAAGTTATAGAAATTATCAGTAAACTATCATACAAGTTGTGTTCAAACCACCTGAAGAAGAAAAATTGAAATTACTATCCTAACTGGTGTAATACATCTTGAATTCGGTAAGATCATTCCAAGCTTATAACCATATTGACAAAGTATTAACGTTTTACACAACACTTTAATATAAACTAAAAAACAAACACATTTAGTGTGACTACATTTCTAAACATAATATATGATATCAAAAATAAGTGACACAAAATTATTTTGAACCAACAAAAGTGTAGAACTCATATAAATTTTATTAAACATTCCATATTGTGCATACCACAAAAAGCAATATGGCGTCTGTCATTTTCTTAACGGTGAAGAAGGAGTACAGCAGCGTGCCATGTTGAGAAATAATGAACTATGAGATATAGCATAGACAATTAAATTTTTATTTTATTTTGTTGTTGTCAATTGTATTCCTAATGTCTGATAATTAATTATTTTCATTGTTTTATTAATGTTATATTTGTAACGAGTAATATTAAATTGTAAAATTGTCTAATTGATTTCTTTTGTATAATCACAAAACTCACATACAACCATTATACACAAACAACATTATTTACTACATGTTCAAATTGTTTATTCATGTATGTTATTAGTATAATACTTGTTAGGTGAATTTATAATATTACTGAAGACGATTTTTTATATTGTTAAAACCCTGAGATATAAAAATTTTTGCTTGCATCCGAGAGCTAGACGGAGCTGAAACCTTTAAAAAGGGAAAACAATTTGTTAATTAATAGAAAATAAAAAAGGGGAACTTATTATAATAAGAAAAGCAGGAATAAATATTTAATGATTCAGAGCAGCAAAAGAAGTGTGTTCTCATTTATAATATAATTATATGAATACCTGTTTAAAGAAAGTTAATTACACATTTGTTAGAGTATGTTTTATATTACAAATTGGGATCCCAAGGACGTAGGACATCGAAGGCATTAAAAGAATAGTATAACCATAGCAGTTACATACACCCATTATACACATTATATTTAAGAAATATAAATTAAAATACTATGACAAAATTGGCACCAACAACGTGAGGCGTAACATCAATTATAAAAGAATATTACAAAATTGGCTTACAACGTGAGGCCTTAAACAAAAATATATATACCCAGACTAATTGTATATTACAAAATGGGCACCAACAACTTGGAGCTCTACAAAATACTACACTTGATGTTTGAAAATTAATTAACTAACGTCACATTAAAATATATATATTGCAACAAAACAGGATGTAAGTTCATATAATTGGAATACTAATGCTGTAACACATTTTCTGTCGGCCATAGACATGTCATAAATTGATTTGGTTCTTTTCTTTGAAAATAGTCATAAGTTTTGAACCAAGGTATGTTTAAAAAAGTATGTTATGTCAAAATGTTCATAAGTTTATACTATTTTATGTCAAGTGAAATAATTGTGTGCGAGTGCGCGTGTGATTCACATTTTATTGGGGAGGTGTTAGCCCCTATACTACCAATGTTAAATTGCCATAGTTTGTGACCCGTTTTCTCAGGAACTGTTAGCCCCACATATACCAGATTTGGTATGCGCTTATGGTGATACCTTGTATATACACTGAGTTTGTTTCATAAAGTTCTTATTAAATATGAAATTTTAAAATATTTTTTTCTGTAGTACATAATTTTTATTCCATTTTTCATCAAACATTTATCTGTAACATCCATACAACTGCAAGAAGGGAGTTAGGAGTAACTCAGTAGATTTATCATTAGTATGATATGTACTGGAGAAAAATCATTGAATCAAATATATTGGAACTTACCGTCTGCGGCTTTCAGAAACAGCGTCTTTATAAAATTTACATGTTTCGGGACACTTGTCCCATCATCAGAATTTAAAAATAATTGTGTATCATTTAAAGTTGATACACTTGTCAAACACTTAAAATATTAAAATCCAATATAAAAATAAATAACTTAATATAACATGATAATATAATATTTACAGCGAGTGCGAAGGTTTACCGATGTACATCGTATGAAGACCGACCGCGCACTGAAAGCCGCAGACGGTAAGTTCCAATATATTTGATTGAACAACACGTGGCTTGGTACTAAACATTTGGGATTTATTCCTTTTAAACAAAAATCATTGGTCTATGATGAGCAGTTTCTGAGAAAACGGGTCATTTTTACAAAAAAATCAGTTTTCAGGAAAATCAACTTAAAGTTTCAACATACATCAGTGCATCCCTGCAGCGTACTCCGGGGTGTCATCATCATCATCATCCTGTCTTTCTACTTTGCCTCTTGTCCTTCCTAGCTTCCTTAATAAGGTCTTCAACATCGTTATCAGCTCTTTTAACTCTCAAAATATCAATTTCTTCAAACGCTTTCACAGTGTTTTTACCAGGTTCAATGTTGAAATGTTTCAAAACACATACCCTTCCAAAATTGCCATCATTAAAGGTCAGGACAGCATCAAATACACCAATGCACAGAGTTTCAAAGCCAACAAACACAGTCTTAGGGATTCTAGTCCACACAACATTGTTGAAAGACTCGTTAGGATTTTGCGTCCTGCCGTGCAAACATTTCTTCAGCAAAGGTGGATCTGCCAGAGCCCTGTAGACTGGTTTTATGATAATTCCAACTGCCACAGGAAGTGAATGTTCATGCCTGTATTGATCTCCAGTAACTAGTGACTTGTTATATTTACAACACGATGATTCGCCTTTTGGGCAGAGAGAATGCTGTGGGAGACTGTCAGTTGAAATTTTGTGGAAATATGTGGCCCAGACAGGACGTCTCATATTTTCCAAAGAATCCACATTATTTCTGATTGCCAAGCCATAATAACTTTGAAGAATGTCAAGTTCTTTGTCAGTCAGCCTGCCCTTTCCTGATAAAACACGCCCATCTTCAAGTTTCTTCCCTTTCATATCCTTTCTCAGGCGGGCCCCCATCCTCTTCTGAACATGTCCTACACATTCAAGCTTCTCAATACTAATGTCCCCATAAGGCTTGCTTTCTACCACTTTATGAAAACCCTTACTCTCACCATCACCTAAGTAATTCAAATATCGGACGCCGTACCTCTCCACAGACCGGTTGAATATAGCTACTGCTCCTGCCGACTCCATTCCTCCACTTTTGCCTTCAAAGTTTTTGCTGCACTCACCCCCATTCATGTGAGATGCTAATTTTTCCTCAGAGTTTTTAAGATTGAGGCATGCTTGGCAGTACTTGGTTAAAATTTCCACATCTATCACTTTACCTGTTTCAATGCTCGTAGCAGATACAACACCATTTAGGCTAGTATGTCCGCGCTTCTGCCAGGTGCTGTCCAATGCCACAGTTACATCAGTGGATCCTTCATTCATTTCAACAGTTTCCTTTACAGCAGAAGACATAGATTGCAGAGCACAAATTTGTATAGCATTATTAATGTCCCTGTAGTACTTCCTAAATTGTGTTGGAGGCTTTGGTAAATTCAAAACTGCGCACAAAGTCCTCCCTGCAGCAAATCCCTTGCCTTTGCACCGCAATCCATATACAAGTCTCATCTTAACATCATACACCGAGTTATGTAGTACTGGGGAAGTTGAAAAGGAATGTTCAGCACTACAGTTTGTACACATGAGAACCAGACTTGTCGCCAGGCCAGCTCTCTTTTTACAGTCTTCAACGCATTTTATGCTGTTGTCTTTGCACTGTTTACACACAGCAAAGTCACTGATTGCATTATTCAGCAACTCCAATGTTACAATAATATTTACATTGTGTGAATAATCTCCATACGAGTTCTCAGACGATAAGAGTTTACGTCTAGAAGCACTTCCAATGGATTTGGGAGTTGTATTTGTAATATCATGATCATGTGTTTGCTCTAACCTCACATTTTCGGGTGCACCTGTATTATTGCACAAGACAACTTTTATTTTCCCTCCAACTCCTTTCCTCTTCTTGAAAATACCCCTTGGTTTTGTCATTTCAAGTAAACACCAAACACACGATATGATAAAAGTAAGAACCACAATAGTACCACAAAAGTTGTCACAGATAATCAAAGGAACAAAAGAATAGCGAAGCCCGCATGTCTACTAGATGACTTACAGAGTAGCCAACATGAATTACACTGATAATAAAATATCTCTCAACTCAAAAGTGGGAAAAATTTCCGAATTATAAAAGATAACTGAGGAGCGAAAGAAAAGGTGGGTGTGGCACCTAATGCAGCATACTATTTAAACCACTAGGGGGGGGGGGTCGTTGGACGAAAAATTTTGCTTTGGGCACATAAGTGAGGTTATAAGGGACACACAACATGCAAACAAATTTTTTTTTTTACCCAAATGGGCTAACACCTCCCCTTAATAACTTCGTTGAAAATCAACATTGCATTTTGAAACTTGGACAGGGTATTCTCATGGTTATAAGCTACATTTTCCATATACTCATTTCTCCACAACTATAATTTTTATATGGTTTTTTAATGAAATCAGTTCTTCTTTTATTTTGTTATCTCCTAGAAAGTAATAAAATTTGTAGATTAAATCTCGACAGGCCTTTGCAGAATCGGACAGAGTTTTAACCTGATGTCTGGCTATCACTAAGAATATCTATGACGTTGCTAGATTTTCCACCAATCAGAAGGTCTAAAAATTATTTGAGACAGTCTCTTACAGAGTACGGATCGTTCAGTCAGTTCCGAAGTCTTGCCATAGAAAGACGTACTCACTGTCACGAGATTTTCATGTCTTTTTTGCGAAGAGTGGAAAATTTCTGGGTTAGGGGCAGAATACCTATCGTAGCATTCTGAGTATTAACATGAGAACACTTGAAGAACCTGGAACTGTGTAAGCCTAATTCACGATCTATTTATACGCAGTTTTGATCCCTGAGATTAAGATGATTAAAGTTATAGACAATAACAGTCCCATATCGCAGTGCATGTGTGCCGAGATGTGTTCAATTGGGTGATATTCGATCACCTGGTGTCTACGCAAACATTTGGAATTCCACGCACAAGTAACTTATACGTAAAACAAAACAATAGATTCATTTATTGAAAGACAATTCTTTAATATTATCCAGCAGGTACATAGATGTTAAAAACTGTGAGGATCTCTCATCGGACCACTCACCGGTTGTCATGACAATAAATGATGAGGTTATTTCTCGGTCATACCCGTGCCAGCTTTCGAGTAACAAAACGAATTGGACCCTATTCAGGCAACTACTGGATGAAAGCATAGACCTTCATGTCCCTTTGAATGATATTTACCAGTTAGATGAAGAAGTCAAGAGATTTAATACTAATATTCAGAAAGCAGCATGGGAAAGCACTCCCCAGATCAACAGAAAACTGAAACAGAGAATAATCTGCCCTCCTCCAGAGGTGAATGAACTTGTCAGGAAAAAGAGGAAGGCCAGGAAAACCTGGCAGCGAGTTCGCACACCAGAAAATAAAAGAGCCTTGAACTTGCTCTGTAATGAGCTGAAGGAACTGATAAAAAAGGTTAAAAATGAGGGGATTGGAAAATATTTAAGCAAGCTAACAGCTCAGAAGGATACAGACTATTCACTTTGGAAGAGTACTAAAGGACTGAAAAGGCCGAAAACCCACCAGTCGCCCATCAGCCGGGAAGACGGGACATGGGCGAAAAGTGCGGCGGAGAAAGCCATTCTCTTTGCCAGACACCTTGAGGAAATCTTTCACCCGTTACCTAGACAAACAGCAGAGGAAAACACTAACTTTGAGCCGAAAGTAGATAGGAAAAACATACAGAAAGTAACGCTACAGGAATTGAGAGAAGAAATTAAGAGCAATCTAAGCGCAAAAAAATCCCCGGGTTTTGACCTGATAACAGGCCAAATACTAAAGGAACTGCCTGGAAAAGCCATGAGAAAACTACTCCATTTGATCAACGCTGCCTTCAGGCTGAAGTATGTGCCTAGTCTGTGGAAGGTGGCTGAGGTTATCATGATTCTAAAACCTGACAAAGCACCAACAGATAAAAAGTCCTACAGGCCAATCTCCCTGCTACCGGTGATCTCAAAACTATTTGAAAAACTGTTTTTGAAGAGATTAAAGCCTTTGTTAGAGGAAAGAACCCTGTTGCCGGATCATCAATTCGGATTCAGAGAAAAGCACTCCACTATTGACCAGGTACAAAGAATCACCCATGTTATTGAAAAGGCTCTTGAAGGGAAGAACATTTGCTCAGCCGTCTTCCTGGATGTAGCGCAAGCTTTTGATAAGGTCTGGCATCATGGGCTTGAGTACAAGTTACATAGGGATCTCCCAGAGGAATTCTATCTGATACTAAAGTCTTACATCTCAGAAAGATACTTTAGGGTGAAGCATGAGGATGAATATTGTAACAGGACGACCTTTCGGTGGCTGTCTTCTTCCTTAGTAGACCGTGTTGGGTTCGTCACTTTGGAAGAAGATCCTTATATATGACTGTAATCTGATCAAATCCCACTGTTTGGGCTAGCCACTTGGTCACCAGACCGCTGTATGCCGGTCGTTACAAAAGAATAAAAATAAAATGGAAATTTTAATAATTAGAATTTCCAAACAATAAAATAATTTTGTTTATGTTTATAGAGGTATGTATACTAGATAAATCTGTTTTTTAAAGGGTTCTGTGAAAATTTTAATAACAGATAAGTATTTATTGACCGTCGAGCACTTTTTGAAGATTTGCACCAAGTCTGGAGTTAAATAGATTAACTCCAGGTAATAATCGATTGGTGACTTTCCTTACTGGTCCAATATCTTGTTCAAAATAGAGTATATTCTTTTCACTTAATACCTTCAGCCTTATAAATACATTTATTTAATACATTGATTTTAGGACTGTGAAATAATAGTCTATTTAAACATGTTACACTTATTCATACTATATTAGTACCATTCCTTTTTGGTTTAAATCATTATTATTGTGATTCCCCACATCAGCAAACATTAATTCCCATACTCTATTTATTATCATCCTTTTTTACAAAGGTCTTTTAAATAAGGATTTACATAAAAATAATAAAATACTGGAAACCTTCCATTTTATTATTTTATCATGCTGGTTATTATTAGACTTTAAAGTTGTGATATAGCATACTACTAAGTTATAGTATCACCAACTTTAAGTTTATTGCATTTTTTAAAAAACACTTATACAAATTCACTTTCACTGTTGGTTCTGATATTCTGAGTCTTATTATCTCAGACCAGACCTTTAGTCATCATGGACCGTTAAGACTAGTTTATTTTCTTTATTACACAATAGCTTTAGCCGGTGCACTTCTTATAACGCTATACAACACTTTAGTTTTCTCAATAATTACATTTTTATAAGATTTTGGGGATGTTATACTTTCTTTGGCATAGTTTTTGTGGGTTTGGGATTGATAGTAGTTTATATAATAATAGGCTTTACTACGGTGTTTCTTTCATACTATGTCTTCCTCTCCTACTGTCTTCCTTCTTGTCCTTCTTCATATCTTCCTTCTGGTATTCATTCTTGTCCCTCTTCTAGTTTTCATTCTTGTCCCTCGTCTAGTCTTCACTCTTCTGTTCTTCTTTCCTCATTCTTGGGAACCAAGGTACTTGGTGTTATCACGACTGAGGTTTAGTTTGGAGTATTGAATTTCTTCACTGAACTGACTTTATTCTTCTATTTGTTTTTAGAGTATTTTGGTATTCACCACTCTTTGATTGAGTCTCTTTTTTCGGGATATTGTCTTATGTAACTGGTTTACTGCTCTGAGCTTCCTGGGTAACGTACTGGTATTATTTATGAGTTGATGAGTTGCTTCAATACTTTCTTTGGTTTCTTTTAACAGTGGTTTTTATATATTATGTAGTGAGGATTTTTATCTTATTGTGTTTCATTCCTCTGATTTATTTAAATGTCATTTAATATTATTACAACATTTTTTGATGTAATTAAATTTTATCATTTCATATGATTTACAATGTAGTGGATTTTCTGTCACGCTACAGAATGCCCTTCTCCAGAAGTAATTTTTTCAGACTATACTTGCTTTGTCTGAAACAATTGCTTATGATAATTATTCAAAGTTTGTTATTATTTTGGACTTCCTTCCATTTTAAAATTCTCTTATTTATATCTGAGTTTATATCACTCTCACTTGATCTTCCTTGATAGTAATAGTCTTCTGAGTTTCATATTTATTATTTCATTTTTATATTTCTTCTTAGTATTTTCTCCTTGGGATATTTTCTCCCTATCGTTCCCTACTTTGTGAGCTGGTTCAGTTCAGAGAGGCACTGTACGCTACTTTCCTCTGCTGTCCAATACTTCACACATATTTGAGTACAGAGGCAAATCATCTCTGCTCAAAAAATATATTAATCCTGCTGGAATTATCATCAGACAGATTAAAAAAAAAAATTATTCAGAATAGTACACATTTGTTACTATTTAAAAATATCTTTGGGATACTTCACTTATTACTTATTATACTTCTCAGAGATTTTAATATTTCTATCTCAGTTGTTCATCTGACTTATTATCTGGATGTTTCTTTCATTTGATATTATGGTAGGAAGCTCTTCTATTATTACCTTTTTATACTTTTATTATCATATAAATCCTTTGGTTATAAATTCTTTATTACCTTCTGGTTTTTTCATTATAATCTGCATTATTTGTAGTAGCATATCTTCGTGACATTTTTAGACTGTTTCTTGGTTCTTAAAATTTCCACTTGTTCTATTTTCTAGAATTTTTTATAACTGTCATTATCATAATTGTCATTTAATTTATAAATCATTTTATATTAATTCATTTAATTACATACATTTTTGACATTCTTTTCACATCATTCCGGTCATTGCGATTATACTTGCAAGTGCTGGTTTTTTTATTTATTTCATTATGAGGTCAGATTTTCTCCTCATACCACTTAAAGTTTCATTCTCTCATAATTCCAAAGAAGTTTTTGTACTTTATTTTATTCACTCACTTAAATCGTATTAAAGAATTTTTCTTTTTTATTTCCTTCAACAACATTTTACGGAAAGGTTTTTACTCTTCATATTGAACTTAGACATGATTAAACTGTCTAGAATTATTTGTTTTTTGACCTTAGATGGTTTTATTTCTAAATTCTCTCCTTCTTTATTATTATATTATAGCCATAAAGTTTTTCTTAGATAATTGGTATGTAAGGTGATCTCATTTATGTTTAAAATTTTGTTGACTTATTTCAAACTCTTCTTATATTATTCTTCTTTTCAAATAATTTCTTTCAAATAATCTTTTATGTAAGATTGGCTCACACCTTTTTAGAATTTTGGGGTTTTTATGTTTTTAAACTTCTTCTCTTCTATTCTAGCCATAAAGTTTTTTCACATTTTCTTGGTATGTAAGGTGAACTTACGTATTTTTTAGAATTTAGAGGATTTTATGTTTTTTAAAACTTCTTTTCTTCTATTCTAGCCATAAAATTTTTTCACATTTTCTTGGTATGTAAGGTGATCTTACTTTTTTTTTTTTTTGAATTTAGTTGTATTTAATCATAAAATTTCTTCATGGATGCCTGGTTAAAAACACCCTTGACTTTACTTGAACTTATTTCTTTGATTTCGTAGGTGTTGTTGTTATTGTCTTTTGAGACGATATAGGGACCAGTATACAGGAGCAATAACTTTTTTGTTATCCCTTCTAGGGAACTGGGTAATTCCCTATTCTTCAACAACACCTTCTCTCCAATGGTATAATGAATAACCTTACCCATGCATTTATTGTATTTGTTCCGCCGTTTCTCCTGATCTTCGGCCACCTTATTACAAAATTGAATTTTATTGAATTTATATTTATGTTCTCTTGGGAACTCCAAGATGTCTGCAATTTCTCTAGGGGGTTGTCTCTCGTACATTGCGGAGTATGGAGTTATTCCTATGGCTGGATGATAGGCCAGGTTGAGGAATTCTTCAGTGGCCTCCAAGTATTCTTGCCACCTTCTCTGCTGATCATGGCAATATGTTCTTAATAGGCGCCCTACCTCTCGTAAGACTCTTTCGGCCGGGTTACTGCTTGGGTGGTATACGGATGTCTTGTATGTGTGAACCCCCATGGATAGCAGTGTATCTCGCCATCTCCTCCCCTTGAATTGCGTTCCGTGGTCGGTTATGATCGATACCGGTCTTCCGACGGTTGGGAAGTATTGGTCGATCAGGATATTAAGAACTTTCTTCGTAGTCGCCCGATTTGCTGGGTATAGCTTTATGAACTTAGTGTAATGGTCCATAATGATGACGATATATCTGTATCGGTGGCGGCCTCCACTGCGGGGAAATGGCCCGCAGATATCCAGGAATACTTTCTCAAGTTTGAACTGTGATGTTATTGGAATCATCTGCCCTTCTCTTTTCTCGTTATTAGTTTTTACGAGTTGGCAGATGCGACAGTTTCTAATATACCTCCGTACCTTCCGATTGATGTCCTTTATATAACAGTTTTCTTCCAGGGCCTTTACCACCTTTAAAGCGCCCATATGCCCATATCGAACATGATAACTGATCACTACCTCTTTCTCGATATGGGTTGGAATTATTACCTTCCATTCCTCCTTAAATAATGATGGTTTGGAAAACAGGATTCCCTTATGTATAGTATAATATCGGGATATGGTTTCATCTCCTGCTTCCAATCTTGAGATAATATTAATTAATTTCGGGTCAGCTTGTTGGTGTGTGCTTAGTTGTTCTAGAACTGATTGTAGACCGGCGCTGCTGCTGAGAATATGGTACACCTTCAGAATACTCTCCTTCTCTCCCTCGAACGTTTGCTTGTCAATGTCAACTCTAGACAATACGTCCGCGACGACATTCTTCCTTCCGGGGATATACTCCCACTTCAGGTCGTACTCTTGCAGCAATAGTATCCACCGCGTTAACCTTCCATGACTCAGCTTACATCTCTTAAGGAACGAGATAGATTTATGGTCTGTCCGGACGGTAACGGGATAACCAAGAATATATGTACGGAACTTTCCGCATGCGAACACGACACTCAATAACTCCTTCTCTGTCACATGATAGTTTTTCTCACTCTGGTTCAGAGCTCTGCTGGCAAAACAGATTACAAGATGCTCGCCCTCCTCATCTTCTTGATATAAAGTAGTGCCAAGGCTGATGTCACTGGCATCGCAATTTAGAAAGAAAGGCTTGTTAAAATCTGGGTGACGGAGTATAATATGTTTAAGAAATTTTTGTTTTATGAGAGTCAATATGTTTTGTTGTTCATTACCCCAGATCCATTTATTTTTAGATGACAGTTGCGGCTGGAATCTGGCAGTCAGTTCGGAGTACTTTTCCTGGAACTTGCGGTAGTAGTTACATAGTCCCAGGAACGACTGTAACTGCCTTCGATTCTTTGGTGTAGGAAAGTTCTGAATTGCTTCGACTTTTTCAGCCGACGGTGAGATTCCCTTATCATTTAATATGAAGCCCAAGAATTGTATCTCTTTAGCAATAAAATGAGACTTTGCTAACTTCAGAGTAATATTGTTTGCGGCTAGCTTCTGTAAGACATGTTCCACACGGTAGCAGTGTTCCTCCCAAGTTTCTGAGGACACTAGCAAGTCATCGACATATACGGTGGTGAATTTTAGTGCTTCTTGGCCAAGTATCTGATCCATGCAGTGCACAAAGACTGCGACTGAGTTTACCAGTCCGAAGGGCAACCTCTTAAACTGGTAGTTCCGCCCTTCGAATATAAAGGCCAGATACTGGCGACTCTGTGGATGTAATTCCACCTGCCAGTATCCGCACACCGTATCCCAAGTAGTGAAATATTTGGTACCGTGGAATCGTTTTAATATCTCCTCAATCTCACCGGGCGAAGTCCTGTCATTTATGATCATCTTATTTATCTCGCGCGCATCTAAACATAAACGGACTTGTCCGTTTTTCTTAGGAATAGCCACGATAGGACTTGTGTAAGGGGAATGGCTACTCTCTATAATGTCACGGTTAATCATTTGCTCTATTTCAGCTCTTACTGCCTGCTTTCGTGATTGCGCAATGGGGTAAGACTTCCGGTTAAAGTCTACAGTGTCTCGGAATTGTAAAGTACACTGGAAATTCTTCACTTTACCGGGCTCATCAGAAAAGACTGATTTGTATTTATTGTATATATCGATTAATTTGTTCGCTTGGTTTGTTGTTAACCCTTCTCCAGTTGTACCGCTCCGGAAATCCCTGATCTCCTGGATTTTTTGCGACCATAAATCTTCATTGGATGTGTCGTCTATTCTCTGTTCAATTATGGATGTTGGTTGGATGTAATTGATTTTTCGGATTTGCTGATGGATACTATCGGGAACGACTTGGTCACTACCCACCAAGTTCGCCGTCCAAGTATGTCCGTTTGAAAACAGTGATAACGTTTCAGTTCTTAGGTCAATGATGGCGGAATTTCTCCTAAGCACATCACACCCGACCAGTATATTAAATGGCAGACCGCTCGCCACCAAGAATTCCATGTCTATCGCTATACCACAGCTCATCACACTGGCGGAGACTTGTCTACGTATAGTTTTGTTTTGTCGGCTGGTTGCTCCCAACAAAACAATATTATTCAACGGCAATGTTGGTAAAGTTCTTCCGCACTCTTGCTGTATTCTCTCCAGTTCCGTCGTATTTATTATTGATACGTTTGACCCAGTATCGATCATTAACTTGGCTGGGATGCCTTCTACCTTGGCGTCAACATGTATAATCTCATTATTGAAGTTATTGGTGGGACTCCTGTTATCCTCTTCCAATAACTCCTGTCTGATGTCTTTCAGGTAGTTGCACCCGATGATGGTAATACGATTGTGATTATTTACTATATTGCACTCATTCTCATTATCATACCCAGTAGTCAGAAGCAGTAATGGGTTCTGGTTATTTCTTACTGCCTGTGCCCGTTTAAAGGCTCGGCATCATTATTTCTTTGAGCCATATTATTGGATGCCTCATTCGGGATGCTCAGGGTGGTTACTTGCCGATCTGTTCTATGGTCTTCTGGTCGTTCATGGTGCGACCTCTGTTCAGTGTTGTCCAAACTATTACTCCTACGCGTCGGATAGTACCTCGGTTGGTCCCGTTCTAGGCTCCTCCGCCTTTCTTCGTATCTTCGGTAACTGTTCCCTCTATGGTGGTTGAAACCTCGCTGTCTTCCATCTGTGGCCCGTATGAAGTTCACTCTTGGGCGAGGAAACCTATTATTACTAAAATTACTATTATTGGGACCCACACGATTAGCATTATTATGGTAGGGACTATTACCATAATTGGGGCTTCTCTGACTATTTACGTTACCAGGGTTGGGATTGTGGTTACCCTGATAACCATTAGAGGGTCGATTCGGGTTTTGCTGGTTGGGACCCGTTCTATTACTGTCATTGTAATTGGTATTATTTCCAGTATTTCCATTATTATAATTATTATTTCGCGGGTATGTCCGAACTCCTTGGTACCCATTATTTACGTGGTTCGCACCTTGGTTATTATTCTGGTACGTCCTTGGTTCGGGCCCATCACTTCTCCTACGACTCTGCCTGTAGTAATCTTCGTTCTCATAATTCTCCAGGAGTTCGGTCATTGGCTGGATGGTTTTTATCTGGCTGCCCCTCCTAGCGCGAATCACTTCCTCATCATAATGACAAGATAGCTTGTTTATCAAGCATTCCTCCGGTATGGCTGGTTCTATGTGCTTGGCCATACACACTTTGCCGAGGAAATACGCTGTCATTGAGCTGCCGATTTGTGGTTGGTAGCGGCCGTGGCAGATATTATCTCTGATGAGATTCTGTGTGGTCTCTGACCAGTATTTGGCCTTGAACATACTCCTGAACTGTTCATAGTTATTGATGTCGCTCCGGTTTGCCATCCACCAATGGTCATTCACTTCCCGAAACGATTCGTCAAGGATTTCTCTATTCTGAACCCATCGGTTCCCTCGGTGTTTCTCGATGTACTCCTCTATTCGTGCCAAGAACTCCATTGGCTTCCGTTTGTATTGTCGGAAATTCAGCCATTCTCGGTTCTCTGACATGGGGAAACTGTGATATCCCGATGGTCTGTTTTTGATTGACTCTATCTCCTCCTGGCTCTGACGCATCTGTCCAGTTATGTTTACCATGGCGGCTTCCACGCCGTCGCATTTTTCTGTTACTTGGGTTCTTACTTTATTTACTTCCTCCAGAGCAAATTTCTTGGTCTCCTCTATTTTTGTTTTCTGCTGTTCTTGGACCTGAGTAATTTCCTTTGTGATTACTTCACGGACTTCCAGCACTTCGTTTTCTGTTAGCCGACATCTTTCGTCTACTTCTCGGATCTGCTGGTTAACAACCACAACTTCCTGTTCTAATTTCTTTACTATTGATTTCTTAGTCTCTGTTATCTTTTTATTTAATTCCTCTTTGGCTAACTCAATCCTCTCGTCTAACTTATTCATATTCTCTTGGTTCGCTTCTCTTAATTCTTCTCTCAGCAGTAAATTGTCCTCTCTCAATTCTTCCCTTAATTGTTGGTTGTCATTTTCTATTTTCCTACTGGTTTCTTCCATTTTCTCTTCTAAATTCTTATTGTTTTCTTCCATTTTCCTTTCCATCTTCTTACTCAAATTTTTACTGGTTTCTTCGATCCTCTTATTGGTATTCTCTATCTTACGGCCCAATTCTTCCTTTGTGGATCAGTTATCTTCCTTCAGATCCTCTAGTTTTTCATTTAATGAATGGTTGTTTTCCTTCAGATCCTCTAGTTTTTCATTTAATGAATGGTTGTTTTCCTTCAAATCCTCTAGTTTTTTATTTAATGAATGGTTATCTTCCTTCCTTTCCTTATTACTTTCATCCATCTTCTTGTTCATCCCACTCAGTTCTTCTTTCAAGGATTGTTTGTCTTCCATTAACGCTCTGAACATTTCTTCTACTGTCAAGTTTCCTGGTTGTGAAGGTTTCTCCTTCTCTGGGATATAGACTTCCCCTGTCTGTGTTGTTACTTCGATTTGTTCCTCTGGTGGTTCAGGTTGTTTATGTTCCACCTGGATTAGTAACACTTCCGGATCTTCAACGGGTGTTGCCTCCTTATCCCCCATGTCAACCTCTTTCTCGGCCTCTGCCGCCCTCTTTTTCGATGTAGCTCGTCTCTGCATTTTTCTGCTGTCTATTAATCAATCGCTGCCAAGCTTAGATTATTAAGCCCTCTAAGTTGGACGCCACTTTGTAACAGGACGACCTTTCGGTGGCTGTCTTCTTCCTTAGTAGACCGTGTTGGGTTCGTCACTTTGGAAGAAGATCCTTATATATGACTGTAATCTGATCAAATCCCACTGTTTGGGCTAGCCACTTGGTCACCAGACCACTGTATGCCGGTCGTTACAAAAGAATAAAAATAAAATGGAAATTTTAATAATTAGAATTTCCAAACAATAAAATAATTTTGTTTATGTTTATAGAGGTATGTATACTAGATAAATCTGTTTTTTAAAGGGTTCTGTGAAAATTTTAATAACAGGTAAGTATTTATTGACCGTCGAGCACTTTTTGAAGATTTGCACCAAGTCTGGAGTTAAATAGATTAACTCCAGGTAATAATCGATTGGTGACTTTCCTTACTGGTCCAATATCTTGTTCAAAATAGAGTATATTCTTTTCACTTAATACCTTCAGCCTTATAAATACATTTATTTAATACATTGATTTTAGGACTGTGAAATAATAGTCTATTTAAACATGTTACACTTATTCATACTATATTAGTACCATTCCTTTTTGGTTTAAATCATTATTATTGTGATTCCCCACATCAGCAAACATTAATTCCCATACTCTATTTATTATCATCCTTTTTTACAAAGGTCTTTTAAATAAGGATTTACATAAAAATAATAAAATACTGGAAACCTTCCATTTTATTATTTTATCATGCTGGTTATTATTAGACTTTAAAGTTGTGATATAGCATACTACTAAGTTATAGTATCACCAACTTTAAGTTTATTGCATTTTTTAAAAAACACTTATACAAATTCACTTT
Organism: Magicicada septendecula; assembly: GCA_034769895.1. NCBI lineage: Eukaryota > Metazoa > Arthropoda > Insecta > Hemiptera > Cicadidae > Magicicada > Magicicada septendecula. The sequence goes on from CM068374.1 coordinate 216,060,293, forward strand.
CACTGTTGGTTCTGATATTCTGAGTCTTATTATCTCAGACCAGACCTTTAGTCATCATGGACCGTTAAGACTAGTTTATTTTCTTTATTACACAATAGCTTTAGCCGGTGCACTTCTTATAACGCTATACAACACTTTAGTTTTCTCAATAATTACATTTTTATAAGATTTTGGGGATGTTATACTTTCTTTGGCATAGTTTTTGTGGGTTTGGGATTGATAGTAGTTTATATAATAATAGGCTTTACTACGGTGTTTCTTTCATACTATGTCTTCCTCTCCTACTGTCTTCCTTCTTGTCCTTCTTCATATCTTCCTTCTGGTATTCATTCTTGTCCCTCTTCTAGTTTTCATTCTTGTCCCTCGTCTAGTCTTCACTCTTCTGTTCTTCTTTCCTCATTCTTGGGAACCAAGGTACTTGGTGTTATCACGACTGAGGTTTAGTTTGGAGTATTGAATTTCTTCACTGAACTGACTTTATTCTTCTATTTGTTTTTAGAGTATTTTGGTATTCACCACTCTTTGATTGAGTCTCTTTTTTCGGGATATTGTCTTATGTAACTGGTTTACTGCTCTGAGCTTCCTGGGTAACGTACTGGTATTATTTATGAGTTGATGAGTTGCTTCAATACTTTCTTTGGTTTCTTTTAACAGTGGTTTTTATATATTATGTAGTGAGGATTTTTATCTTATTGTGTTTCATTCCTCTGATTTATTTAAATGTCATTTAATATTATTACAACATTTTTTGATGTAATTAAATTTTATCATTTCATATGATTTTTCACGCTACAATATTCAACTTTAAAGAAAATATCCGCGGGAGTTCCCCAAGGGAGCGTATTGGGTCCAATTTTGTATTTGTTATACACGAGAGATTTACCAAACAGTGAGGAAACAACCGTTGCGACTTTTGCGGATGATACTGCTGTTCTGGCGGTAGGTAATGATGCCGAGACAGCGGCCAATAAACTGCAAACTTCAATTGCAGAGGTATGGGATTGGACTCGACGCTGGAGGATCAAACTCAATGAAACGAAATCAATACACACCAATTTTACCAACAGAAAAATAGAAATACAAAGGATCTACATCAATGAACAAGAAGTGCCATACTCTAACACTGCTAAGTATTTGGGTATGACTCTGGATGCAAAACTTAAATGGAGGGAGCATGTAAAAAAAAAGAAAGAGGAACTCAACATAAAATTCAGGAAATTGTACTGGCTGTTAGGTAGGAATTCACAACTAACAGTTGAAAACAAATTGCTGTTGTATAAACAAGTGCTGAGACCTGTGTGGACTTATGGTGTACAACTCTGGGGACGCACCAAGAAATCTAACATTCAAATGATACAAACTTTTCAAAACAAAGTACTTAGGAGTATCGTTGATGCCCCCTGGTATATTAGGAATGACAATCTGCACAAAGATCTCAAAGTAGAATATGTCAGTGAAATCGTAACAAAATATGCAGTTAACCATGACATGAGAATTCAGACTCATATAAATCCTGAAATGCTTTGCGTGGTGGAAGAAGCTCCGCACACGCTAAGAAGGCTTAAAAGATTGAAGCCCCAAGATTTGGTGACACATTAGTGCATTTAAATCTGTAAAACTCTAAAAGAGAGAAAGACAATAATCACAACCCGGGGAACAGCCAGTGGGCTTCTACCCCATAAACCGTGACGTAATATTAAAGAAAAGCAACTTGTTGGGCTCACTCAGTTGTTGCAAAGGGAGGTGTTTTTAGTGGGTTAGAGTCCCACACTACCTGGAGCTACGGGGCTCCAGTGTGTCTATAGAGATTTTCACCTGCCCTGCCGGGAAAAAAAAAAAATTCTTTAATAAACAAATTTATATTATAAGCCATAAGACAATAGTAAATTTTAATGTGTTAATGAATAAAATTTTCCTACCTGCAGATATAGACTCTGTTGTAGTAATTTCAAATTAACCTATCTATACAGTTATAATTTGTATCGTTGCAATATATATATAAGCATAATTTTTTTCTATTATGTTATCATTTTGCTCATGGTTAATCCAGTTTTGTTAGGAGACAAGATCTCCTATGAAGCTTTTTAATCCAAGATTTACAGGATGGCAAGATGCACAGTGCCAACCTGGGAGCTTTAATTTTAAAGTTTTCTTTTCCTAGACTGCCATGGCTAAACTTGGTTAGCATTACCTGAAATATGTTGCTTGGTTTAACAGTCACTACTGTTGAGTAGATGAGAGTCCAAGTTAAGAGGCCATATGCTCTCTTTTCAGTAAAACCATATATGAATTGACTTCACACTATTCGAGAGTATGACTTCACTGACAGAAATGTGTTAAAGTCATCTAGGTGAATACATGTATATGCCATTATTAGTTCTTGAAGTTTTGAAGTATATTTTACATATCTTCATATTATGAAACTTCCCTTTTATGGGACCTATAGCGTGACTTTGGACTTATAAACAGTTGATCTCATATATACATTTTGAAACAAAGTTGTCATTTGATATAAAGAAGAATGCATTTTGTTAGTTCGCCATTGCCTTTGAAGGAAAGTGAAAGACAAAATTATTTTTTGCCTGGCTCTTTATGTTCTTCTTCTTTTTCAGGCTCTACAGCCATCTGTGGGCTTTGGCCTACTCAGTGACAACTCCAGCATTTCAAAGGTGAGGGGCTGAAGATAACCCAGACTGACATCTAGGTGGACCACATGGTAAGAATTTTTTGCACGGATATGAGTTTCTGTAACAAGAACGGGTGGCACCACACTGTAACTACTCACTATATTATTACGTGCACTTATATATTTTAGTCTTGTTCTCTTCTACCTTGAAGTATGGAAGTCAGAAGTAAAAATGTCGAAGTAGTAACAATGCATAATAATAATTTACATTAAAGCATACTATTTTACACTCATGTTCAATAGAATCAGTTTTTGCTAGTCAGGACAGATTTTTTCCAGTTGCCTTTCAACTGATTTATTTCAAAACAAATTTTTATTTAGCTGACCATTCATCACGCATTTTGTATCTTATGTAGGTTTTCGACCTTTTAAAGGCCAAAAATGGCCTCTTACAGGATGTAGTTGATACAGAAATAGATTTTCATTTCTGCATATATAATGACCTCCTATTTGTTCAATAAATCTATACAAGTTTCACTATATTATAGACAATTTATAGTGTTAAAAATGTCAAATTGCCATTGAAATATTTCTGAATATTGTTAATTAAACTTAAAATTTTGGGATACACTTTAGGCCTGAAATTAGTCTTATGACTTTAGTCTTAGCAAAGTTCATAGCATGGATTATTTTGCAATTTTATATCTGCTAATAACCTGTTCATGACTTACACTTTCCTGAACTGTGTAAAAATAGTGTACATACAAACACAGTGAATAAGAATCATTCAACTTCTTAAGGATTTCTGAAGTTTCTATAGTGTCTACCATTCAAACCTGAACTGAAAAATTCCTGTATACAATTAATTTGATTTGGCATGTTAATAAATAATGTTCTGTATAACACAAAGCACTGAAACCCATATAACATTTTGAAACTTCCATCTTTGCTGCCATATTGCACATATCACAATATTTCTCTTTCTTAATTAGAGCATAAATCTACACACACAAAAATAAATAAATAAATAAATAAAATAAAATGGATCTTTTGCCCAAATGAAAATATGGCTTACTCTGATGCAGTGTTGTGTAGATCAATCAAGATTAGTAAAAAAAGTACTCACATGTTTGAAGCAAGCAGAGAAGTGATAAGCTTGACAGGAAAATGAATGTTGACAAAACAAATTTAACATATAAGGCTGCACCAGATGAGAAGGTAAATATAGTAATTTATCTATTTTATTATAACACCTATTGCATATAATGACACCATAAGTTATAACGTGGAAGTATTGTAATGTTTGAATAATGTTAATAAAGCCAGTAAGCACTGACGGATTGTCCATAATGCTAGGGTATGCTGCAGCACCAGGCACCAGGGCCTCAGCTGTCAGAGGGTCACCATCCAGCTGAATAGACTAAGCGAAGCAAAGCTTATGATCACATTATGCAGTTGTTTGGTTTTTTACAGTTATTAACCATGGAGAGTGTCAAGTTGGAAAAGCAAGCTAAAGCTCTTATAGAAGTTTACTCGAATGATTTGAATACTTCTAATAGAATTGAAGCACTTTGTGCCATGAGTAAAATTCAAAGAAAGAGGTTTTTTCAAATCATTCGAATGAAGATGATACATTCCATGATACTACAATTTGTCCACTCAAAGTATTAAACTGGATTATTGATTGTAAAATGATTGACATATTTCTGAATATACACACTGTTTATCATCTGCTTTTTACGATTCCAATAGCTAACTGTGAATCTGAAATATCATTTTCTGTATTAAAACACATTAAAGATATGTTGAGTTCAACTATGGAGTATGAGAGATTATCTTCGTTAGCAAGGTTGAGGATTGAAAGAGAGATACTTGAATTGGTCAATTTAGAAGAAATTATACAATACTTTGTTAAGGCAAAATAAGAAAAAAAAATGGATCAATTAGTATTTTCTAAGCTTAAGTCTTACTAGTATGCTCATTGTAATCATTACTGAGCTACATATTTGTTGTAATTTGAGAGTTTAATAAAATAATTTTAACTTCTGAAATTGTGTGTACCATTTATAAGTGTAAATAATGGAGAAAAGGTTGAATTTCGATTGGGGGGGGGAGGAATTCGCCTGATGTCAGCATAGGGCACCACATGCTTCTAATCCGCCCCTGCCAGTATGTACAGCAGATTTACAATAATAGTCAGTGATTCTTATCTGTGTGGGAGTGACAGGTTTTTAAGGTCATTTATAACATTTATAAGTCTTTTAACACATTTGCTGTTGTTGTCACAGATCTGATACGTAGTTCCATTCACTACTGCTGGCACGTTCTCTCTGTGGTGCTCATGTCATGATATGATAGCATGTAGTGAAACTATTAAAAAATTTCTGAATATTCTTAGCTTTGTGTTTCCTTGTGTTAAAAACAAATGGTACATTTACAAAAAAAGAAAAAAAACGTATGAGCACCTAGGGTTCTTAACCTACAAGAACCTAAGCAATGAATGTGTTAAAAGGATTATTTTTTGGTCTTATTTTACTTTGTTTGAAAACATGTACTCCTTTGTACTACTAATCTGAATTCTCTAGTGTAAGGTTAGGTTGACATTGAAAAAGTAACCAACTTTGTGCAGAGGAAATATGAATTCATTTTTCAGTCAACAGATAAATTTATTACCTTAAAATACGTTTTAATAGTTAACATTTTGCTAAACCAAACAGTACTTTTGATCTATGTTGTGTGGGGGGGGGGTACCTAAAGATTCTAAGATATAGGGAGGCAGGATTAAGAACATTAGCTTAAACTTCCTGGTCCTCCAATACCTTTCAATTTGCATGTTGCATGAGTTTAGGAAACTCACAAATTAGTTTTATATAATTTTATAATTTATATAGTTTTTTTGTTCACAGTGGTTTTTTTTCAAACTAGCAAAACTAATTAAAGCAAACCTAGCTACACTAATGTATATTTTTTATTTTTTGTAGGCATTTTATTTTTCCAATAGTTTTTCTAAAAACGTAGCCTAAACTTCTGAATAATTTTCTACACTAATCTAATCTTTTTAATTTTTGTACACTGTTTAATGGAATACTAATTTTCCATTTTTTGGAAACTTTTTTGTAATAAGTAAGAAAATTGTATAACTACAGTTAACCATTATCTTAAAATAAGTCTTAACGATTATTACTGTATTCTGCTAAACCATACAGGATTAATGTTGTGTGTGTGTGTGAATACTAGGGGAGCCTTGAAAACATTCTAAAATATATGGAGACAGTAAACACACCTGCTTATTAGACTATCCCATGTAATATACTCTTTTTGTTTGGTCAAAAGCAGAATATTTATTAAATGCCCAATTTATTGTCCTCAAATCCCACATAAATGCCTTTCTATTAGTATTTTCAATTAATTTGTATTAATATTTAAAACAAATACTATGGTAATGTCTTGGTCTCGCTTGGAGCATTGACTTTTAAGCTTGTGCCAGACAAATCATACATTTTGAAAATGAAATGAACATATTGTGGTGAAAAATTAACCAAGGAAACTATAATCATAATGAAAATGTTCTGCAGATTTTGATGGTTCTGAAAAACTATTTCAACTTGTGGTGGAAAAATATATAATATCATAATAGGCCTACTTAATCCTATAAATCAAGCATTTGTATCACAAATGAATTTGTTCAGCAAGAATAAATGGCACTACTGAATAATATACAGTTTCTTTGCTTACAATATTTTGTTTAAATACGTCACTAATGATAATCTATAGATAGAAAATATGAGTATAAACCAAAAAATGAGTTCCAAAAGAAACAATTTTTAACCGATTTTATGATGAAAAAAAAGATTAGTCTAAGCAAACAAAAGTGGAAGTGGAAAGTGGTCAGTGGCTCATTGAAAAAATGTTATTAGTAGTGTAGTCCAAAATTCTGATTATGTCTGAGAATTGGAGAGTGAATGGTTATCTTCAAAGCACATTGAGCAGAGTGCAAAATACCCTATGGAAAAGTGTTTTGTCGTTGGTTTTCGATTCATATGCAAGACTACATATACTAATATTAATGTTAATTAAATATATATTTAAGTGGTGCAGGGAAAAATTCTCCCAACTATGAAAATACTTTTCCCAAATGGAAATGGCATTTCAACAATACCTTGGACCCTATCATAAATCTAAAAGAACCAAGAATGTTTTGATAAGAATCTTTATGTTCTACAGAAAATTTATAGTCACTTTTGAAGGCAAGGGTGAGAAAACTTGACTGCATGTTGAAGGGTTGCATGATTTCAAGTTTGATGCAAGTTTACTTTAAAGGAAGGGAAGTGAAAGAAGTATGTGAAGAACTTTAAAGTGTTTGTTAGTAACATCTATTACTATGTTCAAATTAATTTGCATACTGCTGTACTTCTAATCAGGGCCCGAAGTAGGGGGGCAGACGGGGCATGTGCCCCGGGTGCCGGCTTGGAGGGGGTGCCAAAGGCGCCAGCCCAGACACGGGGTGCCGAAAAAGCGAAGAAATAGTAAAATTATTTTCTATATCGTCTATATGTTACAATTTTTCAAATAATAAAGCATTATTTGTGCGATTCAGTTTTTAACGTCTTCAATTTTATTTTTATTTAATTTGATGTAATTTAAAAAGCAGTAATCATATCACATAGATGTTAAGAATTCATTATTAATTGAGAATTATCCCCGCCCGGTTTCAATCGGCCATATACAAGTTACAACCGATCTTCGTAAGTGCTCGAGCATGTTCGGCTACTTCCGGCTCGTTGCGGTTTAATGCAGATAAATTTTTGGAGGGAAAAGAAAAGATTGTGCCAAAGTTGCCAAGGAAACCACTGTTCAGTAGTTCAGTTTATCATTTACGTGCAAGGTGCAAGTAGTGAAATCGTTCCATTGCTGATATTTTTGTAATAAATACGAATAATTAGATTAATTTTCTTTATATTTCTCGGTACCATTAGCCGAATTAGTCACTCAACACAACAAAAATGTCAAGGAAACCTTCTGGAGCACAATACAGGAAAAAAGCCAAGGAGCGGCATCACAATGAAAACAGATTATCATCATTTATGTCGTCGTGGTTGACAGATAAGTGTAAGCCCAGTATTTTTTGAATTTTTAAAAATTAGTTTAATTTATAACATTAATTCTTGATGCTAGGCTTTGAAATGTTAAAAATGTTTGCCTTTTATCATGACAAAACTGTTTACGGGAAAATTAACAGACAACTCCAATTCCTTATTGTTCATATATCGCTCCACCCAGGGGCATATCAACTAATTTTGAGATAGTTTACTGGCAGGGGGGGATAGGAAAAGTTTCGAAAATTGGATGGAAATTGGAAGTTTTCGAGGTTTTCTGCAGCGAAATTCAGCTCGTAATTTAACTCATTCTTGGAATAGATTTAAAAATCGTAAACAGTTGGGGAGTTTAGGGGATCTTTAAAGAAGAATTCAGCTTGTTATATAATTTTGTTTTCCCAGGGCATTTTTTGGGCTTTCTGGATCAACCGCGCAGCCAGGAATTTCTCCTGGGGGGGGGGGATTTAAGATTCTCTTTGTGGAAACACTGAAACTCCCCCAATCCCCCAAACCCCACCACTATTGCGCGCCTCACGGCCGAAGTCAGCCGATCGCTTACAAACATTTCCAATAATTTGCATATTTTCCTACATTCTACACATAGCGGCGGCAAACACTCATCGAGTGAACTTGCAAAGTCGCAGTTTACGGTCATGGAATTGACATTAATACTCCTTAGTCCACTGTCAGCATGTTTTGATATGAGAACTTCTTAAACTTTTTTAAATTCTTTATTATGTAGCCCATTCAACATAAAAAAAATATATTTTTTAATTTCTCGGGGGGGGGGGGGGGTGACCCCCTCACTGCGCCGCTGTTCTGGATTAGAATTTAACTTGTTCTAATTTAGCCCAACCAAGAAGATTAGATGCAAATTGGGGAGCATTAAAGCTTTCTGGAGCACTTCTTGTAATTTAGCCTTTTACTAGAATAATTTTGAAAATTGTACGCAAATTGGGCATTTTTGGGGCTTTCTAGAGCGGAATTCAACTAGTTCCAATTTATCCCTCCCCCAGAAAACTAGACGCGAATCGGAGGATTTAAAGCTTTTTAGTGCACTCCTGATTTATTCCTTTTCTAAGGTATTTCAGCTCGATCTAACTTGGCCTTTTTACCAAAATTTTTTTTATACTCTTAGAGGAGAAGGAGGTGGGGCTCTCGAGCACCCAAACCTCCCCCTTGGGTGCGCCCATGGCTCCAATATTTAGTTAAGCTTAGCTTCTCTTCTTTCTCCCACCTTACAACCTATAGAGACCTTGCCAAGATTTGTCCTCTTCGTAAATCTAGATTCATAGTTAAGTTGATGATAGTTATAACGGTACAACCCATGTTGTCGAGGGCGATGTTGTGAGATGTTTTCAATAAAAACAAGAAGATTTTTTCTCACAATTTTTATTTTTTTTATTTTGATTTTTATTTTCGTATCTTTCGGATCCAATAAAACTGATAAAAAAAAATTTTGTTGTCTAAGTTTGAAGATGAGGAAACATTGAGGATGTATCTATTATGAATTCAAAAGCTACCTCCGTTAAAAAAAATGTTCTTGCTTTTATTTTCTAATAGTAACCTATTACCTAACAGTGACCAATAAACGGTTCTAACTTTTAGGTGAGGTAAGCTGCCAACAACGAGACGAAGTAGGTTCACAAGGAGAAGAACATAAGTTGAGGCCGACCAGTCTAACTATGTACATATGGAAACCACGAACACTGACACTGTAAGTACTGCTAAAGATATAGAAATCGCTGAACAGCTAGCTCTCAGTAAAACGGACGATTCTGCAGTTTCGAGCATGATAGATAATAGCTCAAAAATTTATAGAAACAAAGAGCTTCAGGACTCAGTTAGATTTTGATATTAACAACCCAGGGTCATGGCCAAGTACAATATCTGATCATCAGAGATGTTACATAACGAAAATGAGGTTAGATAAAGGTAATGAACAAGAGCTAGATCTAAGTAAAAGTATGAGGGAGGGCCGTAGCCTCACAAAGGACTGGTTTTTCAAACTGTTGCCTAATGGAGAGCAAGTAAAAAGATCCTGGCTAGGTTAAAAATGTACTATTTTGCATCCCATGTAGGCTACTTTCACAAACTTTTAAAGAATCTACAACTAGCTTGTCATTTTTAGCTAAAGTAGAGGGTTTCACCCAATGGAAAAAGGTGAGTGAAAGAATTCCAGATCATGAAAATTTCCGAATCACAAGAGTTGTTTTTGTTCTTGGAAATCACTTGAAACGTCAATGAAAAAGGGAGGAATCGATAAAGAACTACAGGAACATATATCAAGAGAAGAAACTCACTGGCGACAAGTGCTTCGCTGTATCATTGACGCAATAGTTTTTTTAGCAAAACAAGGAGGGCCATTAAGAGGATCATCTGAGCTAGATAATTTTGGTGATCCAAGAAGTGGGAGGTTTTTAAACACAATCGATTTGATTTCTCATTACAATGCTGATTTACGTGATCATATCAATCGCCATAGAAAAGGTCAGATTGGGTATTTTTCCCACAAGATTCAAAATGAATTTCTCACGTTAATTAGCAGCAAAGTAAGAGAAGATATTCTCAAAGATGTGAAAGATGCCAAATATTTTTCAATTATATTTGATGCTACTCCCGATATAAGCCACAAAGAACAGATGACCCAAATTGTTCGGTATGTGAAAGTGACTGAAACTGGGCCTGAAATAACAGAGAGTTTTATAGATTTTTTCATTATCCGTGACAAAACGGGGTTAGGAATATCGGAAGAAATTTAAAAAAAATTAGAAAATGACGGATTGGACATCAAAAATTACAGAGGCCAGTCTTACGACATTGGAGCTAACATGGCCGGCATCTATAAGTGAGTTCAAACTAGAATTCTAACAGAAAATAAGCTGGCATGTTTTGTACCATGCTCAGCTCATTCATTAAATTTAGTTGGTGTGCATGCTGCTGAGCTCTCTCCACAAGCCCAATCTTTTTTTGGCATAGTAAATCGTCTGTTTGTTTTTTTCTCATCTTCTACTTCAAGATGGGAAGTTTTAAAGAAGCATGTGCCGATTTCCTTAAAATCTCTGAGTAAGACCAGATGGTCAGCAAGGAAGGAGTCGGTGGATGTTTTTCATAAGCATTTAAACGATTTGAATTATGCTTTAGAGGAATTGGTCGAAAGTTCGCTGTGTAACGCTGAAACAAAAGCGGAAGCTAGATGTTTGGCACAAAACATTTGCAAATTTGAATTTATTGTCCTAACCTGCTTCTGGAGCAAAATGCTGCAAAAAATTGATCGCGTAAATAAATACCTACAAAGGGATGATGTCACCGTAGACACAGCTGTGAGACACATCAAGGGCTTAATAACAGATTTAGAATCAATAAGGAGCAATGCACCAGAAGATGCTATTTTGGAAGCCAGAAGAATAGCTGAAAGCCTTGATGTCCCTCAAGAAATTGAGGAAAACGGAAAAGGAAAAAAAAGAAAATGTTTGAAGAGAGGTGTGAAGATGAGATCAGTGGATTATCGCAAGAAGACTTTTTTAAAGTGGGATTGAGGGGAATATTTGACAGCATGTTAATGATTTAAAGTGGAAGAAGTAAACTTTAAATTTAGTTTCCTGAATGGAAAAATAATTAATAAAATGAGTGTTGCAGAGCTAAGGTTAGAAGCTGAAATAGTCGAAGATTCCTACAAAACGGATTTGAACAAAGAAGAACTTTTTCAAGAAGTAGAAAGCATCAAGCACCATGCGATGGAAATTGACGACGGATTAAAAATGGCACATGCAAAGGCAATGCTCCAGATTATTTATAAACATGGGCTTCAAGATGCTTATCCAAACTTGACTACGGCATTGAAGATTTTTCTAACTTTACCAGTTACAGTTGCTTCAGCCGAAAGAAGCTTCAGTAAATTGAAAATAGTCAAAAACTACTTGAGGAGCACAATGGAACAAGACAGACTCTCTAACTTGAGCATCATTTCTATCGAGCACCAGAGAACATCATCTATTTCTTTTGATGACATTATTAACACCTTTGCTGCCAAAAAAGCTCGAAAAGTGACAATTCGATTTATTTAGAATCAAGAATGAATAAGGACTGTTAGTAAATTTAGTACCCAAAACTCATGTAAAAATCTAATTTGTTTTCAATGTGTTCCAAATTGAAATAGTAAAGAACTACATGAATACTGTACCAATTTATAACCAAAATACCAAACAAACTTAAGAATGATTTTAAGTTTAACTGAATGTCTCATTTCTTAATGTGTTACCTACTTCTGTAATTTCAGATTAACAAATGAAGAAAAAACCTTTTACTTTTTAGGTTCCGTTAAAAATTATTACACAAAATACAATAGAGGAGTGCTGTAATTTCACAACTGAATTTCACTTGATCTGTTTGCACTATAGTGTAGTGTGTTGATGAGTAAAGCTACGAAGCTGTTATTAATAGCATTGACTTAAGTACAGGAAAGTATATGCTTTTGTTTTTTGTTAAATAGTTTTAAATGGAGTGAGTATGGTGTGGAGGGGGCGCCGAAATATACCCTTGCCCCGGGTGAAAGGAGGGCTAGTTCCGGCCCTGCTTCTAATAATGAAAGTAGATGTCACTGAAATTTAATATTAAGATACCTAAACAACAAAGACAACGTTTACAGAAGTAAGGGAAAAATGACAAACTCATTAGTTTAGAAACGTATCCAATACCATGATAACAGGGGTATATATTGTGTGCTAGCTAGGCTAGCTGCAAGGCTCAAAATTAAAGTAAACAAAAATTATTATGAATTTAAACAAATTGTTCATTTTATTAGAAGACTGAAACTTTGCATGTAGTGCCTGAAGCACAGCAACTTGCTAGACAAAGTCATGCACAAGTGAACATACATCGTCACTTCCTTCCTTCCCGGCTGCTTCAGTACACAGATAAAATACACTCTCACTTGATGACAAGATTGTTACATTGAAAACATATAAGGGCAACTGTCTCTTATAATATACATCATTAGTGGATTATACGTACAAAAATGTTATTGTACTTATCATAGGACACTTTGATACCCTCGTGTTTTTCACGGAACAACTTTACCATTTTTGTTACATTGAGATCTTGATTAAGGTATATTTTTTTGAATCTTTTAAGCCATAATGATTATTTCTTGAGGGGAAGGATTTAATATGATTACGGATTTTGTCTAATGCATCATCGTTAGCTTTATGTAGCCAGTTGTCATGTTTACCATGCATATCTTTTGGACTAAATCCAGTTTCCTTTAAGGATTTAGTGAGATGTTCAACTCTTCTTTTGCCAATACCATGAGTCGAGAGAAAAGCTTTTTTGCAAACATCAAACTCTTTTACTACATTATCAACCTTACCTCTCAGTCTATATTTGAATGTTGCCTCATTCACCTTCACTTCATCTGATGGCAACAGGCAAAACAGAAATTACTCCACATAAATATTGTAACATTACATTTGGCATAGCTTGATATCGTACCAGATTTAATGAAGACCATGGATAAGAAACTGAACAAGAAGAAAAATATCTTTCAAAATGATAGTGAAGTTGAACAAATAACTACTTTAGACTGACTTGTACTACAACTGACCGTACCCAAATTAATGTTTAGGCAAAATGATGCAAAATACCCCGATGATGACATGAATTTCAAATAATGACAAGAATAATACTTATAAAGACAGACAGCATTATGTACCAATACTATAAGTAAACAAATGGTTTTATTAAATGTATCAAAATATAAAAATAATCAAAATACAAATTGAGGGATAATAGGCCCAAACATACAATACAATGTAAAATGATATATTAGTAAATTGTTAATTGAACGATATAACGAAATAATACAACAAAACAATTATTATAGATACATGGAACATGCAACTAATTGTAAATAATAGTGGACATAATGTTGTCAAGAAAATAATGTATAATCACATTATAATTGTCAAATGTATAAAAAGAAACAGAAAGAGTACCTAGTACGCTACAGCAATGGCTGAACTACTTAGGAAAAATGGAAAAAATAGAAAATCATTATTAAATGATTACTTTCCTTGTTATGTTCTTAAAACACGTTTAAAGTTGTGTTGATGTTAGTTATAGTTTTATTAAATAATATATGTATGATATGCCTTATGCAGTATGTATGCAACCAGGCATATACAAATTGTTTAATCACAAAATGTGAATTATGTTTTTTTATGTTGTTACTGTAATAATGAGGCCTATTGTTATATTTTTAAATGATAATACTAATAGAGTTATAGGGAGTAATTTTGATGGTAGTTGCATAATTTAATAGGGATTACAATAACAGAAAATAGAAATTTAACATGTCAAGACATAGGCCTATAAAAACTTTGGAATTTTGTAAATTTTAGGAAATACTGTTAGAATTTTGTAAAACAAATGTTGTAATACGGATAGATTTATAGTTAATGGTATACACAACAAATATGGAATCGAAATAATCAGTTTTAAGTTATTTAAGAAAAATTCAAATAGCAAAAATATAACATCAGTATTTCTTAAGCAAAAATAGGCATGTTTGGTGTCTATATGTCACAAATATTAAGACCAAAATAATGATGCTAGTAGTTTTAAATTCCCAATCAGTACAGAAAAGTTATACTAATTTAAAAGTTTTGACCGAATTCAGACATTGAAATAATGAATTTGTATGACAATGTATATCTGAATCAACCAACCAGATTTCAAGTTTTACCTTAGCAACCAAAAATTTCAGATAAATAAAATAGGACTTCTTTAACAACGGTCATTGAAGACAGACGCGTTAATAAAACGTCTCAGATAATTATATTTTAAACAGTGAAAACACAAACCAGACTTTGTAAAACGAGCTGATATACTCAATACAAAATATTATAATAAAGAAAAGAACATCCAGAATTTAATACAGAAGAATTGAGATCCGGGGAGAAGAAGCGAAGAAGACTTGGACCCTATCTTCGTCCTGGAAGAATAAAGAAGAGGATCTGGTGAATTTGAACAATTTATTATCTTATGCGTCAAAACCAACATTTGTGTACACAACTATCTAGGAATTAAACAAAATAAAACTACAGACACTATACTACACCAACACTAAAGAACACTCAAAAATAACACCAATTGAGTTTTACACCTTTTTTGAACACCATAAAAACTTTAACGATAACTAATAAGCATCTAACTGTTCATAACCTATAATAATAAGTAACCAATACACGACTGCCAGTTTGCACTTTACACACCAAAACCTTGTAATATCCTTATATTGTGAAATTTGTATTTTGATTTTAAGAATTGTATTATTTGTTTAACCATAATCCCCGAACCAGATATGCTCTGAGATAATTTATTTTAATAGAAATAATAACGAACTGCATCATTCTTTTGGTTTGGCCCCCTACAGAACAATATTTTTTAGCTACTACCAACGGATGAAAGAAGACGCATAATTTTGTCATAATTGTAATTACGGTAAAGAAAAACGAGAAGTAATTAATCAATGCTTCATTTGAATAAAGATCGTTAAAAGGAAGATATCTGTTTGGTGTTATATTTGCGTTATTATTACTTAACTAAAAATGAACTTTTTTCATGTGAAAAACTTACTATTTTATCGGACGCGTTTCGGCTTAGTATCCGCCTTCTTCAGCTTTGGTAACAGACTGCCAGCATTTTGTAACGGTTGTGTGGAAGGTGAAGTGGGGGTGGTGTGTGGCGGAAGGGGATTGGTGCGGGGATTCAATTTATTGTTTGTTTTCTGTATAATTGTGTCAAAAAGTGTATGTGATTTATATTGTAATTGATCGTTGAGTATGTTGTTTGGTTGTGTTGTGTGGTGTTTATATATTTCATATTGTTCAGTTGTGTTGAGTTTTTGACCTTTGGGTATGTAATGTAGAATTTCAAGATTAGTGTCTATGTTGGTGTAACTGTGGTTTTCTGTGTGTATGTGTGTGGCAAATGCAGAGTGTATATTGTTGTTGGTTAAAGCTTTTAAGTGTTCAGAATAACGGGATGAAAAAGATCTTCCCGTCTGGCCTATGTAGAAACTATTGCAGTCATTACAATTTAATTTGTAAACACCTGTTTTGTTATATTTGTCTATGTCTGTGTTTGTATTACTGATGTGTTTTTTGATGGTATTGGTTGTTCTGAATGCTATTTTGTATTTGTGTTTTCTGAATGTATTGGCGATTTTGTGTGTGTATGAGTTGTGGTATGTGAGTGTGATGTACTTATTGTGTTGTGTGTTGATGGTATTTAGTGTTTTGTTGTTTTTGTTTTTGATGCGTTTGTGTAGTATGTTTATTGCCACACACATACACACAGAAAACCACAGTTACACCAACATAGACACTAATCTTGAAATTCTACATTACATACCCAAAGGTCAAAAACTCAACACAACTGAACAATATGAAATATATAAACACCACACAACACAACCAAACAACATACTCAACGATCAATTACAATATAAATCACATACACTTTTTGACACAATTATACAGAAAACAAACAATAAATTGAATCCCCGCGCCAATCCCCTTCCGCCACACACCACCCCCACTTCACCTTCCACACAACCGTTACAAAATGCTGGCAGTCTGTTACCAAAGCTGAAGAAGGCGGATACTAAGCCGAAACGCGTCCGATAAAATAGTAAGTTTTTCACATGAAAAAAGTTCATTTTTAGTTAAGTGTAGTGCTGTGAAAGAAGAGATGAATAATCAAGACAACTATTATTACTGTTTCATTTAAGAATCACGTTAACATAGCACAGCGGACGGAGCAACTGTTGGCAACTCCGAGTGACGTCATTGGAACTGCACGCATAGTGGGAGCGAGCGGCAGAATACGAAATAATTTACCGTTCAACATATCTATTATTAATTGTTACAAATTGACGAACACAACGGTGGGGTTTAATATAAATATACGTAACATTTCTATTTGTTACAAATTGGTGAAGCAACGTGTGAGGCGATAAATTAAATTATAATTTATAAATAAACAACCAGAAATAAACGAAAATGAGGAAGCGAGAAACATCGCGCAAACGAGCGGCCGAAACCGAGAAAGTAAGCGAATTAAACATGGAAGACAAGGAAGCAACACCGGTTGAGGAAGTAGAAACAATAATAAGGGAGGACCAAGGAGATAGACAAGAACCGAACAAAGTCACAGAGAGCGTTGACATGGAGAGCATTATGGAATACTTAAAACAGAGTCATGAAGATTTCAGTAAGAAAATGGAAGAACTAAAAAGTGATAATAAACAGTCTATGGAAGAATTAAGTGAGAACAGTAATAAGAACTTAAAAAACTGAAGGAAGAATTAAGTGAGAACAGTAATAAGAACTCAGTAATATTGAAGGAAGATTTGAGTAAGAAGATGGAGGAAATAAAGAGTGATAATAAACAGACAAAGGAGGAATTGAGCCGAGAATTTAAAGAGAATAGCAGGAAAATGGAGGAGAAGATAGACGAAAATAATAGAGCATTGAGGGAAGAATTGAAGGGAAATTACCAGGAAACATGAAAAAATTGGATGAACACAAAGAGTCATTAAAGGAAGAGTGGAATAAAAAGATGGAAATTAGTAACCGGCAATTGCAGGAAGAATGGGACAAGAAGCTAGAAGAACCGGTGACCGAAATTAAAAGGGTAGAATCCGAGACCAAGGAAAAGTGTGAGCGGATGAACCAAGAGATACTGAGCGTCCGGGAAGAAACGAATGGACGAATTGAAAATATACAAACCAATCAAGCAGTGATGGGAGAAAGATTAGAAAGCATGGGTACTAGTCTTAATCGAGTACAAGACCAAACAACTGCCCATAGAGATGAAATTAACTCTCTAAAAAACAGACAATGTACCGGTGCCCATACCACATGTGAGGAAAACCGAGAAGTTATCGACTTCCAGAATTATAGAAGAAACCCCATGCTATTCCTAGAACAGGTAGAGGAAAAAATAGCAAAAACCGGAGAAGACAGATGGTTTGTAATTAGAAGTATGCTGGACGAAATGTTCAGAAAAGTCTATGACAATTGGTGGACGGCGATGCGGCCGAATATACAAAATTTTCAAGAATTCAAAAAACAATTTAAATCCAAGTATTGGTCTGATGCCACGCAACATATGATAAGAAGTGACATAGGATTGGGCCGATATGATCTACATGGCAAACAAACTCCGACCGCATACTTTCTGGGTAAGATAAACATAGCCAGACATTTAGAACCCGCAATTCCTACCGAATGTTTAGTGAGGCTATTAGCTTATCACTATGGTGGGGAAATTACGAGGGGCCGAATAAACGGACGTATACAAACCATTGAGGAGATGTCGGCATTATTAGCGGAAATGGAACAAGAGAAGAGCTTCCTCCAGTACAGACGAAGGAGCGATGAAATGGATAGAAATAGTGGTCGCCGCGACGCCCAATATGAAAACAACGGGCAAAGACCAAATAATAATTACAACAACAACGGTAACCACTATCAACGTAGTTACCAAAACAACAATAAAGAAATCATGAATGCCAGAGATTATAGGAGGGGATTAAAAGCAATTTCAATAATGACTTACCATAAAACTATAGTTTACAACTTAGAGAAGACCAGAGATAAATGGGAAATACCAGAGATAGAAATACGTGAGAAAATATCAATGATATCATTAGTCATTGATGGACCGGTGACATATTGGGGTAAGAAACAATATGATAGGGTGAGTCGAAGAAGCTTTGCAGCAAATGAAAGAATAACAGCGGGAAAAATGAAGTACAAGGTGGAAGCAAGAGATGTCACAAGTACCGGAATAATTATAAAGACAATGGTAGTATGGACAATAAGGTCAACCGAGATTATGGACCCGGGATAAATTATATACCACACACCATCAAGAAAAGGGACGGATGTTATGCTAACCAACTACGGCCAAAAAACTATTTCTAGGAGACGAGAAATAAGTTTAATTGAGGAACAATAATAATAATAAGGTACAAAGAAACAACACTGAGATTTAAGAAAGAAGATTATCTAAGAAACTGAACGTTACCAATGAAGATATGAGCAACTGAGCGACATAATGAAAATTACCAAAAGACCATCAATACTGGGTATAGAAGAACATATGACAATAAGGACGATAATAAGAAGAGTAGGATTTGAATTTAGTTAATACCACAAAATTCAAAAGTTAAGTAAGATCATCTTACCGACTCTACCAATCCAGAATATAATTTTAATTGGAGCCACCGGAACGAAGAAGATTAAGGGAACATACAACCAAGTTTCCTTAAAAATGTATTATGAAGCCAATATAAACGAATTTGAATAAATCTCAAAATTCAAACAAATAGTAAGGACAACTTACAGTACATTTTGATAATGTTATTTTGAACCAAGTGAATAAACAAATTTGAATAAATTTCAAAATTCTAAACAAAATAAGCACCTCTTATTAAATATAATTATGACCTTATTATTGGAATACAAAAGAAAGAGACAACATCCATGAATCAGGAGAAACCAAAGTGTTATAAAATGAATAAGAAAAGACAAATGTAGACAATCGACAATGAAGATAAGACAAGACTAGAAACGAAATTACTATGAATAACCTATCATGATTGTGAGAGAATCAGCAACAACTATAGATACAGATACTTGTTACGTTTTAATTGAATAAGGATAGTGAATGAAAAATGAAGATTAAGCAGTACTGATAAAGAAGGAAAGAAGATAGTACCAATTGAAAATAAAAAATATTAATATCGCCACAAGAAAATAAACATCTGAAAGAATCAATGGAAAGAAATATTTAGATCTGAGAGGTTAAACTGAGTGAACCATCCCAAGAATATATTATTATATTATTTTTATTTGATTTAGTCGTGAATAGACTAGTGATTATTAAATGTGATTGACTGATGAGATAGCTCCAGCAATCGATATTATTTATGTATTATGTATTATAAGGACAGCGGGGTATTAGGTCAAGAGAGCCCCCCGACTGATTCCAAAAAATATGTGATGGTGATTAATTTGTTAGGGAGGTAACATGTTCCAGGGATAGAACACTTATAATTAAAGACAAGTATACCAGATCATAAAAAGGATGACAAGTGATAATATGAAAGATAAGATAATTGATAATTTCAACAAAATATACTATTTTATTAAAATAATCTCGGGTCTTTCACTATAGCCTGCGGCCAAAGACAACTTCCGTCTCCGCGTTTGTATTTTTTTCCGTGTTCGATGTGTACTAGAACTGTTTTCTTCGCAAGTAACTAATGCCAGTTTATGGAGGTTATGTACGACAATGTAACTTAAATAAAATTTACTTTGTTAGTGTACAATAAAAGGGTGTATTTACTGGAAGTACAGAAATTATTTTCCATTTATCGCACATAATTACGGTACACAGACGATTTTTGGAGGTTGTGTCTACGTTTAACAATGCAACTTAACCTTTTAGATTTTTAAAATTAATTAGATTTAACAAAAATTTCCTTTGTTAATGTACATTAAATTATTGTATGGATGCAAGGCTGCTGTACATAACATTAAAGGCTGTATTTATTCGAAGTACCGGAATTAAAACCTAGTTCCAATTTAGAACGTAGACCTATAGCCTATTTGCATATTTTATTGGGGTTTATTGGCACATATTTTATTAAAAGGGTGTATTTATTGGAAGTACAGAAATTAGTTTCCATTTATCGCACATAATTACGGTACACAGACGATTTTTGGAGGTTGTGTCTACGTTTAACAACGTAACCTAACCTTTTAGATTTTTAAAATTAATTAGATTTAACAAAAATTTCCTTTGTTAGTGTACATTCAAAGGCTGTATTTATTGTATGGATAAAAGGCTGTATAATACATTAAAGGCTGTATTTATTCGAATTAAAACCTATCGGTACTTCCAATTTAGAACGTATAACCTAGTAAGCTACGTTATTCGTACATATTTTATTGGAGTTTGTTGGTACATATTTTATTAAAAGGGTGTATTTATTGGAAGTACAGAAATTAGTTTCCATTTATCGCACATAATTAGGCCTACGGTACAGAGACGATTTTGGGAGGTTTTGTCTACGTTCAATTATCTAACTTAACCTTTTAGATTTTTAAAATTAATTAGACTTGTAGGGGTGTGCATGGCAGAACTACTTGTAGGGGTATGCACCCACTTTATAATCATATTTTTGGTAACACTGAGAACTTTAAGCCTTCTTTTATGTTTAAACAAATTATATATACACTTAATTATAGAAAAGCAAAAAGCAAATATGTTTAACTAAAATATAAATAAAAAAGCCCATTTAGTTAAGTGTTAGTGCTGTGAAAGAAGAGATGAATAATCAAGACAACTATAGCAAATATGTAATTCAAAAGACTAATTTGCTCTAATAAACACATGCTGAAGTTAAAAATAAAAGAGTTTTTACTTGCCTAACTAATCGTTAGTTACTAATGTGACAGTTGGGGCTGCTTTTTCTGCAAAAGCTGGGGTATGTTGGATTCAAGAGTGGTTAAATTAAGTCATAAATCTGAGTGTGCGTCAAGTCTATTTCTGTGCTTCTTTTCACTTGAGATGAAAGTCCCATTTCACTCAAGAATGAGGTGATGAATGGGATGAGCAACTCCGAAAGTTCAGGATATTCATCTCTTAAAGATATCCAGAACTTTGTTAAGTCAGAATCTAAAAGTTTATGGATTTTGTTGTCCATGACATGTCTCATGTTATCACTAACTATACAAAATAATTTACTAAAAATTTAGTTTTAATCCCAGCATCACAGATGATATCACACAATTGCTCATTTAGTTTTACTGAGAACATGTTAGAACTTTCAAAATACAAGAATGGGTCTTGAATCCAATTGAATTCACTGTATCCCTCTGGGAAGCAACTTTCAATCTGGTTATAGAGAGTTAAACATCAGAGCTGGTAAAAAGCAATGGTAGAGCATGAATAACAAAAATGTACAGTTTAGACTATGTACAAAACAGGTTGAATTTAAATTGTTAAAATGATATATCTTAGTTATTTACATGTAGTAGGTTTTTAAGACACAGTAAATAAATTTCCAAACCTGACTTTGCAACCCTCCAAATGCCCTCTCGGGACCCAGCAGTGGCTCATGCCCAATAGGTTAAGAAATGCTGAACTAAAGGCATGTTTGTGGAGTGAAACATAAAAGATAACCCAGACTTATAAAATGCTCTTAGTGAAATGGGATTTTCAGGAGTAACAACACACTATTTGGTTAACAAGCACATTTTACTAATATTGTAATACCAAGTCAATTAGATAGCTTAAATGTGTAGTACTCTATGTGATGCTGATCACATACTGTTAATCAGCAGCACTGCAGAATATTCTAGAGCCACACTCTTGGCATTCATCTGGAACTTTCTCACATTAGCCTGATAATTAGGATGTTGCCACCAGCTGAGTTTTAGAAAGTTGGTGTAGTAGGTTGTGCATTCATATAGGATGATATTAGACAGCAGTTTTTAATGAAAGTGACAAATGATCAATTGTTTATTTGTGTTGTAAACTATTGTGATTTTTTTATTACTGTTTGTAGGCTATAGAATGTGTCCTGGATAATTATGTAAAGAGAACTGTTATAATAGTGTTTGTACATAGTGTTTGTTTTAGCAATTGAGAGTATCTGGTATTCAATAATTCATTCCACTGTTTTAAGTTCATAAGTCTTGTCACTGGTTGTAAGAATATTATTTTCATTAATTTTCCAATTCTATGAAGTCTTCAGTAGTTTTACCACGATGAGACTCAACCTTATCACTGAAGATGCCACATCACTGAATGAGCAAAACTTTTCGTTAATAATCTCAACAAAGCATGGTTATCAGCTGAAAAAAAGTTTTAGTATTAAAAGTTTTGATCACGCAAATCTATAAGGGATACTAAAAAGAAATAACATAATAATTGTATTGGACATAAAGTTATGTCCACAAAACAGATTTTGTTTGAAATAAATAAAACACAATTTGACACAAATATTAATTTTATGAATACTTGTTTGGCACATATTACAGAAGGTTACACCATTTATAAATATGTTTGCCTAAGTATAAAATTCTTGTCAGATGAAAAACGTGTACAGTCAGAATACTATTTGTTATGTACAATACCAATGATTCACTATGGGTAGCAGTGACACATAAACACTAGACATTGACACTGAATTGTACTTGTTTTGAATGATTCATTGTGTGCTACCTGACCAGAGTACAGGTATTAACCAAGAGATGTTTAGTATACTGCTGTGTAACTGCTACAATGATGAATCATAAGTAGTACTTTTTGTTTTGGTCATCAACCTTTAAAAGGATAATAGAAACATTGTATACCATAGTTCCAGCAGTTTTACATGATACATTCCTAGCACAAATAAGAAAAGTTTAAATCTGCTGATGATCTAAAGGAGTGATAGTTATTTGCAGACTGACAGGGTTATAACATAATTCTGAAAGAATTGTTGCTTTTACAATACCATCCTTTATCAAGTGACTACTCAAATCTGCCAGTTTTTCACAGAAACTGAAGTTTGATGATTAGATCCATCATGATGACCTAGTGATGCTCCAAACATTTCAAGGATTCTCCTAGCCTTAAAAAACTGGACTGGCCTCATTGATTGACATGATTAATGTTAAATTTACTTTGGGATACTTCCAAACATAATACAGTCTAAAATAAACAAAAAAAAATTGTATGCCTGTCTAATTTTCCAGAACTGTATACACATAATTTGATCGGGATAGAACGTGTATTAAACAATAATACTATTTGATGAAAATAATGAAAATATCCGTGTGGAGAACTATACATGACTTCCATGTTTTAAGATTTATATTTAAAATCATTTTAGAAATGAAATATTTCTACAGAAACTACTTCTATCTTCAGCCTCAACCACAGAAAACACACACACACACACACACACACAATTCCTTTTTTTCTTTATTTCATTTGAATTCTATATTAGAACAAATGTTTTCAGAGTATTGGCACATATTTTATTAAAAGGGTGTATTTATTGGAAGTACAGAAATTAGTTTCCATTTATCGCACATAATTACGGTACACAGACGATTTTTGGAGGTTGTGTCTACGTTTAACAATGTAACTTAACCTTTTAGATTTTTAAAATTAATTAGATTTAACAAAAATTTCCTTTGTTAGTGTACATTCAAAGGCTGTATTTATTGTATGGATAAAAGGCTGTATATACATTAAAGGCTGTATTTATTCGAATTAAAACCTATTGGTACTTCCAATTTAGAACGTATAACCTAGTAGGCTACGTTATTCGTACATATTTTATTGTAGTTTATTGTTACATATTTTATTAAAAGGGTGTATTCATTGGAAGTACAGAAATTAGTTTCCATTTATTGCACATAATTACGGTACAGAGACGATTTTGGGAGGTTGTGTCTACGTTTAATTATCTAACTTAGATAGTAGGCTTCGTTATTGGTGCATATTTTATTGGTGTTTATTGGCACATATTTTATTAAAAGGGTGTATTTATTGGAAGTATAGAAATTAGTTTCCATTTATCGCACATAATTAGGCCTACGGTACAGAGACGATTTTGGGAGGTTGTGTCTATGTTTAATTATCTAACTTAACCTTTTAGATTTTTAAAATTAATTAGACTTAACAAACATTTCCTTACTTAGTGTACATTCAAAGGCTGTATTTATTGTATGGATAAAAGGCTGTATTTATTCGAAGTACCGGAATTAAAACCTACTTCCAATTTAGAACACAGTACAATCTAACGTAGACCTATAACCAAACAAGTACATTAAAATCCTTTTTTCACTTTACTATCCTTTTTTCAACATAATGCAATAAAAAGCAATGTGCAGTTTCTGTTAACACCCAAATGATTAAGTATTAATAATGGGTTAGAGTGGAATTCAATGTTACTATGGTCTAAATTTAAGACAAAAAATAAACATAATCTTTGTTTATCAACACATAAGTGATACATAAGTCAATTGTTACAAAGATAAACAAAAATATGTCTAAGAGTATAACCAATTATAAGTGAGAGACCTGTTTCTAAAACGGCTTAAGTAGTGCAAGGTTTTTTTCTTGCTTTCATTTGAGCAAACTGGTCAATAACATCTGACTGATAAATTAATACTGTTAGCCAATTTATTTTTAATAGCTAAAATTGCCAAATTATTAAGCCTTTCTTGGTAGGTAGTGCTTCTCTGCCAAGTTTTCAGTGAATTCGCTAACCTGCTGAAAGATTTTTCAGGAGACGAAACTGTAACTGGAATAGTACAGAAAAGCCTATAGGCAAGACAGAAGTTCATAAATACAGCTTGAAGGTTTTTGGAGTAGGCTTAGTGGATTCTTTTCTGATTCAAACTCTGTTTTATAAATGTTCTTAAAGTGTAATATTTCTTCAAATAGATCCATTGCCAATTCCTTTTTAAACTTGCTAATGAGAACTTTTACTTTCAATTCTAATTCATCATTTTCCATGTCCGTAAAGTTCAATACTGGTGGAAACAAGTCACGAAATCAACTAATTGCAGTGAATCGTGTTTTTATGTTGCCCATTACAAACTCTAATATTGGGTACATGACTGAGGTTTTAAATTTATTTTCTTGATCTTTGTTTACTGAAAAATCACTATTGGATTGATCTGTACTTTTTTTCCACCTTTTGGGAGATTCAGGAGGAACTTTTATTAGTTCTTTTGCAATTAAGTTTGGTTCTTCAATTATGCTGTCTGGATTATCACGCAACAATTTCAATTCTGTCAGCAAATCTTCCACTAGAGTTATTTCAACATTGAGTGTGATTCCTTTGCTTTGAATAACAACATTTTTTTAGTCAATATATGAAAGCACTTTGAACCAAAAAGATGCCAACATTAAGCTCTTTGTGGAATTGAAATATTTCTTAAGCCCTAATATGAAGTGGTAGGCAGAGGGAGTTAGACTAGAAGACATCTCTTCTAAAATATATCCAACAATTTAAGTACTCCTGGGTAGTGCTTAACTATCGGTTTGACAGCTTGGATCCTCTCACTTCATCTTGTTTCAGGGAAGCTCTGCAGTGATAAAGGAATGTGCTTTTTCAAAACTTCCCAACATTTTTCTCTCGGGCTGCTAGAGAAAAACGAGTAAAGACTTGCAACGTGCCCGAAAAATGTCATCACATCTGCACTGAGTTTTGCAGCATTAACACCCACATGTTTCAAGGAATGCGCCCCTGGTAAAAATATTATGGATTCGTTCTTTACAAGAATTCTACTTCCAATTTAGAACCCAGTACAATCTAACGTATAACCAAACAAGTACATTAAAATCCTTTTTTCAACATAATGCAATAAAAAGCAATGTGCAGTTACTGTTAACACGCAAATGATTAAGTATTAATAATGGGTTAGAGTGGAATTTAATAATAAATAATTTTCATTATTTGCATCAAATAGTATTATTGTTTAATACACGTTCTATCCAGATAAAATTATGTGTATACAGTTCTGGAAAAATTAGACAGGCATACAATTTTTTTTGTTTATTTTAAACTGTATTATGTTTGGAAGTATCCCAAAGTAAATTTAACATTAATCATGTCAATCAATGAGGCCAGTCCAGTTTTTTAAGGCTAGGAGAATCCTTGAAATGTTTGGAGCATCACTAGGTCACCATGATGGATCTAATCAACAAACTTCAGTTTCTGTGAAAAACTGGCAGATTTGAGTAGTCACTTGATAAAGGATGGTATTGTAAAAGCAACAATTCTTTCAGAATTATTTTATAACCCTGTCAGTCTTCAAATAACTATCACTCCTTTAGATCATCAGCAGATTTAAACTTTTCTTATTCGTGCTAGGAATGTATCATGTAAAACTGCTGGAAGTATGGAATACAAGAACAAATCAAACATTGTACATTGTTTGATCCAACAATGCCAAGAGTGTGGCTCTAGAATATTCTGCAGTGCTGCTGATTAACAGTATGTGATCAGCATCATATAGAGTACTACACATTTAAGCTATCTAATTGACTTGGTATTACAATATTAGTAAAATGTGCTTGTTAACCAAATAGTGTGTTGTTACTCCTGAAAATCCCATTTCACTAAGAGCATTTTAGAAGTCTGGGTTATCTTTTATGTTTCACTCCACAAACATGCCTTTAGTTCAGCATTTCTTAACCTATTGGGCATGAGCCACTGCTGGGTCCCGAGAGGGCATTTGGAGGGTTGCAAAGTCAGGTTTGGAAATTTATTTACTGTGTCTTAAAAACCTACTACATGTAAATAACTAAGATATATCATTTTAACAATTTAAATTCAACCTGTTTTGTACATAGTCTAAACTGTACATTTTTGTTATTCATGCTCTACCATTGCTTTTTACCAGCTCTGATGTTTAACTCTCTATAACCAGATTGAAAGTTGCTTCCCAGAGGGATACAGTGAATTCAATTGGATTCAAGACCCATTCTTGTATTTTGAAAGTTCTAACATGTTCTCAGTAAAACTAAAAGAGCAATTGTGTGATATCATCTGTGATGCTGGGATTAAAACTAAATTTTTAGTAAATTATTTTGTATAGTTAGTGATAACATGAGACATGTCATGGACAACAAAATCCATAAACTTTTAGATTCTGACTTAACAAAGTTCTGGATATCTTTAAGAGATGAATATCCTGAACTTTCGGAGTTGCTCATCCCATTCATCACCTCATTCTTGAGTGAAATGGGATTTTCATCTCAAGTGAAAATCAAGCACAGAAATAGACTTGACTCACACTCAGATTTATGACTTAATTTAACCACTCTTGAATCCAACATACCCCAGCTTTTGCAGAAAAAGCAGCCCCAACTGTCATATTAGTAACTAACGATTAGTTAGGCAAGTAAAAACTCTTTTGTTTTTAACTTCAGCATGTGTTTATTAGAGCAAATTAGTCTTTTGAATTACATATTTGCTTTTTGCTTTTCTATAATTAAGTGTATATATAATTTGTTTAAGCATAAAAGAAGGCTTAAAGTTCTCAGTGTTACCAAAAATATGATTATAAAGTGGGCGCACACCCCTGCAAGTAGTTCTGCCACGCACACCCCTACAAGTCTAATTAATTTTAAAAATCTAAAAGGTTAAGTTAGATAATTAAACGTAGACACAACCTCCCAAAATCGTCTCTGTACCGTAATTATGTGCGATAAATGGAAACTAATTTCTGTACTTCCAATAAATACACCCTTTTAATAAAATATGTGCCAATAAACCCCAATAAAATATGCACCAATAACGAAGCCTACTATCTAAGTTAGATAATTAAACGTAGACACAACCTCCCAAAATCGTCTCTGTACCGTAATTATGTGCGATAAATGGAAACTAATTTCTGTACTTCCAATAAATACACCCTTTTAATAAAATATGTACCAATAAACTCCAATAAAATATGTACGAATAACGTAGCCTACTAGGTTATACGTTCTAAATTGGAAGTACGGATAGGTTTCAATTCGAATAAATACAGCCTTTAATGTATATACAGCCTTTTATCCATACAATAAATACAGCCTTTGAATGTACACTAACAAAGGAAATTTTTGTTAAATCTAATTAATTTTAAAAATCTAAAAGGTTAAGTTACATTGTTAAACGTAGACACAACCTCCAAAAATCGTCTGTGTACCATAATTATGTGCGATAAATGGAAACTAATTTCTGTACTTCCAATAAATACACCCTTTTAATAAAATATGTGCCAATAAACCCCAATAAAATATGCAAATAGGTTATAGGTCTACGTTCTAAATTGGAACTAGGTTTTAATTCCGGTACTTTGAATAAATACAGCCTTTAATGTTTTTTTTTTTTTTAGTGACCGTCAATCAGTGAATGTTTTAGTGGATAGTTAGTGAGGATGGGTCAATAATACAACTTTTAGTTATTTTGCGTCGACGTTTCGACAATATTTATTGTCATCTTCAGGACAATAAAATAATTAAAATTAATTCTGTTTAATTAAAATAACATTATATTTAGTAATTTAAATTGTAATACTGTATAAATTAAGTTCTCTCATACTATAATTTGCTCGCTTTCTTAAAGATAATTTGAAGATGTAAACAAACTATCATAAGTCTTCACATAAAAAATGATACATACATACACACGCACACACTCACATCACCAACACGTTCACCCAAATATTTAATTGTTTCGTTATGTTTGATATTTCTATTGTATTTCATACAGAGGTCCTGAAGATGACAATAAATATTGTCGAAACGTCGACGCAAAATAACTAAAAGTTGTATTATTGACCGATCCTCACTAACTATCCACTAAAACAGCCTTTAATGTTATGTACAGCAGCCTTGTATCCATACAATAATTTAATGTACACTAACAAAGGAAATTTTTGTTAAATCTAATTAATTTTAAAAATCTAAAAGGTTAAGTTGCATTGTTAAACGTAGACACAACCTCCAAAAATCGTCTGTGTACCGTAATTATGTGCGATAAATGGAAACTAATTTCTGTACTTCCAATAAATACACCCTTTTAATAAAATATGTGCCAATAAACCCCAATAAAATATGCACCAATAACGAAGCCTACTATCTAAGTTAGATAATTAAACGTAGACACAACCTCCCAAAATCGTCTCTGTACCGTAATTATGCGCGATAAATGGAAACTAATTTCTGTACTTCCAATAAATACACCCTTTTAATAAAATATGTACCAATAAACTCCAATAAAATATGTACGAATAATGTAGCCTACTAGGTTATACGTTCTAAATTGGAAGTACGGATAGGTTTCAATTCGAATAAATACAGCCTTTAATGTATATACAGCCTTTTATCCATACAATAAATACAGCCTTTGAATGTACACTAACAAAGGAAATTTTTGTTAAATCTAATTAATTTTAAAAATCTAAAAGGTTAAGTTACATTGTTAAACGTAGACACAACCTCCAAAAATCGTCTGTGTACCATAATTATGTGCGATAAATGGAAACTAATTTCTGTACTTCCAATAAATACACCCTTTTAATAAAATATGTGCCAATAAACCCCAATAAAATATGCAAATAGGTTATAGGTCTACGTTCTAAATTGGAACTAGGTTTTAATTCCGGTACTTTGAATAAATACAGCCTTTAATGTTTTTTTTTTTATTAGTGACCGTCAATCAGTGAATGTTTTAGTGGATAGTTAGTGAGGATGGGTCAATAATACAACTTTTAGTTATTTTGCGTCGACGTTTCGACAATATTTATTGTCATCTTCAGGACAATAAAATAATTAAAATTAATTCTGTTTAATTAAAATAACATTATATTTAGTAATTTAAATTGTAATACTGTATAAATTAAGTTCTCTCATACTATAATTTGCTCGCTTTCTTAAAGATAATTTGAAGATGTAAACAAACTATCATAAGTCTTCACATAAAAAATGATACATACATACACACGCACACACTCACATCACCAACACGTTCACCCAAATATTTAATTGTTTCGTTATGTTTGATATTTCTATTGTATTTCATACAGAGGTCCTGAAGATGACAATAAATATTGTCGAAACGTCGACGCAAAATAACTAAAAGTTGTATTATTGACCGATCCTCACTAACTATCCACTAAAACAGCCTTTAATGTTATGTACAGCAGCCTTGTATCCATACAATAATTTAATGTACACTAACAAAGGAAATTTTTGTTAAAT
The DNA here is from genome assembly GCA_034769895.1 of Magicicada septendecula. Taxonomy (NCBI): domain Eukaryota; kingdom Metazoa; phylum Arthropoda; class Insecta; order Hemiptera; family Cicadidae; genus Magicicada; species Magicicada septendecula. Next base: position 216,090,848 of record CM068374.1, read on the forward strand.
CTAATTAATTTTAAAAATCTAAAAGGTTAAGTTGCATTGTTAAACGTAGACACAACCTCCAAAAATCGTCTGTGTACCGTAATTATGTGCGATAAATGGAAACTAATTTCTGTACTTCCAGTAAATACACCCTTTTATTGTACACTAACAAAGTAAATTTTATTTGTTACATTGTCGTACATAACCTCCATAACCTGGCATTAGTTACTTGTGAAGAAAACAGTTCTAGTACACATCGAACACGGAAAAAAAATACAAACGCGGAGACGGAAGTTGTCTTTGGCCGCAGGCTATAGTGAAAGACCCAAATAATCAAATTTGGTGGCAGGGTAGTATGTAAAATTACATTTGGCATAGCTTGATATCGTACCAGATTTAATGAAGACCATGGATAAGAAACTGAACAAGAAGAAAAATATCTTTCAAAATGATAGTGAAGTTGAACAAATAACTACTTTAGACTGACTTGTACTACAACTGACCGTACCCATATTAATGTTTAGGCAAAGTGATGCAAAATACCCCGATGATGACATGAATTTCAAATAATGACAAGAATAATACTTATAAAGACAGACAGCATTATGTACCAATACTATAAGTAAACAAATGGTTTTATTAAATGTATCAAAATATAAAAATAATCAAAATACAAATTGAGGGATAATAGGCCCAAACATACAATACAATGTAAAATGATATATTAGTAAATTGTTAATTGAATGATATAACGAAATAATACAACAAAACAATTATTATAGATACATGGAACATGCAACTAATTGTAAATAATAGTGGACATAATGTTGTCAAGAAAATAATGTATAATCACATTATAATTGTCAAATGTATAAAAAGAAACAGAAAGAGTACCTAGTAGGCTACAGCAATGGCTGAACTACTTAGGAAAAATGGAAAAAATAGAAAATCATTATTAAATGATTACTTTCCTTGTTATGTTCTTAAAACACGTTTAAAGTTGTGTTGATGTTAGTTATAGTTTTATTAAATAATATATGTATGATATGCCTTATGCAGTATGTATGCAACCAGGCTTATACAAATTGTTTAATCACAAAATGTGAATTATGTTTTTTTATGTTGTTACTGTAATAATTAGGCCTATTGTTATATTTTTAAATGATAATACTAATAGAGTTATAGGGAGTAATTTTGATGGTAGTTGCATAATTTAATAGGGATTACAATAACAGAAAATAGAAATTTAACATGTCAAGACATAGGCCTATAAAAACTTTGGAATTTTGTAAATTTTAGGAAATACTGTTAGAATTTTGTAAAACAAATGTTGTAATACGGATAGATTTATAGTTAATGGTATACACAACAAATATGGAATCGAAATAATCAGTTTTAAGTTATTTAAGAAAAATTCAAATAGCAAAAATGTAACATCAGTATTTCTTAAGCAAAAATAGGCATGTTTGGTGTCTATATGTCACAAATATTAAGACGAAAATAATGATGCTAGTAGTTTTAAATTCCCAATCAGTACAGAAAAGTTATACTAATTTAAAAGTTTTGACCAAATTCAGACATTGAAATAATGAATTTGTATGACAATGTATATCTGAATCAACCAACCAGATTTCAAGTTTTACCTTAGCAACCAAAAATTTCAGATAAATAAAATAGGACTTCTTTAACAACGGTCATTGAAGACAGACACGTTAATAAAACGTCTCAGATAATTATATTTTAAACTGTGAAAACACAAACCAGACTTTGTAAAACGAGCTGATATACTCAATACAAAATATTATAATAAAGAAAAGAACATCCAGAATTTAATACAGAAGAATTGAGATCCGGGGAGAAGAAGACTTGGACCCTATCTTCGTCCTGGAAGAATAAAGAAGAGGATCTGGTGAATTTGAACAATTTATTATCTTATGTGTCAAAACCAACATTTGTGTACACGACTATCTAGGAATTAAACAAAATAAAACTACAGACACTATACTACACCAACACTAAAGAACACTCAAAAATAACACCAATTGAGTTTTACACCTTTTTTGAACACCATAAAAACTTTAACGATAACTAATAAGCATCTAACTGTTCATAACCAGGGGTGCACTGGTACCAGAACGCGCCGGAATGCCGTTCCGGTACTGCTTTTTGAGAAAAAGAATTATTTTCTTTCACATGAAATGTGTTTTTACTCAAAAATCTGGTCCACGTATTATTTTAAGATTTAGTACTCACTGTTATTATACTTCTTATTGCAAGATAATGAAGAAATATTAACATATTCGACAAATAATTCCTTTTAGTTTTACTGTTAATTTTGTTTATAACACATTATTCATCTCAATGACCATCGCCAAGATCGAAAATTAAAACTGACGAAAGAAAATAAAAAATAACAATCATTTGGTAACTACGCACTAGGCTCACCGAACGGCGCCGAACACAACGCACATGAGATCTATTTTGGATGCGGGATGACCTTGAAGTGTAGACCAGCGGGCAGTGCAGTGGAGGGGGGTACCTTCCACCGATCGGCTCACTACTCAACTCAATATTTACTGATGAGTCATTAGTGGTTCCCGCGTCTTGCTTGTCAGTTGTAAATCGCTGTTGTGAACCGTTACGTGTGTTTATTCAGTGCTACAACAGTCATGGCATCTGCCAATAAGAAACAAAAAACTCTAACGTCGTTCTTCAGTAGAGGGACTATACAGTCTTCGTGCGAGTCTTCAAGACTTCTCGCGATGCAAATACTCTCCTTAAACCTGGCGAAAGCTCGTTTGTGCAGCATACAGAAACCGAAGGTATTTGTGTTATTGATAATTCTCTGTCTGTACCGAGTTCATCAACTGAGGACTCAACTATTTCTCGTTGGCCTTCCATTTGGACAGAAGAAATGTGGGAACGTAAAAAGAATGCTTTTCCTTGGCTTGATTGTATCAACGGCAAACTTGGCTGTAATGTTTGTAAAGAAGTTGCTCAACTTGGCACATTTAAAAAAGAGCGCATGAGCATATCAAAAGAATGGCATTTGTTCCTAATTACGTTTAATGGATCAAGTAAAACCTCTCAACTTACATCGTTGAGAAAAAAAATATTTGAACATAAAAGCTCTTTTGGTCACACAACAGCTGAAAGAATTGCTGCTGAAGCCAAAAAAGAGTCAATAGACAAGGTTTTTGATGAAATGAATGCAGCCCACTTAGTGACAACAAAAATTGTCTTTAGAACTGCTTACTTCATTGCGAAAAACAATAGGCTTGCACTGACCATTTTGATCTGTTGCAGATGCAAAAATTGAATGGCTTGGATATAGGTGTGGGGCTACACTCTAAAAGAATTGTAATGGAAATAATTTGTCACGTTTCTGACAAAATGAAGAAAAGAGTCATGAAACAAATTTTAGGTGTATCAGGCAAAATTTCAGTCCTGATAGACGAATTGACCACTCTCGGCAGCAAGTCTACTCTGATAGTATATTTGAAGTGTGAAGTTTGCAAAGAGGACTCTCCACATTTCTTATTCTTAGATCTCCTAGAACTATCCGACCAAACGTCTAAGACCGTAGCAGAAAATCTCCTTGATTGCTTAAGCAAATACGGTTTTGAAGATAACTACTTAAAAGAAAACTTTGTTGCATTTGCAAGTGTTATGCTGGGGAAAAAATCAGGAGTCGCAGAAAGATTGCTTGAAAAATATCCAAGCCTTTTTATTTGGCACTGCATGAACCACAGACTTGAGTTAGCTCTGAGTGATGCAATAAACGAAGTGGGAGCTGTAAACCATTTCCAAATTTTTATGGACAAAGTGTACTCCGTTTATAGCAGGTCTCCAAAGAATCAAAGGGAGTTAGCAGAATGTGCTAGTGGCCTAGATCAAGAAATAAATAAAATCGGGAAAATTTTAGGGACACGTTGGGTAGCAAGTTCATTTAGAGCCGTGTCAGCTACTTGGTATGGATACGGTGCCTTAAACAGACACTTTGACTTTGCTAAAGCCGATAAGAGCAGAAATTTGACAGAGCGAGCCATGTACAGTGGACTATCAAAACGATGTTCATCACCTCAGTTTTTGCTAGATTTGGCTATAATGTATGATATTTTGGCTGAGCTGTCGATGCTGTCAGAATCCTTACAAAACCAAGAAACAACAGTAATCTATGCTGATAAACTTACACGACGAAGTGTCCGGTTTTTTGAGGCTATGAAGGAAAATCCCGGTACTAAGACTTTGGAAGCAAAAATCTGCATCAGGGAAGGAACATTTAATGGCGTTCCACTCATAGAAAATCACACAATTCCAACCATCAATCATCAGCAGTTAATAACAAGTTTCATAAATAACTTAAAAAGAAGAATGTTTACTACAGTTTCTAGCCACGAACCCCATCGGTCAAGTGCGCCATCACATCATCATGAAGCTTACGAATCACTTTTAGATGAATTAAAAGTGCTGGAACCAGATACGTGGCCTACTGAAAAACATGCAGGCTTTGGCGAACCAGAGATTGAGAAGTTGTGCAGAAGGTTTAAGTTAAACATGCCCAAAATCAAAAACAGCTACAGGGATTTTGTCGAAAACCATACAACAATACCAAAACATTTAACACCTTTGCTTAACTGTACAAAACTGATCCCTTGCAGTTCAGCTGATTGCGAAAGAGGATTCAGTTTAATGAATCTCATCATTACACCCACCCATACGAGACTGACAGTGCCACATGTGTCAAGTTTGATGTTTGTTAAACTACACGGCCCAAACTTGAGTGACTGGGATTCAGAGCCATATGTAAAAACATGGCTCCGAAAACACCGGACTGCAGACGACACCCGAACGAAACAAGCAAAACCAACCACTCTGGAAGAATCCAATCCATTAGCTAAACATTTGTGATTAAGGTAAGTTAAATTACCGGTATGTTCAAGTGTTCAAGTAATAAACATTTTTTGTGAATATTACAAGTGTTTAGTTAGATTCCAACCATCACTTTACCACTTTACTTTCAGTGATATGTTATCCGTTATGGAGTGACTATGTAGCCGACATTGGCTGTGTGCCGTCTGCTAAAAAAAGAAAAAAGCGTTCCGGTACTGGAAAATTTACGAGTGCACCCCTGTTCATAACCTATAATAATAAGTAACCAATACACGACTGCCAGTTTGCACTTTACACACCAAAACCTTGTAATATCCTTATATTGTGAAATTTGTATTTTGATTTTAAGAATTGTATTATTTGTTTAACCATAATCCCCGAACCAGATACGCCCTGAGATAATTTATTTTAATAGAAATAATAACGAACTGCATCATTCTTTTGGTTTGGCCCCCTACAGAACAATATTTTTTAGCTACTACCAACGAATGAAAGAAGACGCATAATTTTGTCATAATTGTAATTACGGTAAAGAAAAACGAGAAGTAATTAATCAATGCTTCATTTGAATAAAGATCGTTAAAAGGAAGATATCTGTTTGGTGTTATATTTGCGTTATTATTACTGTTTCATTTAAGAATCACGTTAACATAGCACAGCGGACGGAGCAACTGTTGGCAACTCCGAGTGACGTCATTGGAACTGCACGCATAGTGGGAGCGAGCGGCAGAATACGAAATAATTTACCGTTCAACATATCTATTATTAATTGTTACAAATTGACGAACACAGCGGTGGGGTTTAATGTAATTTTACACATATAATATTAATTTGTTACAATATGAATCCTCCTTGTCAGCACTAGGCATGAGATTGAAAGTCTGAATTATTGATTTCTTTGTAACGTCTGGCACAACTTCAAAACATTTTAATCAACACTTGCAATCATCCCACAATTCATGACTCATTAAATTTATTTTTTTTACACACTTCTGACATCCTTCCATAAGACTTTCACTTCTACTTCCCATATTGTCTTTACTAGCATCACTTGGACTGATATTTTCCATGATAATCAAAATAAAACTTAACCAAAAAAGCAACACAACACTAACACAACAACACTCATAAACTTAACAACTAAATAACGTTAGTCACAGTAAAATTGGGTATTCAAAAAAATCAGTCAGAACTATCACTAACAGACTTATTTTATAACCATTTGGTATGCAGCGTACACAAAAACTGATGAGTTGACCAAGATAGACAGGAACAGGTTGAAAATTGAATGTTTAATTACGCAGTAAGATAGCAGTGTAGTATACATGGACTGATCCCTTTGTTACCACTTGTTTGGTGCCACGGTGGACTGAGCACTTTTATTCCGCTGGGCCATTTTCTTCTTTAATAATTTTTGTGTGGACAGAGCACATTTATTCCACAAACAATGAAGAGAATGTAATCCTTTGGGTTCAATGTATCCTATGGTATTGTTGTCTCGGTTTTGAAGAAAAATGGACTTATTCCCTTTATCCCGTGTACCCTTCATATTATTAGTATTAAAATCTAATTTAATTTCACACAGCTTAACACTTCGAAGTGTAATAGATTACTTATATTTTATTGAGGCTGAGCTAATTCCTGGCTGATCTGTTTTCTCTTCCCTGCCAGTATTTCCACTGTGATCAGAACCACTGTCACTGTCATCTGTGTTGTCATCATCATCTGAATCTGATGTGATAATAATCTTGTCAATAACATCTGACACTGTCCCATCACATTCCCAGTAGTAATCCTCTACCTCTTTGACTTTCTTGCAGTTCCCCACCCAGTCACTTTCAGTTACTGACATAAACGTCAGTTATTTCAGTCAATTCCCTAAAATTAAGGCTTCCATTACTGTTACAATTTTGTATGTAGTTTTTAACTTTTGGCCAAGCAAGTTCAATAGGATTGCGGTCACACATATAGGGAGGAAGCTGTACAACAGGCTCTTGTTTCATACAAGTTGATCATTTTTGTATGTCTTTTCTCTGGGGCAATGGAGTTCTATAATTGAAAGTATGTTCCTTTCTCATACCTTCATCACAATTAGTACACTTATTTATCACATATCGTATCATATTGAGCTTTGTAGAATACTTTGTAGGAATCTTTCACCACTAATACATCCAAGTTTTTGTACAAAAGTTTAGCACCTGCAACAAAACCATTGTTACTTCCCACATGTAAAGTCATTAACATACAGTATTTCCTGCACTATAATTCTGTAAGATGGCAAAACCCTTATTTAACTGCCAACATTTATCTGCAGTTATATTACTATTAACACATGTTTTGTCTAAAAAAATGTGTTTCTACCTGATTCCTGAAAACCTTTAATTTGCATAAGGTACTTGTGTCACAACGTTACAAATTCTGTTTTTTAAATTAACACTTTTGTTTTACTCCTACACTTCTTCCACTTGAATCCCAGACTTTCCAGCACATATGTTAATGATTTAGCAATTCATGGGAAATGGATTATTTCTTTCACAATAGTCAGGAGTTTTTTAACATTGGGCAGAACATTTTTGAGTTTTATAAAAATCCTGAACAATATTATTTTTTACTACACACTTCCCAAAATCATCAAGAAATAGTTTCCTTTTCAAACATGTTTTACATTTTCCCTGGTGTGGAGAGCTTTTCTTCTGGATTACATTTTCTTTCCCTCCTCAAATATTCAATGAATCCTTCATATTTACTACAGTAGTACACAGCTCATTTTGTTGCTCGATTCAGTGGGTTTTGTTGCTATTCTTCACCACATTTTTCAAAATTATAATACCAACTATTTTGTAACTTCACTGTGAACAACAAATTTCTTTTTCTTTCTTTCAATGACCCTTGAAGAGACACTGTGAACAACAGATACAAATAACAGGATAATTCACTAACTCTGCAAATAACTAAAATGTTCACTAATCCTAAACGAAAGTTCAAAAATTTATGTTTTAATGTTAATATAATACAAATACTTGAAATACAAAGTTGTAAACACAAAACAAATAATACATACAGTCTTTGAACGCACTTAATACTGCAAACTGTGAAAACCATAATGCAGTAAAATTACAAAGTGTATAATGTTTGATTGCCTTTGTGAGTGGATGCCAGTCTGCACTGTGCACAGGGTATGAAACCCTGCATAATTCATTGGGTTTGACAAACAAACACTACTAACACAAACACACTCATTCATACTTTACCCCCATCTTCAGTGACAAACAGCGAATGGGAGTGACAAACATCTTCAGTATTTATGGGCGACTGAATGGGACCCCCCCCCCCCAGAGGGTAGAAAAAGTTGATGAATTTTGTTAAGCTCTTAATTTTTCAGCTGTTTTATTTTTTTCAGCTATGTACGCTAATATAGTAGTAGTTCTTTTTTAAATATACAAACAACATTACACAGTATTACATAGCATAAGTGTATTATACATTTGAAATATGAAATTTGGAAAAGTCAATTCAGTCAAAAAGTATCTTTTAACAATGTGTCAATAACGTGTATTTTTATTGTGCTATTACTGTTTACTTTAATGGTACTGATTTCAGGAAGTTATCACAGGGTTTTCAGCCACTTCAAAGATAGTAATGTTGATTAGTCTTAACTTATTTTTCCTTTGTGTGAAGCCAACCCAACCCCAGACCCCCAAAACTAAATTCTAGATACGCTATCTATCTATAAGTTGGTATCAATCTATAAGTCTATATAATGGAAAGTAAACGAAAATAGAATTGTTTTAAGAAGAGTGATTGATGCAGTAACATATCCAGGGAATCAAGAATGGCCATTTAGGGGCCACTTAGGGGACAAGTCTGGTTGAGTAACATGGTTGTTAATTTATTGAGATAACATTAATCTGGACACAAAAAAAGTTGTTGGTAGAAACACATAATGAAATTGTTATTCTGAAATTCACACAAAAGGAGAGAAGAGTGGTGCTGTAGTTGAAGTGAAATGTATAAAATAATAAGTTGATGGCACATTTTTTGTTATTTTTACATTTGCAAACCTACTACAAAGTCCAGTAAACTTAATTTTGAATTGCGTACAGGTACTTTAGATCCCTATGGTTTATAAATAAGCCTAAAGTGCTTGAAGTTCTTTGCTTTCTTTACTCCAATGCATGGTAAGCTGCAATATGCAATAAAAGAAAATCCTCTACCACTGTCTGACTATTCCTAACAATTCAAACCATTCACCACAACACAAAATGTCAACTTTCAATGTTATGTTCAAATGATAGAATGTACAAAATGCCTGAAAATTCAAACAGTATATTGAAAGAACGAAAATATCATTTACTACATTTAAACGACAAAATATAAAATAAAATTAAAATTAAAAACAAACCTAAAACACCTAAGAAGCTACTCAGAAACACACAACAAAAGTAACAATACATGTATTAATAACATTAAGAAACTGATATTATTTACATTATTAATATATACTGTATGAAAATTACAAAACTATTCAAAATACAGATATTAAAACATCAAACATACACACACAGTTAAATGTTAACAACAAACTAAAAATAAATACCTAACATATTTAGCAGCAATGCTACTCTAAACAATGACATTTACAAAATTTAGCAACATATCCCATAAATCCAGGACATGGATTCCTAGACATTAATAACATGAAACTACTAAAACATACATTATTGTGAACACTTTTGAAAACCTGCATATAAACATAAACATAACAAATTAATACCAATAGTGTAGGTCATGAATGTACACTTTTACATCTTGCTTTAAATTTCATAAAATTATGTATAAAGAATACATATATTTCATCTATATGAGTTAGCTTGGTGTGGTCTGTGTTGTGATGACTATGACTTTATGATATGTGGTATCAACTGTAAAGTACTGTTTCTTCCGAGGCATAGTTAGGGGGGGGGGAGGGCTGCCACTCCGGACAGCATAGCCAGGAGGGTGGTAAAGTGACCATAGACTTGAAAAAATTGTTTTCAGTTTATAAAACTACAAACAACTTGTTTCTTTGATATGATTATTCCTTTCATAAAAGAAGCATAACATATTTAATATTTTTTGCGACTTTGTAGTGAGTTGCTGTGCTGGAAAGAACTGATAATCATACTGATAATCAAGGAGAAATGTATTAGCTTTGTATAGATAATCTTAATTGCTATTCGTATACATGCAAATATATTATTTGCAGTTGTATAAAAAAATCGTTACGTGGGCTTCGTATGTGCAATTCTTCCCGGTTCGACACAGCTGACGTGTTGATCATCACTTGTTGATCAGTATCTTGAGTGTGGGGTTTGTTTTGGTTTGTTCGTCTTGTGGGTATATCTATAATACTTCACGTGTATGTCATCATACTAATACTATTATTGAAAATCAATTTTTTTTAATTTTATTTGAAGCTGATATGAAACGAAGTAATGTCAGTGGCACCCAGGTTCGGAAGAGGAGGAAAGAAAAATTTAGAACTTCAAGTTCCAAAGAGTTTATGAAGTCTTTTATTGAAGGAAAATAGAACCCTGAGTGCCAAAATATTACAATTAACAAGGAATCAACTTGCGATCATAAAATGTATGTTGTTAGCCACGAGGCTGCTGATAAATACAGTAAAGTTAACAACGTGAATACTTCAAATTGTGAAGGTGTCAAAGTACAGTTACAAGATTCACTTGGTTCTAGTACCATGGATGATGTTGCATCGTGCAGTCTTGAAATTACAGGCGAGGGGGGACACAACATTACTAGTAACAATGTAGACCGTGTTCCCAGTGCTACTCTACAAGACATGGGAGCTTGGCCAAGCAAGATATCTCAATCCTTCCGAGATATAATGGTGAATAGAGGAACATGTCAGTTGCAGAACAAGGACAGCCATTTTCCTGAAGATGAAACTGGACGATCCTTTAACAAGTATTGGTTTGATGAAACCTTACAAATTGGCGAAAAGGTAAATCGTACGTGGATGTTTTTTTCCAAATAAAAATCTGTATTTTGATTTTGTTGCACTTTATTTCCACAAACAAACTATCAAAGAAGCCATTTAAATAGTGCAAATGGATTTTCATCGTGTGTTTTTGGAATGCTCTGCGTCGAGCAAAAATTGCTCTGCGTTTTTGGAATGGAAGGAATTGGAACATTCTTTAAACAAAGGGGGGGTCAAAGAATCATCTATCTTAGGATCAAATGAGTAAAGCAGCTAAGACACTGAAAGAAATCCTCGAACGGGTCATTGCCACAGTACAAACTCTTGCACAACAAAATTGAGAGGACATCGAGAGTCAATTACTAACGATCCAAATCCTGGAAAATTTCTGGCTTTGTTAAAACAGTTGGCTAAATATGACCCTGTCATGAGATCTCATTTGGATTCAGTCTCTCGTAAATCTGGGTGCATATCATATGTTTCGCCAACTATTCAAAGTGAAATAATAAGTCTGTTAGGAGAAAGAATGCGGAAATATATTATTACTGCATGTAAAAAGGCGAAGTAATTTAGTATTATATTTAACACAACATCAGATGCTGCACATGTAGAACAAATAAAATGTCTCAGACTATAAGATTTGTTGAAATTAAATGCAATTCTGTTGATATCAAGGAAGCCTTCATAGATTTTATTCCTTTAGAAGTGAAAACAGTAGAGGTGATTACAGAAGTTATTACAAGTAAAACTGAGAGAGATGCATTGCATCTTAGCAATTGCAGAGGTCAGTCATATGACAATCAAGCAACAATGGCTGGAATCCATTCAGGAGTTCTGAAGAGAATATTAGATTTGAATCCATTTTAAGGAACAGCTTTCCCAAATCAGCATTAAGTCCACAATGCTTGCAAAACTGTATCCACATGACCTAAACAGTGAAGAATTGTTCAGTAACTTGAAAGACATTATACGTTTATTAAAAAGGGCAAAAGTTAATGGAGAACAAATGGACTTTACACCTCAGGGACTGCTACAATACATTTCTTCAGTGGAATTAGAAGCATACAAAACACTAACAACAGCTTTAAAAATGTTTCTTACTTCACCAGTGTCTGTGTCTTCTTGTGAAAGATCGTTTAGTAAACTTAAATTGATTAAATCATACCTATGATATCTCAAGACAGGGTATCAAATCTTGTGGTACTTTCAATTGAAAATGGCATTGTTTCGTCTTTAGATTATAGTGATTTAATAACTGTCTTTGCAACAATTAAACCAGGTAAGTTACATTTTAAAATGACTCATTTTAAATATTTATTAAATATTAAAAATAAATATTAAGTGTTTATTAATAGAAGATGGAATCATTAACCTGTAATGGTAAGTGATTTATTTTATTACTTTTAATGTAGTTGTTTGTTTAACTTTATGTTGCTTTAAGATATTGTTTTCACGATGCGCTTTAGACCTACAAGGAAGCTGCATGTTTTTAAAACATATTTATGTTACAATTTTTTTATATTACTACATTTTTTATCGTCTACATTTGTTACTAATAAAGGTATACAAATTGAATACTGGTAATATTATAATCTGTAATTTCTTAATTCTCACTTAACAAATATTCTTAAGACGTTTGCTGGACGTACTTTCATGCAGAAATCTACACATTTGCATTTATTAAGTACTTTGTTCACTGGATGGGCCTTCATTTTTGCTCTTTTGTTCCCTTTTAATTGTGAAGGTGAGGCGGCCAACGATTTCCTTGCCACGGGAGTCAAAAAGCCTACCTATGCCACTGTGTTTCCTCGCTCTTAAACGTTACTGATTTATTGTGCAGTTTCAAGTTGTCAAGAGTTGTTTTTGTGTGTACATGTATATACTAGTGATACATATTTGTGCACTGTTGTAAGCCTTTCAGTAAGATGATACACGACAAAAAATTGTCTTATGTAGCCCTCAGTTCAAGTGCATAGTATACATGGCACAAAGTGTCCAACATTAATGACTTAGCAAGATTTAGATGAAATTGGTATGGTACTTTTCTGAAGAACTTCCAGTATAATTTAACACATGCACAACAATGTTGGCCAGAAACTAAAAGACCAACAGTGACTATAAGCAAAGCATTCAGAAAAAATAAATCAAGAACATGAACAAGATTTCATAGTATTGCAACAACAGAACGTTCTCGATCAATGGAGAGCGTTGTTCTAGATGTTTGCTGGCCAGCTGAGCAGGTATGTGTTTCTGCCAAGGCCACATTTAAGTACGGTCTAGTCTTTTCAAGTGCTTGTTGATGCAAATTATGGAACATTTGTGCCCTTCATTGGTGTCTTGTAATTTGTTTCCACTGTTCCATACGACGCTCAATCAGTGAGGTCGTAACAGTATGTTTCCTTGGCTGACAGGCTATGCTAAAAGAAATAAAAATTTTACTACGCATATGTCATCACACCATATCAAAATTTTGGCATACACTTTACAAGTGTTTATGCTATCTCACTGAATACTACCTGAAAAATTCAAATAAATGAAAAAGACAATTTTTAAAACTCTAGCCTATATATTAGTTGCAGTCACAGAACAAAAAATTTATAAAACAAATCATACAATAACCAACAAAACCTAATTATTACCAACCAATAGCAGTAACCATCTTCACTAGACAATAGCACAGATACTTCACTAGACAATGTGTCAACATACCTGATGATGGCCATACAGCGTAGTGCCTAAAATATGTCTTACCTGTATGTATTAGCAGACAAAGGGGGCGATGGGGACAGTAGGCCTGGGCCCCTTCATGTTCTACATAAATGAAAATTTGTTGTTCACTTTTAACCCAGATAATGGGTCAATTGTAACAAGGAGACAGTTCTGAGTTCACCTCGTACTTGTGAAATTAGAAATATTGAAAACAACTCCAAATTTACTTAATATCATACAAAATTCTTAATGGAAGCCTCTGATGGAAGCTTTAGAATTGTCCTTGTATATGGTGATTTTGATGAGAGCAAGTGGTGCAAAAAGTACTGTAAAACGGTTTCAGCAACATATACACACCAGCAGCAGATACATGGACACCCAAAGAAGTTTTTCAGTTTATTGTCAAATGGTACTTCACTGATATGTCTCCCAACATATGTCTTTTCCTAGAATATTTTTTAACAATTTGCATTGGATGTGGCCTCATGTAAAAACATTCTTCAAAACTTAAATCAATACAAATTACCTTATATCAATGATGAGTGAGGAAAGACCGAAAAATGAGCCAAATACAGGAAGAAAAACGTAAGTTTCATCAAATTATATTACTGTTGCAACTTGTTGATATTATTAGATAATTATCCTTATGTTAGATAATTATCCTGATATTAGATAATATCAACAACTTACAGCAGTAATATAATTTGATAATAATCAACAATACTGCAAGAAATTCATGGAGTTACTTATAAAGAAATAAAGAAAGAAAACATAACTTAATTATAGGTGAAACCTTTAATTTTTCTCAGTTTATGTCTTCTTTTTACTGTTTCATTGAAATCAGCGGTGAATCATCAGATCGAGCAATGCAAGCAGTGGTTGCCCAGAGAAAATGAGGCAAAAGTAAATAAATGATTAGTATTGTCACAAAAAACTGTTTCACATACCTTCTCACCTCTGATCTTTAGAAAATCGGCTGCACGTTTGTCACCCATCTTTCACTCAAAATCATATTGATGACTTGATTTGATCAAAGTCATTAATATCGCTTTGCTTCCAGTTCTGTGCACTGTTTTAACAGCTGACTATCCATTCCGCCTCCAAGGCAATCACTTAAAAAAATGCTTCAGTGCACTAACTATGAGTTGGCCGTAATTTCAGAAATCTTAGCGTTTATTTAAGATTTTATAGCTATGCTTTTGTTATCGTGCCTTCATTTTTACATAAGGCTACAGTTAGAAATACTCAAAATTATACCATGGTGATTTGCTGGTACCTACAAAGAACGCTAAACAGCATAACACCTGGCTCTCGGAGACGCAAAAAGCAAGCACTCTTTAGCAAAAAGCAAGTGCTTTAAGCCTCTAGAAGCGCTAGCAGTGTTCCAGCTTGGTAAAAATGAGGCCATTTTTTCCCCTTGTTTATTGGTTTTGTTATCACTGTCTGAGGTTAGCTCCCTGCAGTGTGTCCTGGGTACTGATGTTGAAATCATAATGTCTTTTTTTTTTTAACTAGGAAGTAGAATCACAGCTTGCTAAATGCCACTTATTTAATCCTCATACTAATTACACTTGATGAATATTTTTCTCACAGCGACATAAACAAATGCAAACATGAATATATTTTAATAATTTTCTAGCATTAGCGTTTTATTTACATGTGCTTAGAATTGATCCTTGCCCTACCCTTCGGGTCAGGAATCTCCATTGATTGAAATCTATAAATAATAAGTGAAATATTTAGATGCATATTACTAAAATATATACTATAGAATATTTACTTATATAAAAAGAACCATGACTGGGGCTTCTCAATGACCCCCTGCCCCCCTAAAAGAGAACTACCCCAGGCCTTTGTTAGCCTTTGTCTGTTGTCTGTTACTGCTGGTTTTCGTTTGCCTTTCTCTCACTTTCTTATATTCAAGTATTCCTCGAGCTACTTTTTTAACCATTCATTACATATATGACGTAGCTACTGTGTTCTTCTCAATTTTATCACCACAACTAATTTTGATTCCCTATAGGTATTATATACAGAGGCGGCTCTTCCACAAGGGTACATGATCACCCCCACCAGACAATCATGAAATAAATGTACTCAAATAGCTTTGTTTCAAAAAATTGCTATATAGTGTAATTGTGTAAATTCTGAGGATAAGTATGGCAGCTGAGAAAAAAGTCATAGAGGAGTTGTGATCATAGCTTCACTGCTGCCCCTCCAGTTTTGCTCCACTACATCCATCTTGTAGTGGGAGAGGCAATGTTCTTTTCTAATAGTGTTTAGTAATAATCAGTGGCGAAGTTACTTGGAGGCAATTGAGGGAGTGCCTACCCTAAAAAATTCTGTAGAATAAAAACTGTAAATACGTGTGAACTATGTAACGTAAGACTGTCGAATTTATTAAGCCGAAATGCTGTATTGAACGACCACTAGATGGTGACAGGTGAGATTCAGCATAGCTCGTTTAAAGGGAATGAGGCAACGTGAACTTGCCTCAGCGTTTTTTGTATACATCGTATGTAAGCAATGTGCTGTCGCGGCAGGGAAGTACGGAGGAGGGGGATTGTCCTGCGCTGTACACATAGAGCGTTGAGGCATGACTCACTTCTGTGGTCCAAACAGATAAGTTAAAGTGCGCTGTGTTGTTTATTTTATGCGGTTATTAAAAATGTGCCTGTTATTCCGCTGAACTAACAGATGATCAAGATTGTTATTTGAATTATTTGTAACATTAAACATATAGAGACTAATAAAGTTTAAAAATTTGAAGTTCAATCAGTTGTATTATTGTGTATGACTTATGCAAGGATTGTTCAATAAAAACACGTTTAGAGCTGTAGAACATTTTTTATTCAACGATTTTAAAAGAAGTCTCCATTAACATTAAGACATGAGTCCCACTGTTGCACTAATCTGTAGATTCCCTGCTAGTAAAAGTCTTATGGCTGTTTGCGGAACAATCGCTAACAGCAAACTCTACCTCAGCGTCTGATTTCAACCATCGTCCTTTTAGTGATTCTTTAAAAAATTTTAAGGTAAGATTTTTGCCTACCCATTCATTAACTACTAGCTTCGCCGCTGGTAATAATAGAGCATGGACCACAAACAGATAGATCAGAGATAGATAAATCAAGATAGATCAGCCAGATAGGCAGATAGGTAGATCAGACAGATCACATAGTTAAAGCCATCAAATACATAATCGCTGAATCCCATGCATACACCACATTACTACTTGTGTAGTTTATAGTGGCCGGCAACCTTGGTGAGAGTAATGTGCGCAGAACCCTGTTTTTTGTCAGTGTAATGGCACATCTCATTCAGAGCATACGTGTTGATGAATTTTCAGAAACATTTACTGTAAAATGTATTTCATTTAATTATTTAGTTTGTATTGTTATTAGTGTTTAGTTTGTAATTGTGGTGTATGCTAAATAATCTAATTACATTTTAAATTTAATTGAATATTGTCTGTAGTTGTGTTTTCAGATATCATGTTTTGTTAAACTAAATTTCATTTTGCTTGAAATATTGTTACACACTTTTACAGTACATTTTATTTAATTAAGTGATCAGGAAAAATTCATCCTATTAAATTGAAGTTAGGTAAAATGATTGTGCATAGCAAGCTTGGGAAGTTATTTCTAATGTGTGTAAATTTATGGAAGGTGAGAAAAATGGAATTAGTATTCCATTAAAAAAGGTTCAAAAATGAATTGCATCAGCAACAGGAGTTTCTGAAAGCATGATCCCCCATATTAAAAGTGAGGGGGTAACAAGAGAAAATGGACAGTCTCCACACTTTACAACACCTCGTAAAGAAAGAAAGGGGAGGTCAACAAAATCTAATATTGATGATTTTGATAAATGGTTTTGATACCCCACAAACACAACCAACGATCTTTCGAAAATCAATTCCGTCGCCGACAACAAGACGGACAGTGCTACCAGTGGCAACCTCTGAAGAAGCTTTTTAAAAGCGAAAACCGGTTCAGGTTGTAAGGTAAAACTTCTACATTTTTACCCATAAAACGTTTGTGTTCCGAGTCGATAGTGAAATAATTATATTTACAAAAAACATACTCTACGCTATGACAACTTCAATTCTTAAGTCTATTGTAAACTTCCAAGGTAGCTTATCATGATTAAGAAAAGTTATTATAAACTTAGGGTTTAAATGGAAGAAGATTAGCAATATTAGAAGTGTATTAACATAAAAAAATACGGGCAAAAAGAATTGAATATCTCAGGAAAATAAAATAATTCAGGACAGGAAAGTGGCCAATCGTTTACACAGATGAAGTAAAAATACACACATCTCATACAGTAAAAAATACGTGGTATGACAAAAGTGACAAAGGAGCGAATGTACCATTAAATGAAGGAGACAGATTCATAATAGTTCACATGGGTACAGATCAAGGGGCCATCGATGGTGCCTTGTTGGTTTTTAAATAGGGACTGAAAACAGGTGATTGTCATAGTACAAATTTTGAGAAATGGATAGTTAAAAGCTATTTCTGGGATTACCAAAAAACTCAGTGTTAGTTTTGGATAATGTACCATACCACAATAACCATTCTGAAAAATATCCTATTTCAAATTCTTTAAAAAGTGACTTGATGCAGTGGTTATCTAAAAAGAAAATTCCATTTACACCTAATACGTTTAAACCAGAGCTATATAAGTTAGTTAAACAAATAAACCATTAGAAAAACCCTATAAAGTAGATAGTATTTTAGGAATCACAGCCACACTGTTATTCGTCTGCCGCTGTATCACCCTGACATAAACCCTGTAAAACTTATTTGGGCTTAACTTAAACACTCTGTCGCAAAAAACAACACCACTTTTTATAATAGAAACATAATAGATTCAACTAGGCAAGCATACCAGTCAATAGGAAAACAACAATGGATAGCAGTATGAAGATTAATTAAAGTTGAAGATGAGTATTTGGAAAGAGAAGGATTAATAGATGAAATTCAAGATAGGCTTGTAATTAACTTAGGCGAAGATGATGATGATGATGACAAGCGATGATCAAGAGCTGAATCTTCTTCAAATGATGGCAACTACATCTCCGATGTTGAAGCAATTTTGGAAGAGAAACATCGCCGGACCTGGAGAATGATACTGAATTCCCAATTCATTCTGAGTTTGTAAATACTTCTTTATAAGTTGGTAAGTTATAAAACATTCATTACTTACATTAATATTAAAATTTTTAATATCAATAATTGTACTCAATGCAAAAATAATCAATGGGCTCGGATTTATGTGATATTTTATATAAAGTCATAATTTTTATGTATGGTTACATATATTTTACCTACTTTTTTATGTTTAGGTCATATTTTAGCAGCACTTGCATAAAGCATATTTCTGGCCATTTTAGATTTATGTTTCTTATGTTTCTCTATTTCTTTTATTGGTATTTATTCGTTGCTTGCTTTATACTAGTAATTATTTATTATTTACATTATGTAACAAATAACTATGCTCGGGTATTACAAATTCATATTTGATACAATTTCGAGTAATACTAAGTAAAATTACAAACAGTAGTTGACTGAATGAAATCTGGAAATGTCAACAATGTTTAAAACCCGAGTTGTAATAATTAACTAGTTAAGTGCATCCATAAAGCCGGCTGTAGCAACAGTAAGACGGACGTTTTTGAAATGAAGTGTTACAACTGAGCACTCTGAGTCTCCCCACTACCCCCACTTTTCGCGCAGCTATGGAGCGGCCTAAAGTAACGCAATTGTACTGTAACTTATTAATTAAATTATTATGGAGGTAACTCCATAATTTGAGTGGCTCGGCAACTACACGCGCGGTCGGACCGGTCCAACGAAGCCGAAGTTACATCGTGTTATGTGTGTGTTGTTATTGTAATTTAGTAAATATGTGCAAATGTGTTTTTATGTGTTTTATGTGAATTTTAACATTTGACGAGGATTACTGATGATGTGACACATGTCACGAAACGCGTCTATATAAAAAACGCTAGAACGAAGTCACTGACGGATACAAGGTAATTAAATTATTATGGAGGTAATTGGTATAACATTGTTTTGTCATGCTGGGCAATGACTGTCTTCCTAACATTGGTTAATTTCTTAGAATATATTAAGAGGCATAGCAAAGAGGAGTCATCCCCCCATTGGCAGTCGTGGCCGGTCACAAGGGGAGGATACGAGACAGTCACCTGAGCCACGTTCAATCATAGCATCCCCCCTCCCTAGACAATCGTTATTTCACTCTTAGTATGGTAGAGCTATCTGCTTTTTACAGCATTTGTAAGCTGTGATGAATTTACTTGTAAGCTTTCAGCAGACCATATATTCTTGTTTATGCTTAACAGTAAGCAGGGCCAGCATAATAACTTCAAATTTATTCCACTACTGCATAGCCATTTATATTGATCGTACCATGATGACTGGGAAATTCTAGATTGGTTTTTGTTCCTTTTAAGAAATAAAATGTTTGGGTAAAATTCCTTTTCAGTATTTCATTTCTCTAAAAGTCACTCAACTGGGAAAATGGTTTATCCAGTAGTGTTGTAATAAAGCCTTTGTTCGATACTGCAATATCACTTTCATTTTCTTCTGCTAAATCCATTTTATCGTTATAGTAGAGATCACAAACACATGAAGAGA
The DNA here is from genome assembly GCA_034769895.1 of Magicicada septendecula. Classification (NCBI taxonomy): domain Eukaryota; kingdom Metazoa; phylum Arthropoda; class Insecta; order Hemiptera; family Cicadidae; genus Magicicada; species Magicicada septendecula. The sequence continues at coordinate 216,111,071 of CM068374.1, forward strand.
TCACAAGAAGAGATAAATAATAATAATACACATGCACAAGGAGCGTGAGAACATAAAGATTGTGTATAACTAACACAAACCACATTAAACCATGCCAAGAGACCAACTCACTCGTTGCCTCTCAGGCACGGTTACAGATGCACTAGCATTCCCCCACCACCCGCCGAACGTAGTTCTCATGTAGTTGTAGGAGAACTACGGCAGCTACTAAGATCCCTGCCTCTGTCTGCTACTATTGTCTGCTATTATTTATAACGCGTGATTAAAACGTTTTTAGTAAGTAATCAGATAATTTAAAGCCAAATTTTGATTACAGATTGATTACAGGTTCAGTTACAATTATAAAATAGGGCTTATTACTAGTTGTTTATTTTAAATATTTTTCTAAATATCAATGGAGGTTTAGCCTCCCTTGCCTCTCCTGATTAGCAACCGCTGCCCATTGGTAGATCAGGAATGGAGTCTAGTAAGTAAAGTCTGCAGGCAGGCAGTACCAGCTCATTAACAGCTGTATATATTCATATAGTAGTCAGTTATATCAGCACTTATCTCCTTTGCTTATCTTAAGCCAGGAGCCATAGAAAAATCGTAGTCTGTGAGACCCCTGTGGAAAATCTTAGTCAGTATCACCCAATACAAAAACCTGTTATGCTACTAAATATATTGTAACAAAATATTGCTGTCATAATGTATCTGTCATTGTTATAATAATCATAATAATAGTAAATTTACAATTTGTATAAATAATACACTTTCAGTACATTATATTCTTTTCACAATTAACAGTACTCATTTTTGGAAGTTTCTACTTACTGTGTAGAATTTCCAAAATAGGATTTTCAGCTCCATAATAAATGGTCTGAAACTGAAAACTGAATTAGAAATGTTATACAATTTCTGATGACTTGTATAGTACCTCTGGAGCATCGCCTTTATTACAGTCTTTCTTCAACATAATATGTTGCATACTGTGTTAGAATATATGACTCTTTTGAAAATAATTGTTAGTATAATAATGATGACTGTGAGTAGTGGAACATGCTTTCCTATAATGGAATGAATAACGTTTATAAGAAACGTTATGGGCACTAGCTATGCTACCTATAGAAAAAAATAAGTAATTGAAAAAAAAATCACTGTGTATTGAAAACATAAAAGTGGAAATTTGTTCTACAAGAACCTAACTCACTGTACTAGTGAAGACTTTGTATTTTTCTAAGTACTAATCACCCTGAATGGAACCCTCTCTAAAATTGGGCCCCCCTGTGTGACCCTCCCATTTTATTACTCATTATCTATCATTGATTGCATATATCCTCATTTTTTTCTTCTAACATTTTTTTCATCTTCTGTTTTCTTTCCTCCAAGAATCCTTCCTAACAATCAGTACTTATTATAATTAGTAGTGTTAACACATTTCTAAGTTTTTAAAAAATTCTATCTAGTTGCAAGCCCTTCTGAAATATTTACTCTTTTCTTTTGTAGTTTTAAATGGCCTACATTTAGTTATATATATATAAATCGGTTCATAACGTTATCCTACGTCTTCCGATCCCTAGTCTCCATTGGTCTCGATCTAACCAAGATTCTTCTTCCAATTCCTGGTCTCTCATTGCCCGATTGATGCCTTCTCTCCAACTCAACCTAGGTCTTCCTCTTCGCATACGACCATATGGTGTCCATCTCAAAATTTGCTTGGGGGAGTCGATTATCCGGCATTCTTTGCACATGCCCAAACCATCCTAGCTGTTTTGTTTTTATGTCGTCGACAATAAAGCATTTAGTTTTATGATGAACATTTTTCAATCATCTTATTCATTAGTGTTATTAATAATGGGCTCAGATATCTTCTTTGCCTAAGACGTTAGTTTTATTGAAAGTGTTGCTGATAAAAGTCACTGCCTGTAACCTGTTGATATTGTACCTTTACAGTTGCAGAAGCATTTGAATAGTTTTTCAGCGAGCTTCTTACTTATAAGATTTTCTAAAGTCTGCCACAGGCATTTGTAGCTTATAATTCTAAAAAGGTTTTGTTTATTTCTTACAGTGTTTCTGTGTTATCTATTCATTTTGCATCATCATCATCACCACCACCATCATCATCATTATTGTAATCAGCATAGAACAGTTTCCTGTTGTCAACATTTTCCCGGGGGTGGAACATTTACTCAGCGTGACATTTGCTTGGAGTGACACTTGCTCGGAATTTACGCGATGATAAAACATGTGCGAGTGAAACATCCACCCCTCATTATATAACATTAATATAATTAATTATATTTAATTGTTATTAATATAATTAAAGATGTCAATAAAAATATTTAAATATCTGTGATTTAGGTGCAGAGAATTTGGACAGGCTGACTAAAAAGAACTGAAAATATTGAAAATATAGGTTGTTTTCAAATGATGATTAGTTGAATATCATCAATATGAACATTATTTTTTTTTAATTAACTGTTAGATGAAATAAAGGACTTATCGTTGGGCTTATTCAGACAGGTTGCCCACAGTAACAGTTTTTAAAACTCATTGTTGGCTTATGTACAAATGTAACTGCTTAATACCATACTAAACTTCCTGGAATCATTATGAATTTCCTATAACCATTGTTTCTCAGAGCAAATGTCACTGCATTCAGTCTCAGAGCAAATGTCACTCCCCAACAAGTGTCAAAATTTCATTTTTTCCAGTCCCCTCTATTTACATCTTTCTGTTAACCCATTAGCCCTTGTCAAGGACCTCACATGCTTGTGTGTATCTTATGTCGAGTTTTTCCTGGTCTGCCTATTTTCCTTCTGCCTTTGGGCTCCCAATTAAATCCTTGTTTGGGGATTGTCTGTTCATAAATTTGTTTATTTCTGATGTCATTTGTAACTGAATGTGTTACAGAATTACTGCAATTTCTCTTACCCATTGCTCCATTTATCATTCTGTTTTAAGTATTCCTGCCCCTCACCTCCAATAACCAATTCAGTTTGCACTTAATGCCTTTCCTCTTGTTATATTTCTGTATCACTAAACTGTTTTATACTTTTTACTAAAATTGACTTTTATTTTCTTTGTAAAGTTATTATCCCATAGAACGATGTTTAATAGGCTAATAACAAACAAATATTTTTGGTACTTTTCCATTATCTGTACCTGCAATACATAAATTGTCCCCTATTTTCAACTACACTAGTATCAATATGTAGTGCAGATCATGTTTAGTGTAGATCTACATGTTTATTAAAATAATCCAAAAGTTGTTAATGAGCTGTTTTATAAAATTAAACATTTCATTATCAGTCATAATTGCTTTTCATTGTTACTTAATTTCTATGCAAAGCATTTTTAGCAAAGCATATTATACCGTATGTAACTGACAGCAAAGTTGTTAGGTTTAGATGCAAATTATGTTAAATATAGTCATATTAATTTATTTAATATAGTATTAAACTAGATTAGTAATGACAAAATATTTTTTAAGCTGTAGTTTGTTACACATTTTGATATTAGCAACATTATCTCTAATTTTTCATTATCTCTAAAACATATTTTGTAAAAAATGGCATAATAAAAGGTGATGTTTGTGAAATGTGTTTTTCAAATAAAAACCGTGTAAAAATGAAATGTTAAATTCTTGGATTTCGTTGTCCATGACGTGTCCGTTACTTAACTAAATATAAAAACAATAATTAATAAGAACCTCTGAAGAAGCTTTTTAAAAGCGAAAACCAGTTCAGGCTATAAGGTATAAAACTTTTACGTTTTTTCCCATAAAAAACTTCGTGTTCTGAGTCGGTAGGAAACTTTAAAGTAAAACTAAAAATAAAATATCAACACATTGAAGCAAACATGCAAAAACTAGTGCATTTCAAAAATAACTCTTTTTGAATATCCACTACTTGTTTATTCTGTAACCAATTTACTGTCTTTCCCATTATCTATTCCCATACTACATTTCCCTGTGTTATTGGTATCTTGTTTGTAGAGTGTGTATACTTTAATACAGTATGTACAATGTACATACTCTGTATCTTTCACATGGTAGGGCTACGTACCATTTTGCACACAAGTTTGGTTTTTAATAGCCTACATTTTCATAGCGTAGTTCAACTGTTTTCTTGTTAAAGCCCCTTTTTTGTGTTTCGTAATATTAATGCATTACAGATATCATAATTAATTGTTAAACAATTTAATTTGTTTTAAAATGAGTATTTTTTTTAACTAAATTCAAAGTAATCTTTTCTAACGTTACGCATGAAAACATTGTATATTTCACATACAGTTAAGCAATACACTATACTCTTTTACAATCGGTATAAGATATACATGTCTTCTTCTTCACACCTTGACGTATCAATACTATCGTGTAGCCAAAAACATCAAAAATGTAGTGGGGAGGGACTGATAATGGGGCATACCTTATTTTTATTCTTTGCACTGTTTTATCTCTCCTTCATCTTCCAATTTTAGGTCTTTAAGACATCCTCCTAAATACTCAGGCCCTATATTTGGTTTTGTATACGTTTATGTCTAATCCCTGCTACCTGTACTCTTCCATGAGTTTTCAAATCATACAGTTCAAATCATTGTAACCTGGGCCAATCACCACCTGATTGTCAGTTAAATACAATATTGTGTTAATACAGACAGTGCTCCCAGCGGCATGCTCTGAAGAAGCTTTTTAAAAGCGAAAACTGGTTCAGGCTATAAGGTAAAACTTTTACGTTTTTGCCCATAAAAAACTTTGTGTTCTGAGTCTAGTGATTTAATTATATTTAGTTAAGTAACGGGCACATCATGGACAACGAAATCCAAGAAAATTTATAGATGAAGGCGAGAGGAATGGACATCGGGACCGAATACGAAGATTTCTTTTAATTTAAGAATGATTGTGAGGTTTTTTCCAGCTAAATACTACACGAATTATTTACAAAAATATAACACAATCAGATCACATAAAGATTAACAAAGCATAAAAGTTTAAATTTTCAAAAAGTGAAAACCGGTTCAGGTTGTAAGGTAAAGCTTTTACGTTTTCACCCATAAAAAGTTTTGTGTTCCGAGTGAGTCGTAGTGAAATAATTATATTTAGTTTAAATTTAGTCTGTTGTATTCGTATGTTTAAATGTTGGTATATAATGTTTGAAAAATTTTACAGTATTTTCATGTCTAATGTTGTGGGTATTAATAGGAATTATTTAGTCCATGTAAATTCAAATTTTGTTTTACCAGATAATTCGAAAATATACAGTGAGTATACATTGAAAATTTCGAGTCCTTTGAATAAACATCTACATTCCGTCCTTCCGTTCACATTTGCTGTAGCATAAAATCATCAGATAATCAACGTCGATAGAAACACTCACGCGGATATACAAAAATGTATAATTTAATCAAAATGAACAACACATAAATAATAACAACAACAAAAAATGGGCCACATTCACATACATAAATAATAAAATGACGAAACTAACAAAACTATTTAAAAACACAGATATAAAAATAGCATACAAAACTAATAAAAATAATTTACAAAAACTAAATAGCCCACACAACAAAGGTAATACAACAACTAACGGTATATACAAAATTGAATGCCAAGATTGTAATAAATGTTACATAGGACAAACAGCTGAAAAAACGTTATTTTGAACACCTAAATGCATACAAAAAACCAGAAATATATAAATCCAATTTAGCCACACATGCAATAAACACAGGACATGAATTTCCAGACATAACCAATGTAACACTAATAAAACATATACCACACAAAGGCACTATAATGAACATTTGGGAAAATTTACAAATATACAAACATAAAACACAAAACAAACTAATACCTGAACAAATACAAATCAATACAAAACATGACACAATATTCAAAGCACTCAACATCGAAAATACACAAAAAACTAACACATACACCACAATCACACACAATAAAACCAATTTGAAGTACCAGAAGCCAACAGGAAGCCACAATAATAATAGTCAACCAACAACACATATGTACTTCACCAGACACAAAAACCGGAAGGCTGAGGATGGGTACAAGATGGTACCCGAAACATGTTCCTAATAAGAAAAAAAAGGTATATCTTGAAGTAAATTTATTTATAAATATTAAATGTTATATATATATATATATATATATTCTGATATAAAGAGATTTTATTTAAAAAAAATAGGATTTTTGAATTTCAAAAACATTACTTGAAATGCAATTCTTAACTGGTCTGAGTCCATTCTTAACTGGAATTACTGCTCTATTGTGCAGTTAACCAAATAACTTATACTCTCCAAATACATCATTAGATAGGTAATAGAAAAAGATGACAGTAACATTATAAGTTTATTTGTTTTTGGTGTTAAATATATACGGGAGAATTTGATTTTACTTAAGTTCAATGGTTTATACCCTTTCGTAAACAATTAAGAGAAATGTCTGTGTGACCCCAGCAATGCCCTGCGGTCCGGCAGTGATGCTACTGTTTACAGTAGCCTCTTCTTTCTGAGGCACACGATGCCCTCGTTAGTACAGGTCACTGCATAAACAAACGAAAAACAACTAAGTTACTTAATTATAGAAACCGATATGACGAGCTAATTCAAAGAGCATATAACTAAGGAAGTCAGGAAAAAATAAGGAACAGAACCACCAATTATGCACTACCTTCGAGACACCACAAATTAATTAATGTATGCACACAATATTAATTAATGTTATTAATAGTTCTTATAACAGCCGCAGCCTAAACGATGGTGTCTATATAGAGCTCATATGAAGGAACAAACAACTTGTGAAATGGCTATCATGGGCGTAGCTGAAATAGTCGGCAGAGGATTTGAAGACCGACCACGGCCTATAACCCCGGAGTGTTTTATATTTACTGTCTGATACCGTGAATCCTTCGCTCATTATTTTGCGAGGACGACTGGAAACGACTGGAAAGCGAGTTTTGAGATATGCCGCTGGAGAGGAGTGAAGAGGATTTCGTGGAAAGGTAAAGTAAACCGTGAAGAAGTGTTTAAGGAGTCACTTGAGTGTAGAAAAGCGTCATGGGGTAGGGGCGGAATATCATCGCTGGGGATCTAAATTAAGTGGACGACTATGAAATTAAAGGAGACTACATGTTTCAGCACACTGACAAGAGACGACTATAGTTAATGGTTGGAATGATAGGGGAAGAAATTATCGGTAATCTCTATAGATCGGTTATATAGGTATAAGATTGATAATCGGCATTAATTTTTAGGTATTCAGTCACAATTCATTAATTTGGCGCAATCGTACTATTACTCGTTTAAGTACTATGAACGTTTAAATACTAAACGTCCCGATGCGTCCCAGATTGTAAACGGATGTCCCATTGTCCCAAGACTAGATTACCGAGACGCTAATTTGTCCTAGATTTTAAATATTGTAAAGTATGAGTTTTTGTTTTAGTGATGATAATGGAAAGAAAAATTATTCACGAAAAGTGACTGTATTTAATTAAAGTGGCTCATCTGTTCTAGAATTCGATCACTAAACATAATTTTTGTTCTTACTGGCTCCTTACATCGAAATGCCATTACCGTATTACAGAAATCATGACATTGATGTTAAGTTAGGTAAGTTTCAGATAATCTGTGGAACAATCAACCATATTTTTAGAAACAAGGTACGTCGAGATACAAAATTAAAGTTTTACAAAGTTATGGCAGTCCCTATACTGTCCTATAGGTATACGACATACCTATGTCGTATTGACATATTTAGTTATTGACATCAACCAAAAAACAAGACAATAAAATACAGGCCTCGGAAATGGCATTCTTAAGAGGAGTTAAATGGTATTCTAAACTTGACCGTATACGAATTGAGGCCATACGAGAAGAGTTAAGTTTTTAACTTGAAAACTTAAAAGAGGACAAAAACGGTGCAAAGAACACTTAGAAAGAATGTCAGATTCCAGACTGGCCAAACAAGTTTGGAAATATAAACCTATAGGTCACAGGTATGTGGGTAGACTCAGGAAAAGACGGCTGGAGGACTTTTGAAGGCGGAACAGACAGCTCCTTGCCCCTATGCCGTGTTGTGAAAATGATGCTGAAGTGATTGTATATCTTTTGCAATTGTGAGGCTTAAAAATATTGTGATTCTGAAAGTGTTTAACTATTTATTCGTGATATCATCTCACAGACCAACACATAAATAATATTCTCTTATACAAATTCAGTAGTCTGACAAGAAAAGCAAGCTAGAAGTCAGTTAACACACTGGTGGGATTCAAGTTCACTACAATTTTCAGGACTCTAGAATTTTATAACCATGTTTCAGAAAATAAATAAATCGCCGACACATTTGAAAAGTAGGTCTACTCATAGTCAGTGGCGTACGCAGGGGGGCTCAAGCCCCCCCAACCGCAAAAATATAATATGCACTTCCTTAATTTACTTAGGATATCGTTTAAAATTACAAAATTGCATATTTAGGCCGATTTGGACGGGGATATAAATACGCGAACTAACAAAATAAGTAGTTTATAATAACAATTATTACTTCAGTTATAATTTAAAGTTCATTGAACGGTGTATTATGCTGATGTAACGTTCAGTAAGCTACCTGTTTTCTTTTTCTCTTGCTCTTATTTGACGGTGCCACACCTACCACTGAACCCTAAGAAATTTTACTTAAGTATTAAATAATATTTTTATGAAACTTAAGTAAGTACATAAACCTTTTTCATATAAATATTATTAAATACTTAAGTTAAATCCAGCACTTTTTTTGCAGATATCAGTCAATAAATAAAACGAAAATTTTAATAATGTTCCTAATTTCATATATTGAATAATGCTGATGTAATAATGTAAAAACTTACTTTAAAAACACTTTACATTTATAGGCCTACGAAAATTTTGTATAGTTTTTTTTACGTTTTGGATAAGTCCCCCAATCATGAATAATACATTTTTAATAAAGAAAATGTTAAACCTACTGAAAATAATACGCCTACTAATAAATTGTAACCATTAACTGGCATATGTACTCTTATCTTATAGCCTATTATAAGTTGTAGAAGAGTAGGTTAATAGCCTATATGGACTGCTAAGGTTCAATCCCCCCCCCCCCCGATTGATTTCTGCGTACGCCACTGCTCATAGTTGAAACTTTCAACACCAGAGGTATCAAAATTTGATTAATATTATGTGTGTGTGTGTGGGGGGGGGATCTGTCTACTAATGAACTAATAACAATAAAATAACGAAAGCAAATGAATAATAATAATAACAACACTACAACAATAATAATACTAATAATGTGTTTAACATTTATTTATGTGTTTAATATAATAATTCATATAAAAGTAAACTAAGATACATGTGTCACGTTTATTTTTAATCCCATTTTTTCTTACTAATGTTATTGTTGTATGTGGGGAGAGGGTATTGGTCGAAGTTGGGGTAATTTTACTGACTAGCATCGGCAGCACTGCCAGATACAGTTAGGGTCTTAGCCGACAGAGTGTGGCAACACTGCCGTTTGGTGTTTAATTAATAAAGCAGCGTCACTGGCACAACGACGTACGCACACATCGGCAGTGGCAAGGACGTGTGAAGGCCATACACACTGTGACGCTAAGATAAGCGGTCAAACATAAACATGTGACACGTGCACGTCACGGCTTCGACCCAATCAACAAGACTCCTTATACACTCAGTCGATTGACGCAGAGACAAGGTAGTTATTTAAATACTTTGTATGAAAACATTTGACAGCTAACAAAGAGCACCTGCGAACATTGTCTTTATAGTACAACAGATGTTAAACCACCTTACCATTTATAACATGATAAAGTTTTTAGGCTGGGGTCATTCCACAAAAATGTAACGTCATCGAAAAACGTGACGCTTCCACACTTTTCTAGAAATTTGATATGTAAACGCATCAAGACAGAAATAATCGCTGCTAACATTGAGTTTAGCAAACGTTTAGTGAGAATAAATTTGGTTTTACATGCTCTGTTTATGATCGTCTGTGGTTTGGAAATGATTTACGTAATCCACCAAACGTAATCCACATTATACGTTTCAAAAGCCTAAAAACATTATCATGCTTCGATGTTTCGGTTTCGTCGAAATTCTTTGAATGCTTAGGTGCATTAATAGAAAGAGGGAGAGAGAGATTTGAATCGTATATGTATTAAAATATAAAAAATGCTTTTTGCATTTAAATCAGTAAAATAATGATTTTATTTTAAAGTCCTACGACTTTAATTAAATGGAGAGGAATGAAATCATGGAAATGGAAAGAGTAATTAGTCCAGTCCTCTCATTGTTTCTTCAGGGATCACATGTTACGCATTCAAAACAGACAAAAGAAAATCGACACTTCTGAATTGCACTATTGGCGTATAACGTAAATAATAGCTTGTGTTGAAATAATAAATACTCAGTCGACTCAGAAAAATCTAAAAGAAACGACTGCGTACAGTAGTAGCTGAAAGAAAAAAATGTAGGACAAGTACTGTGGAGAAATACTGTAGAAGGCACAACTCATAAGTCGGTAGCAGTGTAAAAGGGATGAGGAAAGTCTCCCATGTGGTACACAGGGCTCATAGTAAATATCACATAGGGAGAATCCATCATAGTCTATTAAAGTTACCAAGTATTCAGAACCCCCACTTCCATACACAGTTCAAATTCGCTTTTGAAAAGGTGGTATTTGGCAGAAGAGACAGTCAGTATAAAAAAGCGTTCAAAACAGAAGACGGGATGGGAGAATGTGGAATGAAAATGAATTTAGAAAAATGAAATTATAAGAATAGACCTAAACGACGAGGAAGACCGATGAGAGCAGAAATATCAAGGAGGAGTGTGTTGCCAGTAAACAGATAGACATATTGGGGGAAAAGGCTGACTGAGTAATGGACAAGAGATTATGACTAGAATAGTCATAACGAAGGAAGCGCGCAATAGGAAAACACAGAGTTTGTCTAGCAGAATGAACTTGCATGTGAGGAAGACGCTGGCATATTACTGTATACGTAGCGTCATATTTTGTCGGGTCAGAACATGGACAATGAGGAAGGGATCTAGGCGCCGGAAATGTGGATTTGAGGTGTATGGAAGGAATAGGATAGGTGCACAAAATAAGTAGTGAAGAGGTGCTCAGAAGAATCAAGGAGGAGAGAACGCTTTTGAGGGTTCTAAAGAGGAGAAAGGGAAACATACTAACAACAATTTTGGAGAGAGAGAGAGAGAGTTTAGAATATATAAATTCCAATAATAATACAGGTCTACACCAAACGTAGAATGAGACTTCGTAGAAAAGTCCAGTACCTTCATAAGTGTCAAAAAGTTACAGATCTCTTGGTTAACGGGCAATAAAGGACTTGAAACGCACATTTGTTTCCTCCCTCGTCGGGTGAGCGTTTAAGCACACATGCGGTGTCATATGTTCGAGTGAAATCTGCGTCTTATTCAGTACGTCTTAACGAATTCCACCACACACATTATGATTGCGGCAATGAATCACATCAATTAGACAGAACAGGTAGATAGATTGATAGATAGACAGAGAGAGGAGAGAGAGAGAGAGAGAGAGAGAGAGAGAGAGAGAGAGAGAGAGAGAATTGACGTTCCTGATTGATGACACATATTGCGAAGACGATATGAAGGCTCAAGACTGGCATAGTGTATATATATATATATATATATATTATAACGATTCATATTGTCGTCCTATCTGAGCGTTATATGAAAGTGTCAAACGGAGCGAGTATAGCGACGTAACCAAGAGAGAGAGCGTATAATGGCAGCCATCTCTGTCTAACCTCGTCACTGCTACAACAAATGCCGGTACAGACAGGAAATTTTACTAAATTGAATTTATGTGTTAAAACTGCAATATCTTTAAAACCAATAAATATACAGCAATTCTGAAAACAGTATAGTGTTCAGCAATTAAAGCTCTATAAGTAGCCAAAATATCAACAAATATAATTAACATTTACAGAAGATATACAGAAGAAGAACGCCAAGCGAAATAACTCGAGAATTAGGCTAGGTACGAATTAGGTGTTTTCACACACACACAGATAAAAAAGACCTAAGCAACAATACTCTGTGGTCAGATCTTTGAAAACACGTTTGCAAATACCTGTAATCAAACGATTTGCAAACAAAGGAAGTACGATTTTAGCCAGTAATTCTGTGCCGTCTCAGACCTGTCAAGGGGCGTTTGGTCGACCTGTCCGATATTGTTTCAACTGGAAAAACGTATGATTTATTTGGAACAACCAATCAGAATCCTGCATTTAGAACAGACGCCAACTCTGACGGAGGGTAGCGAGCACTCTTCGTTCGGATTTTCAATGCGCTAGACGTGTGTAAATTACGTGCTTAATTTCACAAACACGCAAAGTTTCATTTAAGTAAAAAGTTCGAGAAGTAGTCCGCAGTTGCAGAGGAACTAGTACAGTTCGACAACAACTCTCGCTGTGTAACACCAAATTAATTAATTAATTAATAATCAATTGTGAAGTGACTGGTGCAACAGAGAGCTACAGCATCTGTAATTGCCCAGATCATCGTTCAACAGGATTGGTCAACATCATTTCTTCTGTGCTGAACCATCAAAAGGAGGATCTCTACGGATTCCTATCTACGGTCGACGCATCAAACAGTAAGAAATAGATTCATTGATCAATGAAATAAATAATAAATAAATAATAAAAAAAAAAAAAACAATTTTAAAAGACACTAAGTAACTTCACACTTTGTATTTAATTAGTAAGATTAGTTATAGTATAGGAGTGTTGAATGGAAAGTGAGGTGTAGTATTGAACGTGCAAATTATTGCAGACCTGTTCTTTAGCACTGGTTTGGGAGATATAAATTTTCTTAATTAAACCAGATAAGAGCAATAGGTCGTTTGGACGTTTTAATCTTCACTTTTCACGCACACTCATTAATTATAAGAGTTAGGGTAGCAATAAGTCCTACAATTAGCAATTTTCAAGAAGTTAACAAAATAGTTAAAACGGTAACGGTAATTAAACAAACTTCAACAACAACAAAAAATTATAAGTGTTATTTGTAACGATTCCCCTTGAATTCCACATTCACTGAACGAATCCTGAGAAAGTGTGTCTCTATGCTCTGAGCTAAGCTGAATCCGTGTCATTTATATCTGGGATTTGTTCTGGCGCCCAGGTAAAGTAAAATCACGGGTAAGTAACGTTTTATCTATCATTAAATATATTATATAAGTGTGTTAGATAAAAAGTAGCGTTGTAATATATATATGAACCCGCTTGACATTAAAAGGGCATATTTGCATTTGACCAAATTTCTGATAAGGTGGAAAAATTGTCTAACACTTCATTACTTGATTATTTTAACGCTATACTTGGAGGCATCATAAAACTAACTTCATTGTTAGTATGTAAAACTATCAAATAAAATGTGAAGTAAAGCGTTTTTTGAACCTTCGAATGTTATGTAAATATACCTTTCAACAAAATACTTAACTTGCAGGTGACTGTGGACTTCGAAACTGAAATATACACAAACATCAAATTAAACTTTTAATAGAAAGAAACGGTTTATGTACAAAGAAATAAAATTAATAGAAAGAAGTAGGCTAATACAAAACTGTTTAATGAAAAAGTTAATTTTTAAAATAATTTGAGCAAAAAAATTAATTGCTTGTAATTGCTACAACAGTCAATTGCTTGTACGCTGTTAATAATAATTTCAGTTGACTCCTGTATTGTATGTATGTCAATTGACTCCTGTATGCTACCTTTATTGCAAAATTGCGATTACAAGGCAGGAACTGTATCCACGCACAGGAAAGAATTGCTCTATTTCTTTTAATCGTTATCTATCAATTAAGGATAGTAAGAATTTGACACGACATAAATTTTCTTCTGCCCAGAGCAGTTACCAGAAACTATGTGTACTTCATCAGGCTGTGGAGTATGTGTACCAAAATAATAATTAGGAAAAGATCAAATTCATTTTGGATTGACCTTCATGATAATAATGTTAGTAAATATTTAACAATGAGAAGAAACTGATACATTTTAACTCTTTCATATGGTGTGTACTACAACTGAAAGTTTCATGTTAAAAGGGCATATTTGACACTCAGACACACTTTTAACATAAACTGATAATTTTAAAAAAACTTTATCAATTCGTACATATTGAATTCTGAAGACATAATGATGAATCTGCCTACGTGTTTATTAATTTTTGCCAAAACATAAAAATTTAAAAAAAGTTAATTACACCCTTATAACATTAAACGATTCGCAACTGATTAATACTATTTAAGAGTACTATCAATTTAACACATAAGTCTTGTGTTAAATGAAAATAAATCTTGATAGAACTTTTAAATAAATTAAATTTACCGTTACGTGAAGAAAAAGAACTGTACCACATTAAACAAAAAACCTACACATACAATTCAATTCACAACCCAGTATACATGGAGATTATGGTGAACAATATTATTAATTGAATTCCCTAGGAAAATGTAAACGTTGGTCTGTGAATAAATATGGAGAAGAGAAATATAGTTGCTAATAAGGCTGCGGAAGTGAAGAGTTATATTAGAAGTTTGGCAGCCACGACTGACTACCAAAAGGATTAGTCGCCTGTACTCAAACACAAAACAGAACAGTAATAGTTTTTAGCTGTGGTCGACGGTACGCAACTGATGCGCGAAGTTGAACTGTCTTTTAGATAGGAAAACAGTTGGTGTTATTGTTTCTAGCGGGCTGAAATGAACAGAAATGTTTTGAGTAAAATAATAACAGACAAAAGAGTCCTCAAACGATCTCAGGTACCGTCAATCGAATAAGGCCAAGGGTTGACCTTTCCACAAGAGCTATATTATGAAGAATAAATAATTATCCTTGTGTTTTACAAAATGGGTTTAATCGGTATGTACTTCCTGCAATGACTTACACAGATGATGAGAAATGTGGACAGTGAGCACGAGAATGATACTATAACTGTCATCTATTCTGCGTATTGATAGCACAATAAATTAATTATTAAATATATAAATTTAACGATCACTGACAAGTATGTGTATAATTTAATCTTAATGATGATTCTAACTATCTACGTTCATCAACACATACGTGATATCATTTATTTAATTGAACATAAGAAACTCTTAAAATCTATTTGCCTTCTTTCAAACTTTAAGTCAATATTCGGGTTGCATTGGTAATAATGAACGCATGTTTCTGGTTAACTAAAATACTAGTTTAATTATCGTTTATGACATATTATAATAGTACATAGAATACGTCGCTGTACCTGAAATACATACATATTTATAATAAACAAAGATATATCTCAATATATGCTGAAATAAAGAAAACATACATACATATATAAATCAAATGATGTTACAATTCAATATTCTACTTATTTAATGCGTTCATTAAATCCCAAATAAGCTTTTGTTTATACGTTCATTAACTACTTATTTAAATTTTACTCATTACTTTTCTTAATAATTTCTCAGGTGTGAATTCTTTGAAAGAAACCAGGTCAGTAGAAGTTACAAATTAGAAGTAATTATAATAATGGTTACTTGGTTAGTGAATATCCATTAGTTGTTGACGTAGTCTCGTTCTGGTGATGGAGATGGCTCGTAGATACATTCCGTCGTTAGTTGTTTTATCACTGCCACTTATCACTTTATTCTTCCGACCACTCGCGTAGGTGTTTGTATATGTGTGGGTAATTGAAGTTTAGTGTTCAATCAATGTTCTATCTTACTGTGTTTGCTGTGTGTTCGTTTTAAAGTCAATAAACATGTCTAGTTTCATTTGTCACTGCTTCCACAAACGATCCTATAATTGGTTAGTTTGTTTAATGTTTCGTGTTCATTATGTTGTTGAGACACAATATTACGTTCCAATAAGTTGTATATCGTTTAGTGATGCTGTCTGTTAGTGTAACGGTCTGATTGTTCACTTGGTGTAATTTTCACTAAGTCCGTTAATGCGCACTCCGGTAAAGTTCACTACCGCGATATGAATGTATTATTACGTTTTAAGTTCCTTGTTATTTATCTAACTTCCGAATGATTCGAGTAACAATGGAAAGTTTATGATGTACCGTCTCTCGCACCTGAAGTTAAACTACTTGATAATTGAAATGTAAACTGTCTGAAAATTCTAACTGCAAAAACTTTAGTATAACTGACGAAAATTTGAGTGTGGCTGCGTAAAATTTGAGTATAACTGACCAAAAATTGAGTACAACTGACGCTCCGTCTTCCTGGACAGCTAGTTTTATTAATTCGTCCCTACTCAAAATTTTGTCTCTGGCGCGCTTCACGCCCACTTCTTTTCGAGATTGGTCAGTTTTTGATTTTCTCGGAAAATACTGTCCCACTCTGTCAAAATCCGACGTCATAGTTCTTTCGATAGGTTCTTCGTCTCAGTTGCTATGGAAACATCCCTCACCATCAAATTTCTCGCTGGCTGAAGGTCTCTGATAGGTCCTCAGGTCTCCCTGCTCTCCAGCTAGACGATCGTTGACCCGCTTCGAAGAAACTCTGGCTATAAACAATTTGTCTAACAGCCTATTGTCTGAGTAAACTCTGCGTTTCTATAGATTCCCATTATCTGTACTTACAGTCTTCCTGGCGTATTGTTCTATGCTCTTACCCCTTTTTTCTGGCTATTACTAATTTCGAACATCTGCTGGTCGTTGAAGTCACTCTAACTTTCCCTTCGTAAATTCTTGTCTGTCAATTAGACGATACCTCCAGCTGTGTAACATGACTTTAGTTTTTGTCAGCCTATCTTCCAGTATTGTTACTTAAGGTGCAGCGTATCCGTTTCATTGTAGTATGGAACATTACTTGTTTTTGTCGCTTATAGTCGACTGACGTAATACGGCCACATCTGCTACAATTCTTGGTACGGGTGTGAATGTCCTCCTTACTTTGTTACAGCTGCGGAGAGCAATAATTCTGGACGAAACTTTCCCTGTCATCTTACGCCACCAAATTCTATAGTTGGATAGAACTTAATGCGTTTCTATTGTCAAGTCAGCAACGCTTCACTGACACCTTCTCATTACTCCTTATTTATTGCTCCACCATAAGTCGTTGACACTTGCCTCGTGTGAACGTACTCTGCCGAGGTGAGAATTTAAAAAATTTTTTAAATTTTCTGCTCGTTACAATACAGATACTGAGGACGGGACAGAGAAAAGCCTATGCTAGGAAGTAGAGACAGGAAAGTATTTACGTGCACAAGGAAGAATAATGGAGATGGACTGGACACTCGGAAAGGAGAGAAGATGGCACACGGCATGAAGTGTGCTACACAGGCTATCCATCGTAGTAGGAGTAAAACTTGACTAAATAAGCTCAGACAGTTACCAACGGGATGACTCACACAAACACTTAAAGAAGGATGTCAAAATCAAAAGTGCTGCTAAAAAGAATTTTTCAGTAAGAAAGAAATGTTTGTATTGACATACAGTATATATGTCATAGTGCAATTTGAAAATAGCTAATTCTGAATGGTCAAAATGCTTAGTTTTACATTAAAGTTTACGGTGGCGGAAGTCTGGGAAGTAACATTCAGTAAATGTCAGGTAGGCCTATATCGAAATCCAGTTTATTGCTTCGGTGTTAAACATCCGCCCACCTGCTTGTGCCCATGGCCGGATCTGTGGGCCGAAAGTATCCCCTTAAGAGGGCCCGGACTCATTAGGGGCGCAAGGGGTCGATGACCATGTTGGAGCAAAATTTACGTAGTGAATTGAAAGAAAGCAGTCGGTGATATTAAATAAAAATATATAGGGCCTACTTGGAGTTTCGTTGTCCATGACGTGTCCGTTAATTTAATTAAAATAATTCTAAAAATTCTTGAAAACTCTAAGACCAGTAAAGAGAAGTTTATTCCGGAACGTTTGGCGAATGACATACTGACATAGGATTACGAATGATTTTTTCCAGTGGCTAAGCTCGAGGTTGTTTGCTGTTTCTATCTTGGTTATCTTTTTTTAATGTTTCATTCGAATATAGCCTACCGGTATTACTTGAGAAATACTTTACAATTCGGTTTCGGTTTCGTATAAAACTGAAATTAAATATCGATGGATCTAAGTGAAACAGGGATGTGACTAAAAGGCGAAACTACGTTTATAGACAAAAATATTACAAAGAAAACATAAGAAAATTACGTCGTTTTATCGTCCGTTTGGATGTTATCAACAACGAAATAGGCAATCGTTTTGCATTCATAGGCAATCTTCTCTGTTTGTTTCCTTAAAGTATGAGACGGCGAAATAGTGGCATGGTTGGAAAACTTTAAAGACAGTATGCATAAGACATAGGTCCACGTTGCCACTAGAACTTGTTTCCCTTCTAGCGGAACTGTACTTAAAACCACAGAATTTAAACTGACAGTCTCGCCAAATCGTTCATTCCACAACTGTTGACAATTTCATTACCTATTTGCCAGTTTCATTCTACAGCTGTTGGCCAATTGAATTGAGTTCTACAACATTGCTTCGAATAATCCTGATTCACTAACCGCTTTGGTTTTATTCTGACCTTACCTACAACAGTTACATCCGATAAAAGAGCATTTACTGTCATTAATCTGTGCAAAAGGTATTCAAGAAGTTCAGTGGGACAGTAGAGAGTCAGTGATCTAGGAACGTCAGCCTCACTGAAGTCTCAGACTTCTTCATGTCTCAACCTCCATTATGGACGAGACATCACTGATAATAATAATAATTGGCAGAGATTAACTCAGGGAATAAGGATTTCTTTTAATGGATCTCTGATATTCATTCGGATTTTTATGAGGTTGTTCCATAATATTTAAAAAATCTCCCTGTAAACGTTTACTAATATCTGAACTGAATACAATACTGCTGTACAATATTCTAGTAGCTACTCTAAGGACTTAAACGATTTACCATTTTAAAAATCGATGCAGCAGTTATTAGGCTATTAGCGATCATTTTGTTGTTTTTTAAGTTCCCAACAAAAACCGTAAATAAATTGGATACCGCAAATATTATCAAATGTTATGTACTACATTTAGTATTTATTTACAGTTATTAAATAAATAAATAATTCATTTATTTTTTACATACAGTTCTCTCATTAAAAAGGTTTATTCCCGTTTTTGAAGGGGGTATAATTTCCAGATTGGGCCTGCGTGTGCATCATTCTTGTTAAACAGTTTTGTCGTTTGTAATTGTCACCAGATAGGGAAGCAGTTGAGATGCCGAACAGCTGATTAATTTCTGGCAGTTTAATAAACGTCTTTTCTTTATGTCACCATTTCTTAATGGCCTGCTGCTGATAGAGTCAACGACACAGCGCTTAAAGAGTGTGTTAACGTTGAAAAAATATCTGAAATTACGTCGCACAAAAATAAATACAAATAACGTTTCTCGAAAACAAAACACACGTTAATGTTTACTACAGGCACAGAGTAGTCTGATGAACGAATTCTACAAATTTCATCAACTGAAGGAACACGGTTCTGTTCAGACCAGATCACCAAACCTGAACCTCTGAATCTCACAAATTTAATTTCCACACTAGAGAGAGAGAGAGAGAGAGAGAGAGAGAGAGAGAGAGAGAGAGACATACAGACAGAGACAGAGAGATAGAGAGAGAGACAGACAGACAGACAGATACAGACAGAGAGATAAATAGAAGGCAGACAATACGTTTCCTGTCCGCCCGGAGGCACAAACGAGTTCACAGCAAACACTGGGTAATCGTAATGAGAAACATAAATCATAAACATGACAAGTTAATAAATAAAGTTAAATATCAAAGGTTCGCTGACACAGAAAACGAAACACGAAGCAAACGTAAAAAGAAAAAATCGAGTGAATTCTCGGAAGCCAAGCAACCGACGCGGCGCAACTACGGCATTCAAATCGCGGGGACAGCTGCGCGCTGTCTAGATAAAAAAGAGATGATTAATAAAATAAATAGTCCGAAGACGATGAAAACAAAAGATTCGAAAGAAGTTCTGTAAAAAAAAAATGAAAAGAAAAGGGCTGTTTTTTAGAGGAACAAAACCTAATAATTCGAGAACAGTGATTATTGTATGGAAACCAAAGGTTATGGTTATGAATGTGCAGTACTGCAGGACGTTTGCGCGCGTACATTCTTTAGTCGTGTCGCAGGCACGGCGCATAAATATGCCTGTTTACGGATTCCCGGAGTCATAAGCTCGTCTGGAAACCACTTGCTTCTGCAAAGTACATCTACGGCTGGACACCCCACTGTTCCTGCGTGCCTATTAAAACATTTTTCGCATCTCATATTTCGCATCGGTTTAGTACGATGTTAACTTTTCTCTCGCCGGCTTTAAGACAGGCGGGCTGTCTAGTATATCTCCTCAAACGGCCTTAAAACGTTCACAGTAGATTCCTGCGCAGTGAAAACCACGCCAGTGAGAGTGGACCATTTGATTTAACAAGCTGACTTGGATTATTCAACCAAAACAACGTCGTCACTCGTTTAAGAAACTGCAGTACCGTCAGAAACACGTAAATGTCATAGGCCTACACAAAATTTGACTCACTTGTTTCATCACTGTAATGTCCACAGCAATAACGGCAATAAAGTAGTCGAGCGTTGGCTGCAGTCTGACTTCTATACCATTCACTCTCACTTATAACCCTGATTAACGAAAGAAAGTGACTGGCGGAGCGGCCGCGCGGCGACCGAGTTTGTAGTATGAAACATTCCACTTAACAACCTCGTGGAAACGTAAAATACAGGGCTAGAAATGTCTAATGAACTGTATTTTAATCATCAATTAAAGACGTTTATCACGGAAAATTGCATTCTCAACCATTTTACGGGGACAAAGTCATATGGTATCCAGGGAGAAATATAAATTTATAGAAAGCGGTGGTTTTCTTTAGAAGTAAGAATACATTAAAATATGTAGTAAGGTGCGGCAGAAATTCAATAAGACGACCTTGCGTTGACGCCAGTAAGTCGGCTAAAAAATTACAAATTGTCACGGGCGGGACGGACCGTCATAAAACTGTATTGTTTGCTAGGGTGTAAGAAACATTTACCAAGATTGTAAAAGTTAAGTGCATCTAACAAAAGGAGCTATATTTTAAAAAGAGAGCGTAGAGAGTGAGATGGAAGGTGACGCGAAGTTTTCCTACCACGTGTTCACGCGCATTTTGTGGACGAATAACGGATAGCGGCATTTTTTACGCGGGTTGTTTCGTTAAACAGATTGGGTAGTTTTGAATTTAGCGGTACGTCAGACCAATGGGCGTGTAGTTTGTCAATATTGAGTGAGGGTAGTTTGTAGCGAAGTATAAAAAAATACGGAGTGTAAGAAGTTAGGGCATTCAACGGAGAGATTACAGATATTAGACTCGTAATATTTATTTTAGCCTACGGGAAAATCACAACACTAAGAATCGTATTAGTTGTTATAATAATTTTTCAGTAATTTTATTAAGTATATTTCAATCGCCACGTAAGTCAGTTACGGTAACGCGATAGTAATCTGTGCGGAAGTTAGCATCGTAAACACTTAATAAATGTTCATAAGAAGAACTCGAGCGCAACTAAAGAAGATCAACTTAAAACCGAGTAACATATCTAAGTTTTAATTAATACAACATCAACCGTTTAAAAGTCGAGTTACCTAGCGATTTAAATGTGTGAAACGTCATTGTACGGGACGGTCGATCAATAGCAGTTATTACCTGGTGTTAGACGCACTTAGCTTTGTTAATGAAATACTGTGTTTTTCTACAAGTGTATTAGTATACAGCACCTGTGTAAGTATCACTAAGCAAGTTGAGTGAATGGTGTAATACTTGTGAAACCAGTGTAATTAGTGCGACCTGACAAGGATAATTATTCAACGGATAACTTCTGATCACCAGCCTGGAAACCA
The DNA here is from genome assembly GCA_034769895.1 of Magicicada septendecula. Taxonomy (NCBI): domain Eukaryota; kingdom Metazoa; phylum Arthropoda; class Insecta; order Hemiptera; family Cicadidae; genus Magicicada; species Magicicada septendecula. The sequence goes on from CM068374.1 coordinate 216,133,021, forward strand.
CATCGCAGAGGACATCGCATCGCAGAGTAATTCAACAGACACGTAAATAACAACAATGAACAATCATTTTATATTGCTTATTAATATCAAGTATATGTCAATCTTGTTTTGGTGACTCAATCAGTCTAAGAATCCATTGCTAAGAAATCAACACTAATAACTTTGATAGTAAATGAATAAAGTACTGAATTATAAGTTTGTAATATTTGAATGCAACCGTTATTAAAAAATTTAATTAATAACAACTAAATTGTGTTTATTTATTACTGGCGCCCTGGGATAATTCTAAAGAGTCGGTACACGAAAGTAAGTGTGATATCTTATTATTAAAATTTGATATGTGATAAATATTAATTTTGTCATTGAATAATTTGATTTGATAAACTCTTACTTTATACATGCTCGTAGGCCAAGTAGTATGCAAAGTAGTAACAAAATAGTAGTGATATAAGGCCTATATTTAAAAGTGTATTACATTCTGGCGCCCGGAACGTGGGACTATTGAGTCACTAATAGAATAGTAAAATAAGAATAAAATAGAATTAAGAATAACAATAATGTAAGATATAGTTGTATGATTACGCGGAGTAAGAGTAGGAAAAACATAAACACACAGAACAACACGCACGGAGAAAACAATAACATGAATACAGAAACAACATCCCACGGTAACGAAATGGACTTCGATATAAACAATCAGCTAGGAGATTCGCAGACGATCGCACACATTTCAATGGGGAATGAAGAGTCAGGGACGCGGGGACTGAACGAAGAAAATGCAGAAACACAACATATTACACAAGAAACACTAGTAGAGGTTAGAGAGAGACCAGTATATCAGACATTACCAGAGAAAAACAAAGACACCGATATATGTACAATACTCTAACAACTAGTACAACAAACACAACGAATTGAACAACAATCGAAAGAGACAAAAGAACAACTATTACAACAAACACAACGAATTAAACAAAAATCGAACGAAACAAAAGAACAAATAAAAGAACTGGCGAAAAAACAACACGACAGCTAACACAACAAGCGACACTACGAAAACAACAACTACAACAATTTTCAGAGCAGATACATAAACAACATATGGAACTAAGAAACGAAGTATTCACGCAACTCAATCAAGAAAGAGCAAATAACCAAAAAGTTCTCCAGGAGTTTAGAGTAGATATTGATAATAAGATCGAAGAAAATTGTGATAAGATTAGTACCGAAATTAGTGCTAATACAAAACAACAAATTAAAGAACTTGACGAAAAATACGATAATAATGTTAAATTAATTACTGAAACAGTAAATGAAAACAATAAAAGATGTGCAGATAACACGGCAGCTATAAATGAATTGAAGGTCGAAAAACTAAGAGAGTTGGAGACTAAAATTGATAGCAAGTCGAACGAGACACATCTTAAGTTACAACAAATACAGCGGGAAGTACAACAAATACGACAGGAAGTACGAACTAAACTAGCGTCAATAAGCAACACACCATGTAATCGGAGCATGACAAACGAACAAGCGAAGGACATCAAATTTAATGGTACGGGTGATTTCCCAATGGAATTTATTAAAGAATTAAATGAAATATCCAGAGAACATTATCAAGATGCTGGAAACATCAAGGGGATAGCAAGACATCTTGAAGGAGAGACAGCAGTGTGATGGGGGTTAGTAAAAGATAGCATTAACAATTTTGTTGATTTTACTGACGCATTTATTAATAAATATGCGAATGAAGTCGTTAAAGAAAAAGCAAGGAATCACAGTAAGTCAATTTCTGATAATCGCTTTCGTTCAGTTTATGATAGGCCAAGGCTTATAAGAAGATCTCGTTCAGATTCAAGTCACCGAAGACGGTATCGCTCTCGATCTTTGTCAAAAGGTGGACGCAAGCATTCTAGATCACGGACCAAATGTGATGAAAGGTACCGATCACCAGTTCATAAAAGGTTCCCATCATATCGTGCTGATAACAGAGACTCACGAGGAAGAGGCCGACGTAACAGCCATCCAGAGGAGAGAGATAGATCATGGAGAGGATGTATATCTTTGTACGACTACAATGAAGAGAAGAGTGAAGGCAGAAACCAAGAGGAGAGAAGACACGACTACCAGGATGTAGCCGGAAAAATTTTAACATATGACAATTAAAACCGTATTATGAGCAATTAATATGAAAATTACTACACACACGAACACTGATACTGCATAGATACTAAACAGATTGTAATAGTACACAAACTTTTACATATGTAATAATTGTAAGATTCGAATACTGTTGTAATAAATAAGATAATCATTGTTAATTACTGAATTATATAAGAATTCCAGAAGCTAGTAGTGTAGTTATTATGAATGTACTACATTGTAAGAGTAAGTTAAGGGAAGTAGAACGTAAACAGATGTTAGGGCGAAATGTCATTGTAACATGTGTTGAGATGAAAGGGAGAGTAGAGCAGAATATTTTAAAAGTAGTCGTTTGACCAGTTTGTCAAGGGTGGGACGGAGAGTCTGTTTGTAAACAAAACTTGAAATACCGTTGACACTTAGGGTACAACAACAGATCGTAAACTAGCTAATATTACCATGTTGTGTTAAATCAATTAAAAGTAATTAATATAATGCGATGTATAAACAAATCTAGATTATAGCAAAGGTTAAACAAATTATTGTTAATAATATAAAATTTTAGCAGGGGATTAGGGACGCATCAATAGAATCAATCCCAAATTCTATTAAAAATTTGATACAATTCTATCGGGGGACGATGTCACGGAAAATTGCATTCTCAACAATTTTACGGGGACAAAGTCATATGGTACCCAGGGAGAAATATAAATTTATAGAAAGCGGTGGTTTTCTTTAGAAGTAAGAAAACATTAAAATATGTAGTAAGGTGCGGCAGAAATTCAATAAGACGACCTTGCGTTGACGCCAGTAAGTCGGCTAAAAAATTACAAATTGTCACGGGCGGGACGGACCGTCATAAAACTGTATTGTTTGCTAGGGTGTAAGAAACATTTACCAAGATTGTAAAAGTTAAGTGCATCTAACAAAAGGAGCTATATTTTAAAAAGAGAGCGTAGAGAGTGAGATGGAAGGTGACGCGAAGTTTTCCTACCACGTGTTCACGCGCATTTTGTGGACGAATAACGGATAGCGGCATTTTTTACGCGGGTTGTTTCGTTAAACTGATTGGGTAGTTTTGAATTTAGCGGTACGTCAGACCAATGGGCGTGTAGTTTGTCAATATTGAGTGAGGGTAGTTTGTAGCGAAGTATAAAAAAATACGGAGTGTAAGAAGTTAGGGCAGTCAACGGAGAGATTACAGATATTAGACTCGTAATATTTATTTTAGCCTACGGGAAAATCACAACACTAAGAATCGTATTAGTTGTTATAATAATTTTTCAGTAATTTTATTAAGTATATTTCAATCGCCACGTAAGTCAGTTACGGTAACGCGATAGTAATCTGTGCGGAAGTTAGCATCGTAAACACTTAATAAATGTTCATAAGAAGAACTCGAGCGCAACTAAAGAAGATCAACTTAAAACCGAGTAACATATCTAAGTTTTAATTAATACAACATCAACCGTTTAAAAGTCGAGTTACCTAGCGATTTAAATGTGTGAAACGTCATTGTACGGGACGGTCGATCAATAGCAGTTATTACCTGGTGTTAGACGCACTTAGCTTTGTTAATGAAATACTGTGTTTTTCTACAAGTGTATTAGTATACAGCACCTGTGTAAGTATCACTAAGCAAGTTGAGTGAATGGTGTAATACTTGTGAAACCAGTGTAATTAGTGCGACCTGACAAGGATAATTATTCAACGGATAACTTCTGATCACCAGCCTGGAAACCACATCGCAGAGGACATCGCATCGCAGAGTAATTCAACAGACACGTAAATAACAACAATGAACAATCATTTTATATTGCTTATTAATATCAAGTATATGTCAATCTTGTTTTGGTGACTCAATCAGTCTAAGAATCCATTGCTAAGAAATCAACACTAATAACTTTGATAGTAAATGAATAAAGTACTGAATTATAAGTTTGTAATATTTGAATGCAACCGTTATTAAAAAATTTAATTAATAACAAATAAATTGTGTTTATTTATTACTGGCGCCCTGGGATAATTCTAAAGAGTCGGTACACGAAAGTAAGTGTGATATCTTATTGTTAAAATTTGATATGTGATAAATATTAATTTTGTCATTGAATAATTTGATTTGATAAACTCTTACTTTATACATGCTCGTAGGCCAAGTAGTATGCAAAGTAGTAACAAAATAGTAGTGATATAAGGCCTATATTTAAAAGTGTATTACATTCTGGCGCCCGGAACGTGGGACTATTGAGTCACTAATAGAATAGTAAAATAAGAATAAAATAGAATTAAGAATAACAATAATGTAAGATATAGTTGTATGATTACGCGGAGTAAGAGTAGGAAAAACATAAACACACAGAACAACACGCACGGAGAAAACAATAACATGAATACAGAAACAACATCCCACGGTAACGAAATGGACTTCGATATAAACAATCAGCTAGGAGATTCGCAGACGATCGCACACATTTCAATGGGGAATGAAGAGTCAGGGACGCGGGGACTGAACGAAGAAAATGCAGAAACACAACATATTACACAAGAAACACTAGTAGAGGTTAGAGAGAGACCAGTATATCAGACATTACCAGAGAAAAACAAAGACACCGATATATGTACAATACTCTAACAACTAGTACAACAAACACAACGAATTGAACAACAATCGAAAGAGACAAAAGAACAACTATTACAACAAACACAACGAATTAAACAAAAATCGAACGAAACAAAAGAACAAATAAAAGAACTGGCGAAAAAACAACACGACAGCTAACACAACAAGCGACACTACGAAAACAACAACTACAACAATTTTCAGAGCAGATACATAAACAACATATGGAACTAAGAAACGAAGTATTCACGCAACTCAATCAAGAAAGAGCAAATAACCAAAAAGTTCTCCAGGAGTTTAGAGTAGATATTGATAATAAGATCGAAGAAAATTGTGATAAGATTAGTACCGAAATTAGTGCTAATACAAAACAACAAATTAAAGAACTTGACGAAAAATACGATAATAATGTTAAATTAATTACTGAAACAGTAAATGAAAACAATAAAAGATGTGCAGATAACACGGCAGCTATAAATGAATTGAAGGTCGAAAAACTAAGAGAGTTGGAGACTAAAATTGATAGCAAGTCGAACGAGACACATCTTAAGTTACAACAAATACAGCGGGAAGTACAACAAATACGACAGGAAGTACGAACTAAACTAGCGTCAATAAGCAACACACCATGTAATCGGAGCATGACAAACGAACAAGCGAAGGACATCAAATTTAATGGTACGGGTGATTTCCCAATGGAATTTATTAAAGAATTAAATGAAATATCCAGAGAACATTATCAAGATGCTGGAAACATCAAGGGGATAGCAAGACATCTTGAAGGAGAGACAGCAGTGTGATGGGGGTTAGTAAAAGATAGCATTAACAATTTTGTTGATTTTACTGACGCATTTATTAATAAATATGCGAATGAAGTCGTTAAAGAAAAAGCAAGGAATCACAGTAAGTCAATTTCTGATAATCGCTTTCGTTCAGTTTATGATAGGCCAAGGCTTATAAGAAGATCTCGTTCAGATTCAAGTCACCGAAGACGGTATCGCTCTCGATCTTTGTCAAAAGGTGGACGCAAGCATTCTAGATCACGGACCAAATGTGATGAAAGGTACCGATCACCAGTTCATAAAAGGTTCCCATCATATCGTGCTGATAACAGAGACTCACGAGGAAGAGGCCGACGTAACAGCCATCCAGAGGAGAGAGATAGATCATGGAGAGGATGTATATCTTTGTACGACTACAATGAAGAGAAGAGTGAAGGCAGAAACCAAGAGGAGAGAAGACACGACTACCAGGATGTAGCCGGAAAAATTTTAACATATGACAATTAAAACCGTATTATGAGCAATTAATATGAAAATTACTACACACACGAACACTGATACTGCATAGATACTAAACAGATTGTAATAGTACACAAACTTTTACATATGTAATAATTGTAAGATTCGAATACTGTTGTAATAAATAAGATAATCATTGTTAATTACTGAATTATATAAGAATTCCAGAAGCTAGTAGTGTAGTTATTATGAATGTACTACATTGTAAGAGTAAGTTAAGGGAAGTAGAACGTAAACAGATGTTAGGGCGAAATGTCATTGTAACATGTGTTGAGATGAAAGGGAGAGTAGAGCAGAATATTTTAAAAGTAGTCGTTTGACCAGTTTGTCAAGGGTGGGACGGAGAGTCTGTTTGTAAACAAACCTTGAAATACCGTTGACACTTAGGGTACAACAACAGATCGTAAACTAGCTAATATTACCATGTTGTGTTAAATCAATTAAAAGTAATTAATATAATGCGATGTATAAACAAATCTAGATTATAGCAAAGGTTAAACAAATTATTGTTAATAATATAAAATTTTAGCAGGGGATTAGGGACGCATCAATAGAATCAATCCCAAATTCTATTAAAAATTTGATACAATTCTATCGGGGGACGATGTCACGGAAAATTGCATTCTCAACAATTTTACGGGGACAAAGTCATATGGTACCCAGGGAGAAATATAAATTTATAGAAAGCGGTGGTTTTCTTTAGAAGTAAGAAAACATTAAAATATGTAGTAAGGTGCGGCAGAAATTCAATAAGACGACCTTGCGTTGACGCCAGTAAGTCGGCTAAAAAATTACAAATTGTCACGGGCGGGACGGACCGTCATAAAACTGTATTGTTTGCTAGGGTGTAAGAAACATTTACCAAGATTGTAAAAGTTAAGTGCATCTAACAAAAGGAGCTATATTTTAAAAAGAGAGCGTAGAGAGTGAGATGGAAGGTGACGCGAAGTTTTCCTACCACGTGTTCACGCGCATTTTGTGGACGAATAACGGATAGCGGCATTTTTTACGCGGGTTGTTTCGTTAAACTGATTGGGTAGTTTTGAATTTAGCGGTACGTCAGACCAATGGGCGTGTAGTTTGTCAATATTGAGTGAGGGTAGTTTGTAGCGAAGTATAAAAAAATACGGAGTGTAAGAAGTTAGGGCAGTCAACGGAGAGATTACAGATATTAGACTCGTAATATTTATTTTAGCCTACGGGAAAATCACAACACTAAGAATCGTATTAGTTGTTATAATAATTTTTCAGTAATTTTATTAAGTATATTTCAATCGCCACGTAAGTCAGTTACGGTAACGCGATAGTAATCTGTGCGGAAGTTAGCATCGTAAACACTTAATAAATGTTCATAAGAAGAACTCGAGCGCAACTAAAGAAGATCAACTTAAAACCGAGTAACATATCTAAGTTTTAATTAATACAACATCAACCGTTTAAAAGTCGAGTTACCTAGCGATTTAAATGTGTGAAACGTCATTGTACGGGACGGTCGATCAATAGCAGTTATTACCTGGTGTTAGACGCACTTAGCTTTGTTAATGAAATACTGTGTTTTTCTACAAGTGTATTAGTATACAGCACCTGTGTAAGTATCACTAAGCAAGTTGAGTGAATGGTGTAATACTTGTGAAACCAGTGTAATTAGTGCGACCTGACAAGGATAATTATTCAACGGATAACTTCTGATCACCAGCCTGGAAACCACATCGCAGAGGACATCGCATCGCAGAGTAATTCAACAGACACGTAAATAACAACAATGAACAATCATTTTATATTGCTTATTAATATCAAGTATATGTCAATCTTGTTTTGGTGACTCAATCAGTCTAAGAATCCATTGCTAAGAAATCAACACTAATAACTTTGATAGTAAATGAATAAAGTACTGAATTATAAGTTTGTAATATTTGAATGCAACCGTTATTAAAAAATTTAATTAATAACAAATAAATTGTGTTTATTTATTACTGGCGCCCTGGGATAATTCTAAAGAGTCGGTACACGAAAGTAAGTGTGATATCTTATTGTTAAAATTTGATATGTGATAAATATTAATTTTGTCATTGAATAATTTGATTTGATAAACTCTTACTTTATACATGCTCGTAGGCCAAGTAGTATGCAAAGTAGTAACAAAATAGTAGTGATATAAGGCCTATATTTAAAAGTGTATTACATTCTGGCGCCCGGAACGTGGGACTATTGAGTCACTAATAGAATAGTAAAATAAGAATAAAATAGAATTAAGAATAACAATAATGTAAGATATAGTTGTATGATTACGCGGAGTAAGAGTAGGAAAAACATAAACACACAGAACAACACGCACGGAGAAAACAATAACATGAATACAGAAACAACATCCCACGGTAACGAAATGGACTTCGATATAAACAATCAGCTAGGAGATTCGCAGACGATCGCACACATTTCAATGGGGAATGAAGAGTCAGGGACGCGGGGACTGAACGAAGAAAATGCAGAAACACAACATATTACACAAGAAACACTAGTAGAGGTTAGAGAGAGACCAGTATATCAGACATTACCAGAGAAAAACAAAGACACCGATATATGTACAATACTCTAACAACTAGTACAACAAACACAACGAATTGAACAACAATCGAAAGAGACAAAAGAACAACTATTACAACAAACACAACGAATTAAACAAAAATCGAACGAAACAAAAGAACAAATAAAAGAACTGGCGAAAAAACAACACGACAGCTAACACAACAAGCGACACTACGAAAACAACAACTACAACAATTTTCAGAGCAGATACATAAACAACATATGGAACTAAGAAACGAAGTATTCACGCAACTCAATCAAGAAAGAGCAAATAACCAAAAAGTTCTCCAGGAGTTTAGAGTAGATATTGATAATAAGATCGAAGAAAATTGTGATAAGATTAGTACCGAAATTAGTGCTAATACAAAACAACAAATTAAAGAACTTGACGAAAAATACGATAATAATGTTAAATTAATTACTGAAACAGTAAATGAAAACAATAAAAGATGTGCAGATAACACGGCAGCTATAAATGAATTGAAGGTCGAAAAACTAAGAGAGTTGGAGACTAAAATTGATAGCAAGTCGAACGAGACACATCTTAAGTTACAACAAATACAGCGGGAAGTACAACAAATACGACAGGAAGTACGAACTAAACTAGCGTCAATAAGCAACACACCATGTAATCGGAGCATGACAAACGAACAAGCGAAGGACATCAAATTTAATGGTACGGGTGATTTCCCAATGGAATTTATTAAAGAATTAAATGAAATATCCAGAGAACATTATCAAGATGCTGGAAACATCAAGGGGATAGCAAGACATCTTGAAGGAGAGACAGCAGTGTGATGGGGGTTAGTAAAAGATAGCATTAACAATTTTGTTGATTTTACTGACGCATTTATTAATAAATATGCGAATGAAGTCGTTAAAGAAAAAGCAAGGAATCACAGTAAGTCAATTTCTGATAATCGCTTTCGTTCAGTTTATGATAGGCCAAGGCTTATAAGAAGATCTCGTTCAGATTCAAGTCACCGAAGACGGTATCGCTCTCGATCTTTGTCAAAAGGTGGACGCAAGCATTCTAGATCACGGACCAAATGTGATGAAAGGTACCGATCACCAGTTCATAAAAGGTTCCCATCATATCGTGCTGATAACAGAGACTCACGAGGAAGAGGCCGACGTAACAGCCATCCAGAGGAGAGAGATAGATCATGGAGAGGATGTATATCTTTGTACGACTACAATGAAGAGAAGAGTGAAGGCAGAAACCAAGAGGAGAGAAGACACGACTACCAGGATGTAGCCGGAAAAATTTTAACATATGACAATTAAAACCGTATTATGAGCAATTAATATGAAAATTACTACACACACGAACACTGATACTGCATAGATACTAAACAGATTGTAATAGTACACAAACTTTTACATATGTAATAATTGTAAGATTCGAATACTGTTGTAATAAATAAGATAATCATTGTTAATTACTGAATTATATAAGAATTCCAGAAGCTAGTAGTGTAGTTATTATGAATGTACTACATTGTAAGAGTAAGTTAAGGGAAGTAGAACGTAAACAGATGTTAGGGCGAAATGTCATTGTAACATGTGTTGAGATGAAAGGGAGAGTAGAGCAGAATATTTTAAAAGTAGTCGTTTGACCAGTTTGTCAAGGGTGGGACGGAGAGTCTGTTTGTAAACAAACCTTGAAATGCCGTTGACACTTAGGGTACAACAACAGATCGTAAACTAGCTAATATTACCATGTTGTGTTAAATCAATTAAAAGTAATTAATATAATGCGATGTATAAACAAATCTAGATTATAGCAAAGGTTAAACAAATTATTGTTAATAATATAAAATTTTAGCAGGGGATTAGGGACGCATCAATAGAATCAATCCCAAATTCTATTAAAAATTTGATACAATTCTATCGGGGGACGATGTCACGGAAAATTGCATTCTCAACAATTTTACGGGGACAAAGTCATATGGTACCCAGGGAGAAATATAAATTTATAGAAAGCGGTGGTTTTCTTTAGAAGTAAGAAAACATTAAAATATGTAGTAAGGTGCGGCAGAAATTCAATAAGACGACCTTGCGTTGACGCCAGTAAGTCGGCTAAAAAATTACAAATTGTCACGGGCGGGACGGACCGTCATAAAACTGTATTGTTTGCTAGGGTGTAAGAAACATTTACCAAGATTGTAAAAGTTAAGTGCATCTAACAAAAGGAGCTATATTTTAAAAAGAGAGCGTAGAGAGTGAGATGGAAGGTGACGCGAAGTTTTCCTACCACGTGTTCACGCGCATTTTGTGGACGAATAACGGATAGCGGCATTTTTTACGCGGGTTGTTTCGTTAAACTGATTGGGTAGTTTTGAATTTAGCGGTACGTCAGACCAATGGGCGTGTAGTTTGTCAATATTGAGTGAGGGTAGTTTGTAGCGAAGTATAAAAAAATACGGAGTGTAAGAAGTTAGGGCAGTCAACGGAGAGATTACAGATATTAGACTCGTAATATTTATTTTAGCCTACGGGAAAATCACAACACTAAGAATCGTATTAGTTGTTATAATAATTTTTCAGTAATTTTATTAAGTATATTTCAATCGCCACGTAAGTCAGTTACGGTAACGCGATAGTAATCTGTGCGGAAGTTAGCATCGTAAACACTTAATAAATGTTCATAAGAAGAACTCGAGCGCAACTAAAGAAGATCAACTTAAAACCGAGTAACATATCTAAGTTTTAATTAATACAACATCAACCGTTTAAAAGTCGAGTTACCTAGCGATTTAAATGTGTGAAACGTCATTGTACGGGACGGTCGATCAATAGCAGTTATTACCTGGTGTTAGACGCACTTAGCTTTGTTAATGAAATACTGTGTTTTTCTACAAGTGTATTAGTATACAGCACCTGTGTAAGTATCACTAAGCAAGTTGAGTGAATGGTGTAATACTTGTGAAACCAGTGTAATTAGTGCGACCTGACAAGGATAATTATTCAACGGATAACTTCTGATCACCAGCCTGGAAACCACATCGCAGAGGACATCGCATCGCAGAGTAATTCAACAGACACGTAAATAACAACAATGAACAATCATTTTATATTGCTTATTAATATCAAGTATATGTCAATCTTGTTTTGGTGACTCAATCAGTCTAAGAATCCATTGCTAAGAAATCAACACTAATAACTTTGATAGTAAATGAATAAAGTACTGAATTATAAGTTTGTAATATTTGAATGCAACCGTTATTAAAAAATTTAATTAATAACAAATAAATTGTGTTTATTTATTACTGGCGCCCTGGGATAATTCTAAAGAGTCGGTACACGAAAGTAAGTGTGATATCTTATTGTTAAAATTTGATATGTGATAAATATTAATTTTGTCATTGAATAATTTGATTTGATAAACTCTTACTTTATACATGCTCGTAGGCCAAGTAGTATGCAAAGTAGTAACAAAATAGTAGTGATATAAGGCCTATATTTAAAAGTGTATTACACTCTGGCGCCCGGAACGTGGGACTATTGAGTCACTAATAGAATAGTACAATAAGAATAAAATAGAATTAAGAATAACAATAATGTAAGATATAGTTGTATGATTACGCGGAGTAAGAGTAGGAAAAACATAAACACACAGAACAACACGCACGGAGAAAACAATAACATGAATACAGAAACAACATCCCACGGTAACGAAATGGACTTCGATATAAACAATCAGCTAGGAGATTCGCAGACGATCGCACACATTTCAATGGGGAATGAAGAGTCAGGGACGCGGGGACTGAACGAAGAAAATGCAGAAACACAACATATTACACAAGAAACACTAGTAGAGGTTAGAGAGAGACCAGTATATCAGACATTACCAGAGAAAAACAAAGACACCGATATATGTACAATACTCTAACAACTAGTACAACAAACACAACGAATTGAACAACAATCGAAAGAGACAAAAGAACAACTATTACAACAAACACAACGAATTAAACAAAAATCGAACGAAACAAAAGAACAAATAAAAGAACTGGCGAAAAAACAACACGACAGCTAACACAACAAGCGACACTACGAAAACAACAACTACAACAATTTTCAGAGCAGATACATAAACAACATATGGAACTAAGAAACGAAGTATTCACGCAACTCAATCAAGAAAGAGCAAATAACCAAAAAGTTCTCCAGGAGTTTAGAGTAGATATTGATAATAAGATCGAAGAAAATTGTGATAAGATTAGTACCGAAATTAGTGCTAATACAAAACAACAAATTAAAGAACTTGACGAAAAATACGATAATAATGTTAAATTAATTACTGAAACAGTAAATGAAAACAATAAAAGATGTGCAGATAACACGGCAGCTATAAATGAATTGAAGGTCGAAAAACTAAGAGAGTTGGAGACTAAAATTGATAGCAAGTCGAACGAGACACATCTTAAGTTACAACAAATACAGCGGGAAGTACAACAAATACGACAGGAAGTACGAACTAAACTAGCGTCAATAAGCAACACACCATGTAATCGGAGCATGACAAACGAACAAGCGAAGGACATCAAATTTAATTGTACGGGTGATTTCCCAATGGAATTTATTAAAGAATTAAATGAAATATCCAGAGAACATTATCAAGATGCTGGAAACATCAAGGGGATAGCAAGACATCTTGAAGGAGAGACAGCAGTGTGATGGGGGTTAGTAAAAGATAGCATTAACAATTTTGTTGATTTTACTGACGCATTTATTAATAAATATGCGAATGAAGTCGTTAAAGAAAAAGCAAGGAATCACAGTAAGTCAATTTCTGATAATCGCTTTCGTTCAGTTTATGATAGGCCAAGGCTTATAAGAAGATCTCGTTCAGATTCAAGTCACCGAAGACGGTATCGCTCTCGATCTTTGTCAAAAGGTGGACGCAAGCATTCTAGATCACGGACCAAATGTGATGAAAGGTACCGATCACCAGTTCATAAAAGGTTCCCATCATATCGTGCTGATAACAGAGACTCACGAGGAAGAGGCCGACGTAACAGCCATCCAGAGGAGAGAGATAGATCATGGAGAGGATGTATATCTTTGTACGACTACAATGAAGAGAAGAGTGAAGGCAGAAACCAAGAGGAGAGAAGACACGACTACCAGGATGTAGCCGGAAAAATTTTAACATATGACAATTAAAACCGTATTATGAGCAATTAATATGAAAATTACTACACACACGAACACTGATACTGCATAGATACTAAACAGATTGTAATAGTACACAAACTTTTACATATGTAATAATTGTAAGATTCGAATACTGTTGTAATAAATAAGATAATCATTGTTAATTACTGAATTATATAAGAATTCCAGAAGCTAGTAGTGTAGTTATTATGAATGTACTACATTGTAAGAGTAAGTTAAGGGAAGTAGAACGTAAACAGATGTTAGGGCGAAATGTCATTGTAACATGTGTTGAGATGAAAGGGAGAGTAGAGCAGAATATTTTAAAAGTAGTCGTTTGACCAGTTTGTCAAGGGTGGGACGGAGAGTCTGTTTGTAAACAAACCTTGAAATGCCGTTGACACTTAGGGTACAACAACAGATCGTAAACTAGCTAATATTACCATGTTGTGTTAAATCAATTAAAAGTAATTAATATAATGCGATGTATAAACAAATCTAGATTATAGCAAAGGTTAAACAAATTATTGTTAATAATATAAAATTTTAGCAGGGGATTAGGGACGCATCAATAGAATCAATCCCAAATTCTATTAAAAATTTGATACAATTCTATCGGGGGACGATGTCACGGAAAATTGCATTCTCAACAATTTTACGGGGACAAAGTCATATGGTACCCAGGGAGAAATATAAATTTATAGAAAGCGGTGGTTTTCTTTAGAAGTAAGAAAACATTAAAATATGTAGTAAGGTGCGGCAGAAATTCAATAAGACGACCTTGCGTTGACGCCAGTAAGTCGGCTAAAAAATTACAAATTGTCACGGGCGGGACGGACCGTCATAAAACTGTATTGTTTGCTAGGGTGTAAGAAACATTTACCAAGATTGTAAAAGTTAAGTGCATCTAACAAAAGGAGCTATATTTTAAAAAGAGAGCGTAGAGAGTGAGATGGAAGGTGACGCGAAGTTTTCCTACCACGTGTTCACGCGCATTTTGTGGACGAATAACGGATAGCGGCATTTTTTACGCGGGTTGTTTCGTTAAACTGATTGGGTAGTTTTGAATTTAGCGGTACGTCAGACCAATGGGCGTGTAGTTTGTCAATATTGAGTGAGGGTAGTTTGTAGCGAAGTATAAAAAAATACGGAGTGTAAGAAGTTAGGGCAGTCAACGGAGAGATTACAGATATTAGACTCGTAATATTTATTTTAGCCTACGGGAAAATCACAACACTAAGAATCGTATTAGTTGTTATAATAATTTTTCAGTAATTTTATTAAGTATATTTCAATCGCCACGTAAGTCAGTTACGGTAACGCGATAGTAATCTGTGCGGAAGTTAGCATCGTAAACACTTAATAAATGTTCATAAGAAGAACTCGAGCGCAACTAAAGAAGATCAACTTAAAACCGAGTAACATATCTAAGTTTTAATTAATACAACATCAACCGTTTAAAAGTCGAGTTACCTAGCGATTTAAATGTGTGAAACGTCATTGTACGGGACGGTCGATCAATAGCAGTTATTACCTGGTGTTAGACGCACTTAGCTTTGTTAATGAAATACTGTGTTTTTCTACAAGTGTATTAGTATACAGCACCTGTGTAAGTATCACTAAGCAAGTTGAGTGAATGGTGTAATACTTGTGAAACCAGTGTAATTAGTGCGACCTGACAAGGATAATTATTCAACGGATAACTTCTGATCACCAGCCTGGAAACCACATCGCAGAGGACATCGCATCGCAGAGTAATTCAACAGACACGTAAATAACAACAATGAACAATCATTTTATATTGCTTATTAATATCAAGTATATGTCAATCTTGTTTTGGTGACTCAATCAGTCTAAGAATCCATTGCTAAGAAATCAACACTAATAACTTTGATAGTAAATGAATAAAGTACTGAATTATAAGTTTGTAATATTTGAATGCAACCGTTATTAAAAAATTTAATTAATAACAACTAAATTGTGTTTATTTATTACTGGCGCCCTGGGATAATTCTAAAGAGTCGGTACACGAAAGTAAGTGTGATATCTTATTGTTAAAATTTGATATGTGATAAATATTAATTTTGTCATTGAATAATTTGATTTGATAAACTCTTACTTTATACATGCTCGTAGGCCAAGTAGTATGCAAAGTAGTAACAAAATAGTAGTGATATAAGGCCTATATTTAAAAGTGTATTACATTCTGGCGCCCGGAACGTGGGACTATTGAGTCACTAATAGAATAGTAAAATAAGAATAAAATAGAATTAAGAATAACAATAATGTAAGATATAGTTGTATGATTACGCGGAGTAAGAGTAGGAAAAACATAAACACACAGAACAACACGCACGGAGAAAACAATAACATGAATACAGAAACAACATCCCACGGTAACGAAATGGACTTCGATATAAACAATCAGCTAGGAGATTCGCAGACGATCGCACACATTTCAATGGGGAATGAAGAGTCAGGGACGCGGGGACTGAACGAAGAAAATGCAGAAACACAACATATTACACAAGAAACACTAGTAGAGGTTAGAGAGAGACCAGTATATCAGACATTACCAGAGAAAAACAAAGACACCGATATATGTACAATACTCTAACAACTAGTACAACAAACACAACGAATTGAACAACAATCGAAAGAGACAAAAGAACAACTATTACAACAAACACAACGAATTAAACAAAAATCGAACGAAACAAAAGAACAAATAAAAGAACTGGCGAAAAAACAACACGACAGCTAACACAACAAGCGACACTACGAAAACAACAACTACAACAATTTTCAGAGCAGATACATAAACAACATATGGAACTAAGAAACGAAGTATTCACGCAACTCAATCAAGAAAGAGCAAATAACCAAAAAGTTCTCCAGGAGTTTAGAGTAGATATTGATAATAAGATCGAAGAAAATTGTGATAAGATTAGTACCGAAATTAGTGCTAATACAAAACAACAAATTAAAGAACTTGACGAAAAATACGATAATAATGTTAAATTAATTACTGAAACAGTAAATGAAAACAATAAAAGATGTGCAGATAACACGGCAGCTATAAATGAATTGAAGGTCGAAAAACTAAGAGAGTTGGAGACTAAAATTGATAGCAAGTCGAACGTGACACATCTTAAGTTACAACAAATACAGCGGGAAGTACAACAAATACGACAGGAAGTACGAACTAAACTAGCGTCAATAAGCAACACACCATGTAATCGGAGCATGACAAACGAACAAGCGAAGGACATCAAATTTAATGGTACGGGTGATTTCCCAATGGAATTTATTAAAGAATTAAATGAAATATCCAGAGAACATTATCAAGATGCTGGAAACATCAAGGGGATAGCAAGACATCTTGAAGGAGAGACAGCAGTGTGATGGGGGTTAGTAAAAGATAGCATTAACAATTTTGTTGATTTTACTGACGCATTTATTAATAAATATGCGAATGAAGTCGTTAAAGAAAAAGCAAGGAATCACAGTAAGTCAATTTCTGATAATCGCTTTCGTTCAGTTTATGATAGGCCAAGGCTTATAAGAAGATCTCGTTCAGATTCAAGTCACCGAAGACGGTATCGCTCTCGATCTTTGTCAAAAGGTGGACGCAAGCATTCTAGATCACGGACCAAATGTGATGAAAGGTACCGATCACCAGTTCATAAAAGGTTCCCATCATATCGTGCTGATAACAGAGACTCACGAGGAAGAGGCCGACGTAACAGCCATCCAGAGGAGAGAGATAGATCATGGAGAGGATGTATATCTTTGTACGACTACAATGAAGAGAAGAGTGAAGGCAGAAACCAAGAGGAGAGAAGACACGACTACCAGGATGTAGCCGGAAAAATTTTAACATATGACAATTAAAACCGTATTATGAGCAATTAATATGAAAATTACTACACACACGAACACTGATACTGCATAGATACTAAACAGATTGTAATAGTACACAAACTTTTACATATGTAATAATTGTAAGATTCGAATACTGTTGTAATAAATAAGATAATCATTGTTAATTACTGAATTATATAAGAATTCCAGAAGCTAGTAGTGTAGTTATTATGAATGTACTACATTGTAAGAGTAAGTTAAGGGAAGTAGAACGTAAACAGATGTTAGGGCGAAATGTCATTGTAACATGTGTTGAGATGAAAGGGAGAGTAGAGCAGAATATTTTAAAAGTAGTCGTTTGACCAGTTTGTCAAGGGTGGGACGGAGAGTCTGTTTGTAAACAAACCTTGAAATGCCGTTGACACTTAGGGTACAACAACAGATCGTAAACTAGCTAATATTACCATGTTGTGTTAAATCAATTAAAAGTAATTAATATAATGCGATGTATAAACAAATCTAGATTATAGCAAAGGTTAAACAAATTATTGTTAATAATATAAAATTTTAGCAGGGGATTAGGGACGCATCAATAGAATCAATCCCAAATTCTATTAAAAATTTGATACAATTCTATCGGGGGACGATGTCACGGAAAATTGCATTCTCAACAATTTTACGGGGACAAAGTCATATGGTACCCAGGGAGAAATATAAATTTATAGAAAGCGGTGGTTTTCTTTAGAAGTAAGAAAACATTAAAATATGTAGTAAGGTGCGGCAGAAATTCAATAAGACGACCTTGCGTTGACGCCAGTAAGTCGGCTAAAAAATTACAAATTGTCACGGGCGGGACGGACCGTCATAAAACTGTATTGTTTGCTAGGGTGTAAGAAACATTTACCAAGATTGTAAAAGTTAAGTGCATCTAACAAAAGGAGCTATATTTTAAAAAGAGAGCGTAGAGAGTGAGATGGAAGGTGACGCGAAGTTTTCCTACCACGTGTTCACGCGCATTTTGTGGACGAATAACGGATAGCGGCATTTTTTACGCGGGTTGTTTCGTTAAACTGATTGGGTAGTTTTGAATTTAGCGGTACGTCAGACCAATGGGCGTGTAGTTTGTCAATATTGAGTGAGGGTAGTTTGTAGCGAAGTATAAAAAAATACGGAGTGTAAGAAGTTAGGGCAGTCAACGGAGAGATTACAGATATTAGACTCGTAATATTTATTTTAGCCTACGGGAAAATCACAACACTAAGAATCGTATTAGTTGTTATAATAATTTTTCAGTAATTTTATTAAGTATATTTCAATCGCCACGTAAGTCAGTTACGGTAACGCGATAGTAATCTGTGCGGAAGTTAGCATCGTAAACACTTAATAAATGTTCATAAGAAGAACTCGAGCGCAACTAAAGAAGATCAACTTAAAACCGAGTAACATATCTAAGTTTTAATTAATACAACATCAACCGTTTAAAAGTCGAGTTACCTAGCGATTTAAATGTGTGAAACGTCATTGTACGGGACGGTCGATCAATAGCAGTTATTACCTGGTGTTAGACGCACTTAGCTTTGTTAATGAAATACTGTGTTTTTCTACAAGTGTATTAGTATACAGCACCTGTGTAAGTATCACTAAGCAAGTTGAGTGAATGGTGTAATACTTGTGAAACCAGTGTAATTAGTGCGACCTGACAAGGATAATTATTCAACGGATAACTTCTGATCACCAGCCTGGAAACCACATCGCAGAGGACATCGCATCGCAGAGTAATTCAACAGACACGTAAATAACAACAATGAACAATCATTTTATATTGCTTATTAATATCAAGTATATGTCAATCTTGTTTTGGTGACTCAATCAGTCTAAGAATCCATTGCTAAGAAATCAACACTAATAACTTTGATAGTAAATGAATAAAGTACTGAATTATAAGTTTGTAATATTTGAATGCAACCGTTATTAAAAAATTTAATTAATAACAACTAAATTGTGTTTATTTATTACTGGCGCCCTGGGATAATTCTAAAGAGTCGGTACACGAAAGTAAGTGTGATATCTTATTGTTAAAATTTGATATGTGATAAATATTAATTTTGTCATTGAATAATTTGATTTGATAAACTCTTACTTTATACATGCTCGTAGGCCAAGTAGTATGCAAAGTAGTAACAAAATAGTAGTGATATAAGGCCTATATTTAAAAGTGTATTTACACGTTTTTAACAAACTTTTCTAATTTTTTAAATCTTTTTTCATTTAATTTATATTGAGAGTTAAATAAAAAATACACGAATTTGAATTAAAAATATAGGGTTTATCATTTTTATTACGTAAGAACTCAGAGGTTAAGCATCGGAAAAACATTTCTTGTATGCAAATGGTAGTCCACCTTCTTTAGTACAATATATCAAAAATTGAGATTCCTACGATTAAAATTAACGACGTTATTAATTTTTTTCTAATGTCCTGTTAACTCAGTTGTTAAAAGTTGTACATGAATGAGATTTGTGTGACGCTCTGTTTAGATAACTAAGTGTAGAAGACATATACAACTTACACCTTGTACGTGATAGGAATACTACAATGGATTAATATATAAAGTGAATTTCACAGAGAGCAGTGCGTGGCGCTCTGCGGCGGAAGTACAGTCAGAACCTAGTGGACCCATTTTATTCGCGCGCTACCGTCTTCGTTTGAAGACTACTAACTCACAGCTATAAGTGTTTTAATAAGTGTTTCTTATAGAGTGTTTTAATAGTGTATTTTTATGATTTATACACATATTTTATGAGTGGATTCCATAAAAGCTGAAGAACACTACAATACTTGTAAGTACCTTACTGTCTTTATTTTTTTGTTTGTCAATGCTAATAACAAGTAATTTACTAATTGTTTTTTACATTTCAATACATTATAACAGTAAAATACTGTTATAATTATCCAATATCTGGTAGACCGAGCTTTGCTCGGTAGTTTTAAACTGTAAACTGTATTTCATAGTTAAATAATTAGTTGTTGAGAAATTTGAATGGCATTAACAATTTCCCAGTAATTACATTGCACTTCAATTAGTAGTATTAAAGCTGATCAGAAAACAAAAATAGTTTATTAACAAGAAAACAATAAATACCGTACCGCAAAAGAGTGATAAACAATCATTCAAGACCATCTGTTATAAAAAGCATGTAGTTCAACTAAACCACAAAAGTCTGGTCAGATGTAAGTTTTTGACAGATCTCCAGGTAGATAGATTAGATTAAATAAGTAGACAGATAACTAAAATCTCTGTATATTTATATGAGAGGTTGGTGACTCGTAGCAAGTTGGCAGTGTCAATGCGTGAGCCGTGAGCGTATGCACCACTTTCTTTGGGCTGTTACTGTACCTTGACTCGATGGCGCGCCGTTGAGCGATTTTAATTCTAATTTTCCTATATTAACTGATTGCGGTTATATTTCGTAATATTTGAAGGTTACATACCACTTTTTATTGATGAATACAATTTTGTTATGCTTACTGTGAAAAAACTCAATGAAAAAAATTATTAATAACGGAGTTAACAGTACATTTGAAAAAAATTAATAACGTCGTTAATATTATTCGTTAGAATCTCAATATTTGATATATTGTACTAAAGAAGGTGGACTACCTACCATTTGTCTATAAGATATGTTTTTCCGATGCTTAACCTCTGAGTTATTACGTAATAAAAACGATAAACCCTAAATTTTTAATTCAAATTCGTGTATTTTTTTTATTTAACTCTCAATGTAAATTAATTGAAAAAAGATTTTAAAAATTAGAAAAGTTTGTTAAAAACGTCTTTAATTCATGATTAAAATACAGTTCATTAGACATTTCTAGCCCTGTATTTTACGTTTCCACGAGGTTATTAAGTGGAATGTTTTTACTACAAACTCGGTCGCCGCGCGGCCGCTCCGCCAGTCACTTTCTTGCGTTAATCAGGGTGTAGCAAGACGTCAATCAGCAAGTGGTACCCTTGCCTAGTGAAAGTTCCGTAGTATCAATCTACTTGACTGTTGGAAACCGGCGTTAAACTGTAGGTCGAATCTCTTATTTATTTAAATATTATTTATTTATAAATAAGCTCATTTATGTATTATTTTACCACGCTAAAATTCATATTTACGTTAATTTTAATTAATACTGTTATTATCACATTTCATGTTCAAAAATTCGAATAAATCTTTAATTGGCACTGTCCCTGATCCCTAGCTAGTCGACTCTTTTCTCTATATCGAAATGGAGTATAATTCAGTACATATCTGAGGAAAAATATCTTTTACGGGTAAATCCTCTGTTGTAATATTTTTCTTGCTTGTCGTTTCGATGCCTAGAATCTAGCATTGTCCTCAGAAGCTAAACAAAATAAAACAACTTGCAATAAAACATAATAAAACAAAATACTGGCAAAGTATACACAACTACGATTAAAATCTTTTCATAACATAATTTGTTTAATTTAAAATTAAACATAAGTTTAAAGTCTTACAAACATTAGGCACAACATATAAGAATACAAATAGGCTACAGGATATAAGAAATAACACATAAGAACCAAAATACCTTTGGTCTATGTTTTGCAAAACTCTAGTATGATATAACCTACAGTTGAACCCTTTTTAACCGAACTAAAGGGGGCGTAGCCATTTCGGATAATCCGTGGAGTCTATTTTCGTTTATTAAGGCATAAAAAAACAAAATTATCAGTAAAAACGTATTTAATTATAAAAGTTCAAATTATAAACATGCAATGCATTGTAATCTATGTTCACAGTTACATAGTTTTGCTTAAAAAAGTCCGTACTTTTAGTCTGAACAGTTTCTCCACAGCGTCAAGCCATCTCTTTAAAAGTAAGATGTGTGATAGTGTTGCTTGCTCAGGCTGCTCCACGAAATGTAAAGCTGCTATGTTGAATAATATAAATTGATTAATAAAAATAAGAAAGTTTTCTTACTTCCAAGGTTTTAAATCCGTCGTTTGCGGTCACATGTTTTGTGTTGTTTCATAAACATCCTCGTCTGTATCGTCTGGTCTCACCACAACTTCCACAATTCCTTGGTCAGTGAATATCTGCGTCTAGCCATTCGTTAATTTCACTTTCTTATAATTTTTCTTTCTTCACACCCTGGAATTCCTTCAGCTATTTCTACCAATTTTTCGTAATTTTCCTCTTCTTCTTCATACACAAGTACATCACAGAATTTGTTCCATGCCTTATTTAAAGTGGAATCTGTAAGCCTAATCTTCTCCAACCTCCGTGCGCGCAACTAAATTACATGTTTGATGTTGATTCATTTCAATGAGTCTGACATCGTTTCGGTTAACCTGGGTTTCGTATAAGCCGAGTTCGGTTAAACAGGGTTTTACTGTATCATAATCCGGAGAAAAAAAGCATTTATTGTGAAACTGGAAGTCTTGTGTTACATCTTCACGCCAACATTTTTAGTACCATTGTTAAACTAAATAACTACTGTATATGTGTTACATTAAAACGACATTGATGGTTTGATTACGAATTGAAATTGACAACGAGAGGTGTGAAAAAGACACTAAAGTATAGAAGCACTTAGTGTTCAGTAGTAAGTCACAGCGTTGGATTCATGGGAGACGAGGAAGGAAAATTTCCCCCTTTCGTCCATAATTTTTAAGTCTTAAAATCTTATATATATATGTATATATATATATATATATATATATATATATATATATTACCTTATATTATCTGTTTTAGATATACGGTAGTAATTTTTTCTGAAAAACTTATTTTTATTTTTTTTAATATTGGATAGCGCTGTGTAAAAATAGGTTAGTTCAAAATTTTATAAGAAGAATTTTGGAAAAGTAAACATTTACTTATTTTATATTTAAACTTGGATAAATTGTTTACGGATACATGTTTACGTCGTTATCAGATGCGACGCTTTTCAGATAACCCGCACAAATTTCTCTCCGGACCAGCCACTATTAACATTTGGTCTGTTATACTTTTTAATTGCCGTTTAAAGCAACGACGAGTGTGGAACAATTACCTTTGCTTCTCTTTCTAATTAAGCGCCGCCTACGACGTTGCATACCGTGGAAAAAGGTACGTTTCGGTTTGAAAACGGAATCTCGGGGAAGCAAATTTTTCCGACATAGCGTCGGCAACACTGACGGAATACGGAGATCGGTGCGTCCGAGCGAGCGAAATTGATCCGGTACATCACACGGGGTGAAGTCATTGTAACTTGTTCGGCACAACAGCAGTCAGGCCACTCTCGCTGATGGGTATCTGATGTCGGAATTCCTAGCGCTTGGCTGACGTAATCACATAAGTGTTACCGTCCAGTCATGGAGTATTTATAAACGCGCACCTGAATTGCAGAAAATAATATGTGTGTTCGCTGCGTTTCGCGGTTCCAAGGCCTCTCCGCACACGGTTAGTCTCGTCTCATTCTCCCTCTCCTTTTTTCGCCTTGATTCTCGGTTTCTCGGAATCCCCATGCGGCAGAACACAACCAAAACCAAGCCGACACGTTGTCACAAAGTCTAAAAATATTTCGTTGCCGCCAGACACGGCGAGGCGGCCTTCGTTCTGCGCTAGAATTGCATCCCGGCCTTATTTTAAGAAATAATGTATTTCTGTCTTGTTTTCTTTTCAGCATGCAACACTATTTCAAATTTTACTAAAGCTCAAACGATTACGCGACGTGTTCACTGAAGACATTTAAAAGAATATTCTCACTGTTAACCATTTGTACTTCCACGCGGAACCGAATCCACACGGGGGAAGAAGTCAAGGAAGTTTTCACCCATTCAAATCGTGGAAAAACATTTTTCACATTTTTTTTATAAAGGATGAAATATTCAATTTTTACCTGTGAAGCTTAGTTGTATTTATATGTCGTTTCTCCCAATCAATAACCTCCGATGTCGATTCCGTTTTATCTGTTATTACACAAATCTCCCTTCGTTCACATTACTTATTCTCATCCACCTTGCTTTCCCTACAATTCACCTTAGACATCCAATTTCTGTCGTATTTTTTAATTCACTTACAGTCAGTAAATGTCTTGCCTGCTTCGAGATTATCACACGATATTCTGTAACTTAGTTCATCACTGCTTCCTTTTCATGAAAAATGTTGACAAAAACGCAGTGTGTCCAAATTAAGATTTAATTTATTAAACTTGTCCTCACGTATCTTCCCAGTTAATCCATCGAACTTATCTGCATGCTTTTTTTGTTGTGACGAGAAATATTGTATTCTTGTAAGTACAGCTAAGAACTCTACCAGTAACACGTTGCATGTTACTGTCGTTTTCAATAAAACAGTATTTCCAATTACAGTTTTCGTTGAAAATATGACACTCACTGTCCACTTTCCTTTTCTTATTTAACAACATTCATTCTAAAGTACTTATTTACGACTAAAATTTTAACAATACATCACAATCAAGAACTACCAGGTGACTTAACGTAACAAATCCTAAACATAACCTCTAAAGGGTTGGAAGTGATTTCACGGCCATCTGTAAGCCTATCTGCATATAGGTGGACGTAGTGTGTAAAAGCAACACTTGCATTATGAGCGCGCTGTTATCGCTCATGACTCTGGAGTTGACGGAAAAATTCATGAAAACCTCAAAATTCATGTCTTCGAAATCACATCTTTGTGCTTCACATTGTTTACTAAATCCAGGGGCATATTTATGGAAGTCTGGAAAGAAGGAAGAAAGCCTGGAGAGACGGACTAAAGTGGAAGCCGGCATGCGAGAAACACTGGAAAGAAGAGAAGAAGCATTTATTTCTTTAGCGCTAAAAGTTTCGCCCGCTCTATGACGAACAATTCTCAACGCCTTGCCGTAGAAAGAGCAAAACGTTTGTCTGAACCGAGAAACTTAGGGCACTAAACCTAAAAACATTCTGTTGTTCTTAATGATGAAAACCAGAAGCGTTTAAGAGGCCAGGTGTGGTTATGAAACCTGACGACAAACATCTGACAATAGGGAATTAAGTAAAATAACTCGTAAAATAATAACAAATAATGAACATAGGCCAACCGTCATCGACCCGTTTAGTGACATCGTCTACTGAGTCCTAGCCTCTTCCCATTCTCTCCGTCTGACGTGATTCCTTGTTTCCCACGGCATCCTTCACTTTTTTAATATCTTGGTATTCATTGCACAATAATTTTTGAAAGTCATCTTCCCAATACACTTACATATCCGCACCATAAAAGTTGTTTCTGCTGTGTGTACTGTTTTTTTTCCTTATGTAGGCCTACCTGTCATCGAATCTCTTCATTTCTAGTTCTTTTTTAGATCGTCTGATGAAATCCATTTCTGTCGACAATAACTTCTTCTCTGTTTTTTTGTTTATTTCCCATACTTCACGACCATACATTAATGCCTTTTCATTGCTTTTCGTAGATGTATCTCACAGTTTCTGTTGTTATATTTTTCTTCCAAGTAGGCCTATGTAAATTACAGCGCGTACGATTTTTTTCTAAATCTGTCGATTATCGCATTGAATAAAGGTTAAGTCACATATTACGCATATGTTCAAGTTTCATTCCCAGGAATGTAAATTCTGTGCCTATATGCCCTTGTATTCCAGATGATAGTCAAACTCAGTTTCGTATAACAATGGAAATGCAGGGCCAAAAGGTATATCAGAAATATTATGAAGAATGATAATGAAACTTCCTAACAAATTTTTTAATCTATGTATAGTTCCTGTAATTTCTTAAAGTATTAGAAACATGGACACAAAATCGCAGGCTGCATAGAATATTGTACCGAGACGACAAGACTGACAAACAACTGAGGAAAGAAGATCCCAATCACACAAAGAGTTCTGGAGACGCTAACTTATGGGAATCACTTTGAGAATAAAGAAAAACAGAGTGTCTGGGTTTGGTAAGAACAAAGGCGACAGAATCTGGTACGCAGATCGGCGAAACGCAATAGCAGAAATGGGGCTGAGCTGTACAGGTGAATCGAAGGGACGGCAGGCCAACAAACAAGCGACCGAGAAGCGGAAGAAGAAATGAACAACGTCTGGTATATTCACCCAGGGGCGTGTTTACGGGGGGGGGAACGGAACGGGACCGGACCCCCTAAGAGGGTCGAAAAAAGTTGACGAATTTTGTTAATCCCTTAATTTTTATGGTTTTTTTAATTTTTTCAGCTGTGTACGCTAATATAGTAGTAACTATTTTTTTTAAATATAGGCCTGCAAACAGGTTTATTACATGGCATTAGCATATATGTTTGAAATATACAATATAGGAAAATCAATCAGTCAATAAGTATCTTATAAACAATATTTCAGTAATGCGTATTTTATTATGTTGTTCCCGTTTATGTTAATGATCAGGATGTTGTGACAGGTTTTTCAACTACTTTAAAGATAGTAATGTTGATTAGTCTTCACTTGTCCTTTCTTTTGTATGAAGCCGACTCGACCGGACTCCCCTCTAAAACCAAATTCTAGATACACCACTGCATCTACTGAATAATTGTTAGGGGACGACGTTAGAGGAGAGCCAGGACAAATATTTTTTGAATCAGAAAGAAGAGGGCTACACCCAATGAAGGATACAAAAAAATCTTATGAGAAAAGAAAAGTAGAGGTAAAAGTGATCTGGTTATTGAGTAACTTACGGAACTTAGAGAAATTACAATAACAGTATAGAAAATGGGACGCAAAAATTGTTTTGTTTTGTAAGGTACGACACACTCGTTAGAGGAAGGGAGTATGAGTAGAAGTAAAAAAATGAAAACAGAGTGGGGGAGAAAGAGAGAGAGGGGGAAGGAGAGAGAGTGATAGTGAGAGAATGAGTGAGGTTCTCGTGACCTCAGGAATCGTGGTTCACGTATAGAGTAACAGAACATATTGTGCGTATTTGACTAGTATCGCAGATGTGTGTGCGCGTGAGTGTGTTGTGTGAGAGTGATAAACTTTACGTACATTCAAAGTATAAACGGCAGCGAACAGATTGCAAATTATTATCAAGGAAGTAATACAGCTTGGCCGAGCCAAGGCTACACAAAGGCTTTCCGAGAAAAAACTAATTTCAACATTACAGTAAAAAAAAATCACATGGAATCTTGTTTCTGGTAATAATTATTCCTTCCCGCGAAACCCTTGAAACACATTGTTGCAACCTATTGCTACAATCGTTGTTATTATGTTATTATTTTTATAACCAAAGTTGTGTAACGATTGTAGTTTTATAAAACATTATTCTTTTTTATTGTTCAAATAGAATGCAATTTATCATGTTTTTAGTTGACAGTTACTATATTTACTCCGCACATCTAACCTACAGTATATATGATTGCTTGTAGGCCTCTCTGGGGTTACCAGTTCGCCAGTCTTCTCGCTTCTTTGCTTCCCAGTATGATGTGCAGTTCATATCGTCCATAATCTCCCTCTCGTAGTTTAAACGGTGTCTTCCTCTATGACCCCTCCCTCCTATTTTTCCTTCAATTGTTATCTTCACTGGCCCACTGTGTCGAAGTATATGCCCTATTAATTGGTCTCTTCTACAGCTTTAAGTTTCCTACGAAGCTTCTGTCCTCTTTATTCCTTCTAAGAACATCCTCATTAGTTATGTTCCCTCTGCAGCTTATCTTGGGCATTCTTCTGAAGCACCAGGTCTCAAATGCTTGGAGTCTTTTCTTCCCTCATTCGTTCTCGCGGAGCAATACCCAACATACACATGGCTTTACCAAATTCCACCTTACCGCTCTCAACGTATTGGAGAGTCTAGGAAATCCCACTACGGTCCTACACTGAGGAACGGAAAATCCTGACGTTCACCTCCCGCAAGGTAGAGAGGGACAACGTTTTAATGTCAAACGGCTAACGAACATAGGGATCGAGTATGTCTCATGATAAGGTGCCCCCCACCCGTCAAGTGACAATGACCTCTCGAACGGCAGATGATTCTAAAAGTTAGAGGTAGAGGACAGGATTTCCTATTGCTCTACGGGTAAGAAATTTTAAGGCGGAGGAGCAAGTATTCGTCAACGGCATAGGATGCAGAAGACAAGGAGAAACCTTAGAGATCTGGTCAAAGGTATCTATAGTATCCTCAGCTTTATGATGTATGCTTCTCTAGTATCTCGACCTAGAACCTCAAATGCGTAGTAGACTAATGCACGAAATAATCTGTATAGTAATCAAAGCAAAATCACAGTTCCTTCAGCGTATGCAGGCCCGACTTGCACGGTAGCTCGTGCACTTTAACTTCCTTGACCTGCAAACACATAGTCGTGCAGTACCAGAAGAAACTGGCGCACACCGGGCTGCACAATCCCTAGTGCTAGAACACCCTGCAACTGTGTCTGTTTGCGGGACTATTTGCATTCATAGAAAGGAGTTGACATTGCCGATTTTTCCAATTCAGATATGGATTTTCCAATCCATTCCTCTCCCCCACGTTTCTCTCTCTTCTCAAGCCTGTGACATAAGAAGAATCTGTGACATGGGCGTAGGCAGAGGGTGGTTTTGGGGGGGATTCATCCTCTCGAAATTTACCACTTAACTAAAATACTGAAACATTGCAATTATTGTCCTTTTAAGGTAGGTATAAATATTATATATAACAGGCAATCATAATTCGTTAAGTGTACCTACAGAAAAATTGCTAGGAGACGAGTAACCATAATATTTATCCTTTCCTCTCTTTGTTGAATCCATTCTGAAATGAAATTCTGCATACGCCTATGAATCTGTGAATTCACATCATACGTATATGTAGAGAGGTAGTCGTCGGCTTTGTTCGATTCAAAGATTATAAAGACCCCAGATTTTCCAAAGTAATACTTTATTTTAGATTCAATTAATTCAGATGATTTCCTTTCCTTGTAGAATACTCTCCATGCTTGTGTTAACATCAATCGAATCGCTAACTTGGGAAAAGTTACACATTTTCCTACGATTGATTTACAAAGTTACATTTTAAAATTTACTATACAAATATGCGTATACTATAGAATACTATAACATATTGGTTCTTCTTCGTCTTCATTGGCACAACAGAAGCATGTAGCTGCCCTTGGCCTGTTCGACCACTGTTAACCATCTATATCGGTCCTGAGCAAGGGAGATGATATTGTTAAACCTCAGCTGCTTGAGATCACCCAAGAGATTGTCTCTCTACCAGCTCCTAGTCGTCCTCCAGGAGAGCCTTTGTACAGTTTTTTGACTGTCCTGCTGTCTTCCACTTTCAGGACATGACCCAGACATTTTGGACCATACATTATAATTGTATGCTCTTCTCCTTTAGCACTACAGCCGAACGTAAGCACTGGCTTCCAACATCAATCTTCTCAAATGTCTCCTATCCATTGCCATCTCAGTGTAGCCCCTCACATCCATTCTTCTGGGATTTTCCAGCACATCGTCCAATCATCTTATCCTAGGTCGACTACTCATCCTGCTTTTATAGACTTGCCCCTCAGGTTTCTCTTTGGCATACGCTGATCATCCATTCGCTCTAGAGCGGATATTTTTGTGTCCTGCATTCATTATATTGTCTATTTTTCAAAGAACCGCCACATCCCATTTTCATAAATCACGCCTGCAATCCACCTAAGGAATTTTGTTTCAAATCTGTCCAGCAGCTCGACTGCCGACCTATTAAAGATCCAGATATCATCGCCGTAATCCACGACTGGTCTAATTAAGGTGTTATACAATCTGACCTTCGTTGATTGGCTTACTATTCTTTTCCTCAAGATTTTATCCAAGACAAAATATGCTCTATTCCCGGCTTCTTTTCATCAAGGTCTTCGCCGACAGTATAACCAAAGTATTGGAACATAGAGACTGCTTCACACAGTTATAAAAAAAAAAGTAACAACCCAATGTTGCTGGTGTTGTACGTGCTGCTTCCTTCTTGACATAATTGTTCTGGTCATGCACTATACTGGTTAACTCTAGAAATGATACGAGTTTTCTACGATATGAGAAATCGGGCAAAACTTTTCAAAACTTGCTCATATTTTATGACCTGTACAGTGGTGTGGCGTGGGTATATAACAGCTGTTGCCGGTTGCTGTTCGGCCTAACACGTAGGCAAAAAATTAATTATTTGTACCTTATCTTAGAGTTGTATAGCGCGTGGCTAGTAATCTAGAGGACCATGGTTCGATTCCCGGGAGCACATAAAATCAAGGCGCCTTTTTCAGCCGCTGAGTCGACTCCGACTCTTGAAATGAGTACCAGAGATTACATACTGGGGTAACAATAGGCAGCTGAAGGGTAGTACTGGCCACACTGCCTTCCTCACATGCGGAAGCGCTAACTTGTCGCCTGAAACATTTTTGACACAAAAGGAGCTTATATCATTATTATTATTATTAATTTATCCCAACTATAGTTACGCCTTCAGGTCAAAGGCATTGACGAGACAAAGTAACATTATTATTAGCATTGACAAGACAAGATAATAACATTCTTGTCACGGTGTCTAATGATGAGTTTATAGAATGTTTGTGCTGTGCTAAATAGATCTACTGGTGCTCGCACAGATTTACCTACACACGTTTTGAAGCTGTATTCAGTTTTGCGCTTAATAGTCAGAGAAACTGTTTCGTATTGGTTCGCATTCGGATCTTTCTCATTTGCATTTAGAAACAAACAAAGAGTTTTCATGATTTCATGACATTCAATGCAAGTTATGGAGTTTTTCAAAACCGGTTAGCGGTAGAAATTTGTAAATTTGGTCGAGAACGTAGCCCTCCGAAACAAACTTATCAGTCGTGCAATTTTCATTTTATATAAATTAATGATTTTACAAAATCATATTGAATTTAACAGACAAACAAGCAGTTAATACTGAAAAATAGCTTTATTAATAACTAAGCCGCGACTTTATAGACAACATGTAATACATTCAGGGAAAACAATACAACAATAAACAAAACAAATGTATAAAATCCCTGGTAATTTGTGCTCAGTATTAATTGAAACTTATACTTGGAATAACAAGCAGCTTAACTGACGTCACACTTAAGAAATATTAACAAAACAAACTTACTCTATGATCCATAATTGTTCAGAACATCGCTAGGGACTGTTGCTATTGTATGTTTAAAACCACTTACAACATTCACTCTGCGTTTCGCTGTTTTATCTTCTACGACTTAAATGTTTTCCTCTTGAAATCTAAAAACTGAAATATAAACTATTTCAAGACCTCAAACAGCTTACCTTAATTATAGTCACCGTCAGAGTTTTGGACGTACAATCGGCAGGCAATGTGGTGGTAATTTTTAAACTTGACAGATCGTAAGACGACTTGAATCATGGTCCTCCTTAAAGCCACTGTCCTCCGACAACGATGTCGATTGTTCCACACTGACTGTCAAGCCTAAGCCCTTCGGGTAGAACAACACGGAATGTTGTCGTTGCGTCTAGTCTTGTGTTCCCTTTCAGAAGCTTCTACACCCTCCTCTGCCTTGTACAACCTACCTTATCTCTTTCCCTCGCCTTCTCACAGACTTTAATCTCCTGATACCATGTTCTTCTTGGGTTGACTCTACGTTTTTTTTACGTTGTCTTTGAGGAGGAAAGAATTTCAAGAAGATATATGAAGCGAGACCAAAGATCTAGATGTAGTAAAATCATTTTAAATCAACTTACATTTAATTCAACACTTCTTCTTCACAAGTACAACAATCCAATATTATAGCAAACAATAATTATCGCTAAAGGTGTTACACGTGTAGTTAATCGTAGTAAACATAAAACCCTCATGATGTAGGCTAATAATCCACTCAGACAAGCAGCACAGCAATTTCACAGCAACCACTATCACACCTGCCTGCTCGCTAGCCCCCCTTGATTTATGTATGTCTCATTGATCATCATTATCGTCATCATCTTCTACAAGTATTAAATCAAAATGGGTTTGTCCGACTAGAGCTGGACACTACAACGTTTCTTCAGACGTCTATATCTCTCCGTCCGTTCGACTTGGGATTAAATAATCATTTGAGGACGCGGTAGTCATTCATTCGGTTAAGATATTCCAACTATTTTAGCCGATATTGGCCAGTCCTATCGAGTATACTCAGAAAATTCAGAAAATCATTGATAACGCACAAAAATAATTTCGACAACACCAAAACGCATTTGTCATCGTTAGAACGTTCTGAAACGTGCTGTTATAGGCTTTTTGGATCAAATTATTCTAGACGTTACTACTAGTTGGTTTGAGAAAGTTCTTTTCTTACAGTAATATCTACAGTTTTTATTTTGTGTTTTTTCTCGCTGAAACAACAAATACACTAAACAAAAATAACTTGAAAGTATCAGTTTTTGCTGGGAATTTTATAACACAAATTAAAAGAGAAACAAAAGATTAAAGCTGAGTTTACTTCTCCCGGTTTATTACGGTCGTGGGCCCGGTGCCGAGGTGTCGAGTCTGGGCTGTGGGCCATAATCCTGAGGTCACTCAAACTAATATCTAATCCATAATGGAAATGATATATTGGATTACTGATAATATATTATTACAAGTTCTAAATAAGTAGATGAATTACGTAAATCGTATGTGGTTAAATTATTTCTCCTTGGAAAAATATTGTGTTACTGCGTAGTGGCATGGCATGACCGAACCGAACAGCCTTCGCTATGCCACCAGCAAATGCCTTCTTGAGTTCTTGTAACTAATACATTAGGTTTCCAAGAACTATTGCCCACTAAGTGTTGTACACGTAACGTACTTATGTAGCAATAACAATACTACGTATTACTTCGTGTAAACGCGTCGCTCTCTGGCTCTCGCTTTTTTTCATTTTAATTACTGATGTTTTTCATTCCAATCGTGTATTGCACAATTAAGCAACGAAACGTGAAGTGTTTTTAAAAAACTCAGTTATGTACATAAAATAAGACAACGTTTTTGAACATGATCCTCTAAAGTTGTTCCTCTAAAAGAGTACTACGCATTTTGAATTCTACACTTCCATAAATTTTTCTTCCTACTTCAGTCAGTTTATAATTAATACAAGAAATTTTTTTGTAATGATTGGAAGGTCTACTTAGATTTATTTCTGAAAACTTGTAATCGCGGCAGCATAGCAATTTTTACCGATAGGTTTTCCGAAAAAAGACTTACTTACTACATAGATAGTGGTTATGCAGCCTTTGTAGTTGACATGTGCAGTGTGAAAAAAGAAACTGTCCGAATATCATCGTTACTAAAATAAGAAAAAAATCATGAAATAAAAATAGTTTAAGATAAAAATCATGAAAAGATAGATTTAAAAACTACGTAAAGAAAATAATGCACAAGAATTAGAGAAAGGAGCAACATCATATGTACGCAGAATCACATCAGACTTTTATTACGTAAGAAATAAAATTAACATAATAAAATAATAACTAAAACATTCCAATTATGTACTTAACAGTTTGCAGGTTGTCGATCTCGCGTATGGCGGGACCGCATTTATAGATAATGGAGTGGCACGCAGTACTGATAGGAGAGAAACCCTTCCTGAATTAATATTGATATATCGATATTTGGGAGGGGGGTAGTTTACACTTTGCTATGTCCGTACGTTTGATGGTACGGACATCAAACGTGGGCCTGAATACATTTACATAATAAGAACTTTTCCTATTAACGTTTCAGGAAACACTCACACTGTAGTAAATCTGTTTAGGAAGGCCCAAAGTGTTGTTTCCAATGTTCTATTATTTGTTTTGGTATTTAACATAATTTCTTGAAGACAACAAAATAAATTTTAATAACTCATCGACATTATTAAGGATATGAATATTATTAGGATTTTTCGTTTTGTTTAAGCAAGTTACACAAAATGAATGCTGGAAAAGCATTCTCTTTTGTTTGTTGTATTAAAGCATTTTGAATACCGCTTGTTCCTGCATATATTGATTCAGGAATTATGTTAATTACGTTCCTATGTATACGTTAATCAAGCAGTTCCATTAAGCATTAGTTTATCAAAACAATTAATCACACAGAAAAAAGCTAAAATATCGTGAAACGAAAGCAAAACTTTTCCTACTATAATGGATATAATAATTTCCACCGCTCTTCTTAGAATTTGTCTAGACTTTTCAATTTCGAAATATACGGGCGCCTTCAGAATTTGCCTACATAATAACGGACGTGCACAGTAGATGACAGCACAAACCCATAGTTCGTGCAAGGAAAATTAAGTCGTCTAGAGCACAGTGCTGTCTCTCCTGTAGATAATAGGACGGGAAGCATTGTCGAAGATGCGGAAGAGGTGAGAGGTACTGGAGGTGCTGAAGATGCTACTCGAAGATCCTACACTTAAGGTTTTGGATGTGCTGAAGGGATAACTGGGATTTAACTGTAAGTCCAGAATTGAAACGGAATGTATGTTGTCGACGTACAAGGGTAGGATTAGGGTTTAGAGTTGCTTAAATTAAAAATTACACTAAAAGTACTTTGGCACGAACATTTCTACCAAAGAAGATGTGACGATGCAATAAATATCAAAATGGCGTAAGTAAACAGCGCGGCAAGAAAACTAAATGACGACTGTGGAGTGGAAAAGTAACAAAGGCTCTAAAATACATCCTGTCTGAAACATTTTGGAAAGCATAGCAAATTATGGCTTAGAATTGTGGAATATTTGTAAAAGAAATATATCCAAGGAAAAAAGGATAAGGTGCTGCAGAAAAATAAAACAATGTATAGCACAGAGCGATGACATTACAGATGAAATGGGAATACATTTGGGTGTTACAGAAGCCAAGCGATTCCGCTGGTGTGGACATTGACGTCACTTGTTAGAAGATAGGTCGCCTATTCGAGTCTGGAACGGCACCTCGGAGCAAAGAAGAAAAGAGAGAGGCCAAAACGAACTGTGGAAAGAAGAAAGCAATGCTGCGATAACGAATAAAGGGTTAACAAGCGAAGATTGGAAAGATAAAATAAAGATGGAAACTATGATGTGAGAATCAGCGACAGCTGTGTGTGTGTGTGTGTGTGTGTGTGTGTGTGTGTGTGTGTGTGTGTGTGTGTGACAGACACGTCTCCTTGTTGTTGTGGTAGAACTGAAAATTTCGATGCTTACTGTACTACTACATACGCTTGGCAATTTGCGTCAGAAGAATTTTTTCAGTTATTCGCAACAACTGATGCACAGATGGGCGCAATATGTTAGGACATGACACGCTCATCAGTTCCTGAACGGTGACGGGTTTTGCACAGCTGTAACCCGTGTCGAAATATTTTTGGTTTCTCAATGAAAGAACTTACAGAACGGCTTTTTGCAGAAAATAAGCTTACTGTCATCGTTTATCGTGAAGAGCGGAGTTTGTTTTAACTCTTTCCTCTGCACTCGACTTTATGTGTGTCTGCTGTACCATGAGTACAATGTAAGACAAATTACCAATTTAATATAATTCATTCTTTACACGTGTGTGTGTGTGTCTGTGTATGACACTGTCTAGATGTAAACAGTACACTGGATTAAACGAATCCAGATTCAGTGTTAAATTATAGCCTACTGAAAGAGTATTTCTGTATCCATTTTTTTATGAAAACTAATGACAAAAACTCATTTATTCACTTATTCGTTAATTCCATGGCGCTATTGTCGTTAGGTTAGGACTTCAACCTCCGCAACAACGGCTTTCCACTCTTATGCCCGTTGTCGCCATCTTCTAGATTCCAGGTGTCTGGTGTCGCTCTCCACCTTACTCAGCCATCTTCTTCTGGCCTTCCTCTCGGACGTCTCCCACCAGGTTGCTAGGAAATTTTTTTCGGGACTCTTCCGTCCACCGTCCTTTGAAGATGCCCAAGCCACTTACGCCTAATCCTTTTGCATTTACCAAGTCTGAATCCTTATATAGATTTGTTAATTTATGGTCGATCCTAAACCTGCTGTGTCCCCCTTCTTTACTGGTCCACAGATTCTCCGCAAACATTTAAGTTCTTAGTACAGTAATAACTGGGAATTTCTGAAAACTTCTAATTCACCAACCTTAGTGACCGTTAGTGAAGATCTTCTCGGCTGTCCAAATTACAATGCCCATCTCTATATTTAATTTGTTAATTTTGTGAGTGAAATTATTTATTCTAGTTTGGTTCCGTATCCTTTAAATTATTTTACTGTTCGGTCTGTGATTTTCGTTGATGTGTGGGTAGTTTATGACGATGTCCGGCCGAACTAATTGCATTCAACGCTAAGAGGTACTTCTCAGCGATTGGGAGAATTAAAAGCGATCCAGTCAGAGTGCTAAACTCGTGTACGGGTAAATTCCCCCCCCCCCCAAATGTCACTTATTTCTTATCACTAAACAACATTCTTTAAAACTGCTCTTTTCAAGAGGAATGTCATTGTCAAAAATGAGGGATGAAGAATATGCAAATTGATGATAGTTTAAATGGATATACGAAGAATGCGGACAGCGGTACAGTCTGATACCTGAGGAGGGTAGACTGCGATAATACAAACATATGACATGCGAAGAGT
Organism: Magicicada septendecula; assembly: GCA_034769895.1. Lineage (NCBI taxonomy): Eukaryota > Metazoa > Arthropoda > Insecta > Hemiptera > Cicadidae > Magicicada > Magicicada septendecula. The sequence goes on from CM068374.1 coordinate 216,170,215, forward strand.
GCGGACAGCGGTACAGTCTGATACCTGAGGAGGGCAGACTGCGATAATACAAACATATGACATGCGAAGAGTGCGGACAGCGGTACAGTCTGATACCTGAGGAGGCTAGACTGCGATAATACAAACATATGACATGCGAAGAGTACGGACAGCGCTACAGTTTAATACCTGAGGAGGGTAGACTGAGATTGCACAAACATATGACATGGAAAGGGGCGGAAACTACCTCGGACTATTGAGGGGGGGGGATCAAGTAGGGACACTGAATATTTTTCGTATCTGAATATCAGATACATTGTATTGAAACACCTTTATGATTTTGCAAACTGATTCCCAGCACACTTTTCCAGGCTTTGAGCTGGCAAAATGACAGTAAGATCGACAATCATTTTGGCGTGCTTAAAATCAGCTTTGAGTGTTTTCTTTTTTTGTTAGATTTTTGTATTTACGTACAGAAAGGCGAGTGCAGCGCATACTCTTATCTGTAGTTTTATTTCTTGGTTTTCTCGTTTCTCTGTAGTCGCTGGTAAGACCAAGTTCCTGTACTCTCCTCCACAAACAATTGTTCATGTGGAAAAAAATTTACCTCTGACAAAGGGAAAACTTCGCCAAGCGCCGATATTGCCGCTGATTCGAAGTGGTTTTTTGTGGTTTCCATTCGGGAATAGCTTCGGGGATAAGTCGAAACGTACAGACCTAGGTTTCTCTTTCCTTGTTCGGCAGATGAACAAGTGCCACAGGAAAAACGTTTGTTTCCTCACTTCTACTTTCAAAGTAAGAAATATAAATTTGTCCAAACTGCTTACTGCAACACTTGAACGTTCCAGCCACAAAAATATCTTGACGTGCTTCAGGCTTCCTCTGCCTTTTTTGAGACTGAACAGTACAAGACTTTCTTTTGAAGAGTCCTCGCTTAAAACAAATGTGCTTCCATCATTTATTTTTAAACACTCGTCGTCAAGAACAATTTCATCGCTCGTTTTCGGCTCTTTTTGGTTTCCTCCAGCGACACTTCTATGTGCTTGCATTGTTTTCTTCAAAATGTTAGATAACGGAGTTTCTGTTACAAAATCGTAACCTCAGTTATGCAGATCACAAATTTCTTCTATGTATATTTCAGATATGGGGATGCATCCTTCTCGGGCTCTCTGTCTATAAAAAACACTAACAATAAGATTTTTTATTTAAAAACGAAAAACTGCTCATTTACTGTTTACTTACCTTTATAAAAAGATTTAAATAAACATAAACGTTTGGTAGATTCACAAAATTTAGTGTTACATTCTGACAATTGTTTCAGCCGATTAGGCTATTCTCAAAGAGATGGTAAGAATAACTAAATACAAAGAATGTGTTAGAGCAGGGATTCCCAACTATTTCACTTGGTAGCAGTAAATAAAACATTGCCGAAGTGGTTAGAAGAATTAAGCTAAATATTTGTAATTACATAATGAAATGAACCGTATATTACTTATAGTTTTAGTCTAATTGTTGCATTAAGATTTTGTCTTCTCTTCTGGACGAATAGCCTATTTCTGCTCTCTCTCTCTCTCTCTCTCTCTCTCTCTCTCTCCCACGCGCGCACGCAATAATTTCACATCCGAGCCTGTTATTGTTTTTATTTATTCATCAAATTTAGATGCAAGTGTTGTGTACTGATAACTAGGCCTACTGTATGTGTTCCTATGTTTTCCTGAATCGTAAGGTATACACAAAGCATTACATAATGCAAAACACGTAACGTTAGTTGATGTTTGATTTCAGCATAGTAAGAACATATTACGTATAAATACAGATCTCCGGTAGGTATCTACAGGCTTGTTATAAACACAACATTGCTAAGTGACAATTTACAAAATAACAGCTGTGCTAAACATTTTATAACTCTGTAAAATGTTCATACTGTTCCCTTCCCGTTGTGTCTAATGCTTATTTCGTCTTTCAAAATCATGACCACTGTATTTGGCTTGTATGTAAGACCAACAGGTACTACAGGTACTGTATAAAATTTAGATTGTGTGGAGGTAGATAAAACGTTTTAAGTTATGTTTTTTTAAAATAAAAATCACCCAAAATTAACTTGTTTTTATGTTACGCAATTAAAGTGTGCAAGTTTTGGTGATGTCCGCACTCTTCGCATGTAAAATATTTGTGAGTTCTTGGTCCGAGCTCCTCAGGTAGACTGTACCACTGTCCGTACTCTTCGCAACATTCCTGTTGTCCGCACTCTTCACTGTCCGCACTCTTCGTGCCACTACCGTTTAAATTGATGACAGTGCGATGCCGACTTATGATTTTGAAAGTATCATTCCTTTTATTTATATATTTTATTTATGTATTTTAACTACATGTGTCAGTTTCATTGAATACTGTTTGACTCTGTGTATTATTTCTGTATTCGCTGTCTGTATACAGAATATTATACATTATTACAGTGTATTAATATCTGTATTATTATACCGTGTATTTTGTGTCAGGTATTTGCCACCATTGGTAAATTTCCGCAGTTTCTAATATATAGTCAAGGCGTTCAGACTAACCTGAAACTTACCTATAATTATTACGTATATTTATTGCTGATTTTTACATTCTGCAGTTAAGTGTGGAGAGACATTTTCGTTTAGCATATCTGTGAATCACACGTTTCTCTGAAGGAGTCAAGGCAGACCAGTGACGAGATGATATGACGATATAAAGAGCGTTGAATAATTACTACGCCAGATAAGAATCGTTCATGAGAAAGACTCCTATCTATCGAAACCTGTTCTTAATACTGGGTAAGAAGATGGGCTGCAGAAGAAGAAGAGAAGAAGAGGATGTTTTTTAAGAACTGTTGATGTCAAAACGACATTGAGGATAGTAATTAGAAATTGGAGGAATTTAAAACAAAAGCAGAGGGCAGAATAGAACGATTGCTTTGAAGAGACACAGAAAAATTAAATTAACGTTAGACACACAAGTTAATCTCACATGGAGCTCGGTTTCACCAAAAGCTTCTGTTGAATATGAAGTGTGGACCCATCAATTTTACACGAATGTGAGGTGTGAAGTTGAAACAGGTAAATTCTTTCAGCAGAGTTTCCAGTGGAAGTAAGATCCGCCGAAGACTTTAAGTGTACCACAGGAAGTAAAAAAATATATACATAAAAAAGGGGAGGCTGGTAACTTCCAAAAATAGTGGAGTCAGAAGTCTTAAAGTCTTTTGGTTAGTGGCTCTGTACAGCTCTGATTCACGGATTGTTGTGAGTAGACACATGGAATGATTAGTGCAGTCGTTTCCAACTTAAAAGCGCCTGATGGCCACAATTAAACTCAGAAACCTACCGCGGGCCGCATGATAAGCTATCTGTTTTCGACAAGTAACATAAAAATAAAAGAGATAGTATTAAATATAAATAAGTGAAAACTGAAAACTAATAATCAGTGTGAAAACTGAGATCGATTTGCTGCAGCCACTGAAGCAGAAATGTTCATACGGAGTTGAGTTTTTGCTAAACTCAGTAGATGAAGCACAGAAGAATCTGTGAGGCGACTTCTGCTGTGGTTCTTGATTAACTTCATTGCGGAGAGCACTCTTTCACAGAGTATGTACTTCCAAACATCGACGTCATTTTCTGTTTAAAATTTCGTATATTTTGAAATCGTTTATCAGGTACCAGGTTAAAGATATCCGACCGCGATTTTTGTGTGGTCCACAGGAAGGGATCGGCTTGTAAATGACACAGTTCTAGTTTAAAACTCTTAAACGTGTAACTCTGAATAACAGAAGAGACTGACTACGAATCCAGGACGAAATCGGATAAGCGCGTCTGTTTCGTCTAGCTGAGGGATAGAAGGATATTAACTGGGTCTTGTAATATGATCCAAACGAAGGGAAGAATCGCAAATACACTTTTCGATCAAGTGAAATCTACTGTATGTTTATTAATGAATCAATAAAACATTTTTTCATAGGTTCCTCCTGCAAGACCATTCTCATTTAAAGTAATATTTATTCTACATTTACTTATTAAAGTAAATGGAATAATTATTAAATTCGTTCTCCAATTTATCTTGGTGGCGGGCCGCATAAAAAGGTGTCGGGGCTGCATACGGTCCCCGGGCTGTCAGGTGGAAATCACTGAATTAGAGGCAGGATCCTCCAAGGAGACTGCAGGGGACATCATAAAGGGAAAGAGTAAGCGACTGTAAAGTTGTTAAGACGACTCATCACTAAGACTACTCTTCTTCGGAATGGTAGCCGCTCATGCGACTCTTTTCAACATAACAATTGCTTCGAACACTGTCTCCCGAACAGGGGCGTATTTAAGGGGGGAGACGAACAGGACCGGATCCCCCCCAGAGGGTCCAAATTTGACGAGAAATTTTTTTAATCTCTTAATTTTTAAGCTGATTAATTTCTTAGCTGTGTACGCTAATACATAGTAACACTTTTTTAAATATAGGTCTACAAACAAGTTTATTACACACCATTAGCGTGTACGTTTTGTAACATGAAATATAGGAAAATCAATTAAGTCAGTAAGTATCTTATAAACAATGTTCAGTAGCACTTATTTTTATTGTGTTATTAGTTTAATGTGATTAGTTTCAATATGTTATTACACGTTTTCTATCAGCCCTTGTAAAGAGTGTAATATTAATAATTAGTCTTAACCTTTTTTTTCTTTTATATGAAGACGACTCGAACGGACCCCCCCCCCCTCAGAAGAAAATTATAGATTCGCTACTGTTCTTGGACAATTCTTACCTGAGCAGTTGCTCACTGACAGTTCCTGCCGGACGATCGGTCCCCTAACAGTTCTTCTTGGACATTTGCTCTTCGATCAGTTATGAGAGTTTGGTCTTTCAGCGTACTGACTTCGTTTGGCCTCAGCTCCTCTCCTTTAAATAATTTTCTTTTCAGACAAAATATACTACTTCGCGTTTGCAGAGTTGTGATTCCGTTGGCTTAACCAATCCAGGGATTTTCTTAATGCTTGTTGATTAGAGACATTTTTGTCCAAATTTCTTAAATTTTCAAATAAAAAGAAATTTTCTTTTTCCAATGAAAAAACTTCTAGTAGGCCTATATTAAATTTTCTGCTGATCGAGATAATCTGCATTAATAATTTTTGTCGTTCGTTTTTTAAATTCATTGTTTTTTCACTTTTTGTTTTGTTTTGTTTTCTTTTTTCTTTTTTCTTTTTTGTGTCTTTTTGGAATACTTTTTAAATTATTTGTTTATTTTACTTTCTGTCTCCATACATCTGACTGACTCAGCTGCTTTGGGGTTGAAAGCTGTAAACGGCTTCGCGCAAAAACTCTATGATGTTCCACTGCTCATAATGCCCAATTGTTGTCTTAATCCTTTGCTGTGCCCAAAGAGGACTTTAGCTTTTCTCCACAAGTTCAGCTTCAGCAACCACTTTATGACATTTCTTCTCCATTGCCGACTGTTCTACTTTGAGCGCCTTAATAAGTAAATGAGTACAGCGAACCGACGTTGCCATCTCTAATATGAATTACCTGTGTTAGGCAAATCGTCCGTACAAACAATAGTTATATTTAATTCCTTATCAATAGCTGACGAACTTATAGTATGGACAGTTATGTGATACTTATATAGTTATGTGATATTTATCACAATAATATTTATGTGAAAAACGACTTGAGTTTTCGTTATATTGCAACTCATTTAACTTAGTGTTTAGAATAAATAAGACTTCATTTTAAAGACGACTTGGATGAGCCAGATCTAAATTACTCCAGCAGCCACTGGGGTTTAAGGAAGCAATTACCACAGTTGTCTATGGAAGCAATTGCGCGTGTGTTTTACTTCCATGTTCCATAAGGAAATGGAAATGGAAGTATGGTGCTGGCGAAAAAAATCGTGTTCGAAATAAGTGGTGATTCTGATTGTACTACTCTCAAAACATGAAGAAAAGTCATTTTCCGAGAAGTGTCTGTGTGTGTGTTTGTGTGTAGAATTTTTTTTATGGCCAACGATAACTGCCGCAAATTCAAACAGAATCAAATTATTTTTTGCATATTTGCCTGAATTGTAGAGGACTCAAGGCTTATTGATTTTGGTGGCGATCGGTTAAAGGGAAGAGGTAGTTTACCTGCACCATTTTTGTTTTAACAAGAGTAAAGTAGCCTACTTAATTTTGGTAAATAAAGTATCCTGAAAAGAAGGTCATAATAATCCACTGTAGAAAGGTAGATAAAATATATATAAATTAGAAGGATAGTTGAAGGGGGAGGGGTTTTTATGTGTAGACAAATTCCCTTTGGACACACACACACACACACACACACACACACACACACACACACACACACACACACACACACACACAATATTTTTACAAATGCGCTAAACAGGCCCGCATTAGCGAATCGACGCCAAACGTGCCAATTACGTTCGGATTAGATACGGGCTGGTACACGCAGATTATCGCCAACTGTATAATTGGACTTTAGCTGGAAACCGACCGTCGTTGCAGTTCTGGGAAACACTCCCTCGACCGTCGTAATCGACTGTAAATAATAATAACAATTATTATTAATTAACGTTAATTACTACTCGTACAAAAAATGTGTGGCTTTCTAAACGTGTGTCGACAGTCCCGCGCATGCGTTTAATAGTTTCATTATAGTCCATGTATTATGCGAGCGTTTTACGATAACTTAGTAATCAGTTAAGTTAGTTAATCAGCATTAATGACGTTAGGAAATCGAAAGAATTACTGAAATAACGAGAACATGTTTCATGTACATGCGACAGATGCTTTGTATTTAAAATTGGTGATTAGAGGGAGTTAGAAAACACTTTTGCCTTTTTTGCCCCTTCTGACAGAATCAGCATCGTCTTCACAACACTGCATAGGCAAAAATCCTCCTTCCTGAAACACCCATCTGTTGTTGGCCATCGTTACAACATTATACTATATAACAATAATCTTCCTGTACCAAAATAGGTATTATTATATAAATTATAAATACACATATCTTATGGCGCGAAAAATCTTAAAGCTGTTTGGTGGGTACCGTTTCAATGAAGTTTCGAAACTGCTTCATGAGCCGACTGAGGTCCTACAGCTTTGCCCTCCCTTGAAGTTAGGTTATCTGTGACTTTTCGAATTAGTAGACTGTGAATTTAAAAATAAAATTCTGAAAAAAAACAAATTTTATCAATGACTCAAAAACTCGTGTATCATCAGTGGATGGGAGAAAGTGACCAAGATGAGAGGGAGTAAAGATATCAAAGCTTCTCGAAAGTATAACTTTTCGTGTCTGACTTCTTGAGTTTTTCAACTTGTTGCGACATTGTACAAGATGATATGCTTTTATGTTGAAAACCTAAAGTAATCTAACGTACTGTTAGACGAAAAACCATCTCACAAAAGATAGTATAAAACGAGCATACATTGTATACAAATATTATCAGATTTTTAAATTGTTAAATTTTTAATTGTCAGTGATTTCTTAATGTTTAACAATCATCCGAGACAAAGTACATTTAATTTTTATTGAATATATATTGAATTTCATTGAATTTTTATTTATATTTATATATGTAAATTCTTAATATGATGATAAGACATTTACATGTACATGCGGACTTATGATAAGGGGCATATATTTTAAAATGTTTAGTTTTGTTTTAAATAAAACACAGTTTTAATATTTTTCAGATTACCTTAATTACTTCATTTTACGATACTCTCTTCTCTCTAAAAAAATAATCTTTGTATGTGACGTAGTGTTTGGACGTAACTCGAGTATGCTCAAATCCACGGTGTAGTTAGGTACTAGAAATGCGTTAGAAATACATTTGAAATACTACGTTAGAAATAATGCATTAGAAATACGTTCAACTCACAAACACGCACGCACAAGAACATAATGTCGTAATGTAGTATAATTATACATTCCACTATATGAAGAATGTTTATTAATGAAAATAAACATAGGTTAATAATACAGAATTTTAATAATTAAATGTTATTGTTCTACAAATAGTATACATTTCCGGAACCAATATGAATAACTCACGCGGGAAATTATTGATTACTCTATTACCAACTTTCCGAAAATTGGGAAGCGGCAATTGGAAAAAAAATTAAAGATTAATCAAACGACATTATTATTAAAACAATGTTTCAGTTCTTGGAACGCCATAAAAAATACGGCAAAATATTTGATCAATTGATTTAGCCTACAAGACTGAAATTACAGTCTATGAAAAATTAATATTTGATGAAACTCCCTTAAATACAACTTTAATATTATTTGCAACAGTATTAAGTCAATTAAGCTTACATGACCAACGTTGCTCCAGTTACCACGGGGCTGATGTCCTTTACCGTGGCTTTTTATAACACTTTAACAAAAAAAGAACTTAAAATTAAACACACCAACTTCCAAAAATTGTGTCCAATCGGATAGAATTTAAACATTAAACTACAGTACATACTAGTAAGTTGATGATGTTTTCGAATCGATTGATTTCAATTATTACACATTGTCTTTTGGAAATTCTGAGTTAGTGGAAATTCTTTTCATTTCATTTAAAACACGTTGGCCTTTGAAAATACTGAAAACAATTAGCATATGTGATACGCATATAAAAGAAGCATAAGTATTAAAATTTTCACTCTCAATTTCAAAACAAATTATAGTACCCATCTTTCATAAGGATTATATTGCATTTCTAATGGTATCAAATTGATCAGACGAAATCATAGAAAACAGAAGAAACGTAGCCACCATATTTTTTCTGAACGTTGACTTGTTAATGTCTATTCCCATGTTTAATTGTCATTTCTTAATTTTTAAACGATAGTATGTTATTATGCGGTACAAATATTATTTTTGAAGTCACAATAAAAATACCTTTCTAATGGTAGGTCGACCACTTTTATCATGTTCGTTGGGTCAGTAAACAGAAAAAAGTAACTCATGTAAAAGTACGACTTATACGATAGTCAACCCATATCATAAAGATACATATATTCTATATATACATATCATTGGGATCTATCAAACGGCCTATTTTAAATAATAAGTCTAAGATAGCCCAGATTGAACGTCAAGTTATGCCATACTGAAAGAATATTCCTGTGTTTTTAAGACAACCCCCCCCATGTGGCAAAAAAGTATACTCATGTACAGATACGGGGTAGCTAGATTGGCATATGTCCAGGGCCTACACTTTTTTACACTGAGGAAAATATTCTAGCAAAAATTACCAAGTTATTTTGCAAAAAGTTGAACATGGAGGCTTCTGTGTAAATTGTACTTGGCTAACTAAGCACACATTACGTATCATCTAGTGAAATTTGGAGAATTGTTGCCATTTCCAGGAAGTTTAAAAATTTTTACTAGCTTGACCTAGCAAAATGTATACGATGGTCATTTAATTATCCTCAATTTCAACTTCTTCTCTCTATTGCAAAACGAATTGTTAATTTTTATTAAACAATTTTTCTCAGTTTCATATCAACATATTCAGTTATTTAGTAAGATTGCTCTCTCAACAGTACACTGACTAACTACACCGTACCACAGAAATAAATAATTTCACGACTTCTTGTCTCGATATAAATGTTGTTTTCATTTGTTATGTATTTCTAATAATCCTCAAACATAGATTGTTCCAGAGGTGAGCGGTAGGTCTACTGCAGTATTTCATTACCTCGGCGCTAGCTTGGTGCTCCACTCCTGACCCGGTTTTGGTCAATAACAGGCCAGTAGGTTCAGTACGTATTGAAATTATTCGAACATGTAAAACATGTAAGGACTACTATCTGTAGAACTCGAAAGGGGTCCACCTTGAAACTTTGCCAGGGGCCCCTGAGCCTCTAATTACGCTCACACAAGTGGTTGAAAATATCATCAAATATTTTAAAGCGATTTGCAGTAATTAGTAATACGCTTTGCACATTTCCTTCCTTCCCCGTCGCCTCCAACAGTCGCTGCCACTTTCTCACTCACAGATGAGTCCCAGTGTCTCTCCCACCAACATTGTCCTGCCAGCAGGTTGTTGGTCTTCCTCTTTGTCTGGTACCCAGCATCTGTCCCTTAATTATTTTCTTGGGTATTCGAATGTGATTCATTCGCTCAATGTGTCCTGCCCATCTTAAGCGTTGTACAGTTATCATAGTGCGTGATTAAACCAGAGACGCCTTCCGTCTCTACCCACTCTGACAGGGTTAAAAATTTTCCTCATCACTCAAACATGCTCTCTGTCTAAGAGTCCAATTTTCGCATCCGTATGTGACGATAGATCGCATTATAGTCTTATTTATTACAAGTATGGATTGTCGTTGAACAGAATTTGAACAGAAGAGTGTTCTGCTTCCTTTCAGAATTTTACTTCTTATCTCTTGGTTCACGTCATCGTTAATATTTACTGGGCCATCCAGATAGTTTAAATCTCGGACAACCTCGATACCCTTATCTCCTACTCTGTCATCTGTTTGCGCATTTAATCCAACATAATTATTTACTGGCCTTGCTCCTAAAATAAAGATTAAAGAGGGACTCGATTATATACCCATATATACTACATCTTTAACTAATCCTGATCCTGAATTTACGTCCCTTTACTTTAAATCTTTAATTTTCGTTTTTATCATTCCCTTAGAGTCGGTGTAAAGTTTCAAGCGGCACTGTTAAAGCAGAACGGTGATGTCTAGTATACAAGATATACAAGTTTATAAATGAAATTAAGTGAGACTAGTGATAATTGGTTAGTCATGAGTTAGGTAGGAATTTGGATTAAGTAAACATTACTAAGTACTTTCAGTTCAGATATAAATTGAAATTATACAAATTTTTGAATGCTTATTGATTATTAAAGACAAAAATGAAAATGAAGTCATGTTCGACATTTCACAATGTATCGATATGTCGTGAGTTCGATGTTTACGTTTATGTGAAATTCTCACTTGTGGCAGAACTCTGGGCTCTTCCTTTTTGGTTTATTTCTGTAGCATTATAAACCGTTTATTCTGTTATTTCACAGCAAACTCATTTTTTTCTTATTATTAATGTACCACGTTTATTAACCCATTCGACTGTCATGATAACTAAACTCGTTAAGTAGTTTTTGCTGAACGTGTGTTATCGCTAACCTGTAGCTACTGTGGCTTTTGGAAAACTTAATTATCTCCATCACATAATGGTAAACAAATCGTTTGTTTACGTTCTGTCTAACCGAATCCCGGCCGCCGAGTCGCTGTGCGGTCGCTATCCAGGTTTTGTATTCACACTTACTTGTTATACTTGATTTCATAAGTGACCACCGACCGTATCATCGGGTTCAGAATAATCGTGTTCACGTAACGTTCGTACGCTATTATTTTACTCACAAAGACACAACTTCAGTACTGTACTATCAGTCACGAATCCATTCTCTTTTAAAAATAACAACACCGTTTCAGAATACTAAGTTATGTTTATCTTCTTCTTCTACATTACCAGGCATTAGGAACTTTGCTTGTTCTGATTTTAAAGACTATCTCCTCCGAGGTCTTGCAACATTCTACACCCTGGTTATACGAGAAGACCAGGGAGTCAGGAGTATTATGTATGACATAGCCACGTGTCGGAAACAGCATATAGAAGTTATGATTTTGAAAACGTGAAATCACGGCATATTAAGACTTGCAGGAAAACATATGTTTAAAAGTACGTGATTTTTACTTAGAAATAGAAAATAAAACCGCAAGGTGACAGGCACGAAGGTCACACATGTATGAATGTTACCAGGTTTGAAAAGTTATTTCGTAAACTCAAATAAGTCAGTTTTTCCTTATTTACGTGATTTTCAATGCTCACCGGCACCGCCAATTTAATCAGTGTTTAGAATTTAGCTACTTATTTTATAAAATTTGAAACGTGACACAAAATTGAACTGTAATTAATACTTTAAAGTTCTCTCCCTTTTTTATTTTCGTTTTAAAAATCTTTGGTGTGTACGTTTTTCTTCTCCCGTTTTGTTTGTGTTATCTTCTATTTGTCTGTCAAGACAACGAATACTTTCTCTCTCATTTATTTCTGCAATCTGTCAGTATTAACAAATTTAATATGCTAGTTAATCCCATTAATAAATGTCGCTCGGCAAATAAATCTCTTTTGCTAGAGTCTGTCAATTTCTGTAACCCAGGATTCTCATTCCCGAGAAAGGCACCATTATACTCACCACTCACCATACCTCACTCTCTTTTCTGTTATTAGTTTGTTTAATAACGTGTAGCCTACCACGCGCGTGTGAGCGTGTCGTTTGTGTGTGTCTGTGTAAATTTAACAAGAAGCAAACTCGGCTGTGCGATTGATTATTTGCCTTGAAACTCAAGGAGAATTCATTCATCAGCATAATTTTAATAAATATATAATGAATCGTGAAATAAACACTGTACCTGTTCACCTTTATAAATCGCATTTCACTACAAAATAGGAGTACTTTGTTAATTTACAACATTGTTTTATTTATTTCGTACATAATTTTTTATAGGTTGAAATATGAAGAAGAATTCGGCTTTACAAGGTTTTAAGACCGCAGATGAGTGGTTATCACATGCGGACCACAGTTTGGGTAACGTCGTCAATTAGGTTTGAAGCAATTCGGACATTTTTTCTAGGGTATTAAGCAGAGGTATAAAACAGAATACCACAAAATCGTAAAAATATGGGACCTCTTAATTGGCACGTGATGTAAAAAGGGCATTTATAACGCTTTGAGAAAAAACGTTTTAACTTATAGTAGCCTATATGAAAAATGACACGGAGTGATAAGAGAAAATGAGTGGGTACTGAAGTTGATGCTCTACAACAAGGCTTTCTAAGTTTTTAAGGTCTACTACATCTCACTTCAAAAAGTTGTATGAATCCATACGTTCTCCTACATCTTAAAATTTGAGTACGTGCGCGCGTGTGTGCATACCACGCTGATCAACATATTAAATTAAACTAGCGTTATTTTTATATTGTTTGTATTTTCACAAATGGTGATTACAGTTTACTAAATATTCTTTAGCTCCATATGGGGAAGCTTCTTCTTTCTTTAATAATAACACTTGTTTTATTGAAAACTACGTTTTATTGATATCATCCTTTCCGCCGACTTTCAGGGTACATCGTAAATTCATTTACGATATGGCATGTTCATTGGTAGACTACGAGTGAAAATATTTCCTTTTCCTTCTTTTCTTTTCTTAATTTCTCAACTTCATTATTACTAAAAATTGTCAAAGTAAAAAAAAAACTTGTCAATTATAAAAACAATTATGTAGTTGGAAAAATTCAATGTTTTAGCAAATTCAATTTTGATTGCTTTTAAGTATAGGTATTGATACTGAAACTTTATCGTAAGGCTGAAGTTAAAGATGTAAGTTATTAAATCATATTTGTAAGTTAAATTTTATTATCGACGTTTTTTTCTTGTCGACAAGTTTACGACGACCGCCTTGAAATCTTCTCAAACATTAATGGGAAGGAGAATGAATGACAGCCACAACTAAGACAATTTTTTGTGTGAAAATGGTAAAGAGGGCGAGATACAGTTGCGGCCAGTGAATAAGGGAAGCCATTAGTAAGAGAAATTTAATGAAAAGTCATAAGAAATAAGGGAACATGGTATCGAGAAGACAACGCCAGACGTTGTAAGGTAGCGCGCGCGTTTGTGTATGTCTAATAACGTTCCTGCCGTGATATTCATTAATTCTCTACCCCCATTATTGCCATCCCATCCAAACGTCATGTTCAGCAGTTCTCCTTATCGCTTACGTTTCTTAAGGTTTTGCTTACTTTTCTTCCTGCTTAGTTACGCTTCTGCAACTTTGGTAGGAATACTTTCTATTGCATTATTGATATAAATTTCGTTTTTTTTTCTTAGTCGACTCACAGCGGTTACTGTTTTACTCCTTATTATATCGTGTCCTCTACTTGTATTGTATCGTTTCCTACTCTATAACCTCTGAATAGTTATATTCTTCAGCATCCGATAATCTGTCTCCGTATACAACTGTGACCACCGGTACAAAGGTATTTTGTTTTGTTTTGTTTTCATTCGGCACCAAAATTCATTTTTCATATTCTTCGTGTACCTTTCAAGCTATATTCTATAAATCTATATTCTACAGGTCTGACCTGTCACTAGTTCCCCGCAAACTTAAAGTGTATAAATTTAAAAATTTTGTGATTCAGTTCAATTCCCATGCCTTATTATTATTATTATTTTGATAGATTTCATCCTTGCCTAAAGTATATATAAAACAGTGTAAGAGATTCACATCCTCCGTGTCTAATCCATACATTTCCGACCACAAATTATTTTGTATTTTCCCATTCGATGTTCAATACAGGATTCAATGAAAAGTTCTAGTATAAATTTTGCGAACCGTTTATTTTAGAGGAACTGATTTTCGATTCTTGTTCAGATTTTTCCATCTTGCTGGATAGTATTTCATAAATTTTAGCAAAATCAATACAACAGTAAATATAGTTCTTGCTCAACGGCTAATTTAATTTCTATTATCTGTTCAAAACATATCACTCTGACCGTGCGGGATCTTCCGGCTCTAAATCCACTCCGTACCTCCGATTCATTGGAATCTATATTCTTCTCCTTTAATGTTCATTCTGTTATGGATCGGAATCACATATGACCTTTCACAAGAAATGAAACCTAATTGCTACCTAGTGAGGACGACACTAGATTAATTTGATGCAGCAATTACGCGTAATTTGATAATCATTGTCGTAAGAATTATTTTATCCATTTCGTTTTATAAACGATCAAGTGAAAACTGAACAGTAGCCCTTGATTTATTTTTTACCGTTCATTTTGATTTAGCTTTGTTTTTCTTGGAAAGTAACAGCTAGAAATTTGTAATTTTATATATAGGTTAAAATACATAGATAAGAATGTAAGAAAAATACTTGCAGACGTAATCATTATTTGACAACATATTTATGTAATATATAAATCCTGCAAGAAACATCGTCAGTTATCTAAGAAGAATACATACATGTACATACATACGAAGAATACATACATATTTTATGTAGATATAAAATGCAATGTATAAGGTTTGCATACAATAAGTAGTTGAAGATAGATGATATTGGAATGAAACGGATTTATTAATGATGCTATGGATTTTTGTGTCAATCTACTATGTCTTTAATATAATTCACAGAAAATAATTAATCTGTCTCTGTTGACCTTCATAACACAAAAGGTGTGTATAAATAATATAAGTTCACTTCCTTTTAATGTCGACTGCAGAGCCTTCAGATGACGGGTTGATCCTATCTGGATGAATACGTGGGTTAGTTTACTCTGTTCGGCTTCAGGGTCGCTTTCGGGCGTGTATATATTTCTCGCGGGCACGGTTATATACAATTTCACACCGCGAACCGATACTGTTATTGCTTAACTGGTGTATTCGGCTTACACTTTTCCAGTTAACTTGAAGTGTCTATATACCCTAAACGGTACATCTTGCACTTTCGCGGATACCATACAATTATAGTAATTATTTCAGTAACTCTACAGAAATTTTCTAATTTGCGTTCGTCGCGACTGGCAGATCTATCGTTATGGACCGGAGGAGCGTTTACTCGTTATCCATACCGAAATACTTTCTCTTCAAATTCTTTTTCTCAAACTGAATTTCTCGTAATCTGATTGGTTCTTCGGTAACCTCTTCTTATGATTTACATACAGATAATAAATTTTCCTGTACAAAAATGTATCGTACAGAACAACTAATGTTCAAAAAAACCTTAAATATTTTACGACCGATTTTATGGGCTATAAAACCTTTTTATTTAAACAGAAACGCATACATTCAGTTACTAATTTTAAAAATAACTACTGTCATGAGGTGAGTCTTTTGATTATGACTATTCTGATAAAAGTACCGTCTAAAAATTTCCCATATCTCGGTAGTTATTCAATTTAACGCGTTTTTTACGTACATCCCGTAAACTAATTATGTAAGCCTACCCTCACACACGCGCACTACACACGTGGGTAAGTATCCTTATGCAACATTTCACTGCACTTAAAGTTGTTTTACAACTCTAAGAATACTTAAAGCTAACATTTTTCACAATTTCCTTAACAACTAATTTACAGTTGCAAACCTCCAATCTCTACTTACTGATGTACCCTCTGTACATGCTATTCTATGCTTCATATTATCTGCTACATTCCATATGCATTTAAAATATATATTATATATATATATATCTATAATAAAAAACTTTTAACAAGAATATATTTTATATTTTATTTTGTAAATTACATACGTTTCGATAGTAATCCAACTATCATCATCAGATATAATTTAATAAATTCAAAAATTTTTAAATCAATTGTTCAAAACAGCTGTTTTATATGTAGACTAAATTTAATGTTTTTATATGTGTATATAATATACGATGTATTATTAATTTTAAAATATAATATAAATATTTATTATTTTAATAAATTAGTAAATTTTGAAAATATTATCATTTTTGTATTAATCTGAATTTGTTCTGGTATTAATTTATTACCTTTTTAATGTTTAAATATTTCTAAATTTCCCCTGTAAGGTCATTTTTGGACCTTTGGAAATGTGTTTTAATAAACTGATATTATTTAAATTTGGAAATGTGTGTTTGTTTTTTAGTGAGTGTGTAGCTAAATTTGATTTATATCTGGTTTTAAATATGAATTACTGTTGTATCTTTATTTTATACGTTTTTTAGTTTGGCCAACACAAAATTTGTTACAGTCAGGGCATTCAATTTTATATACTCCATTTAAATTATGAATTAATTTATCTATTTTAGTTTTGATTCTATCAAAATCTGTTTTATTACTGTTATAGGTAATTTTTATATGTTGGTTTTTAAATAATTTTGTAATGTTATGATTAATATTGCCTATGTACGTGAAATTAATGTATTATGTATGACCTTATGGTACCAATTAGTACAGGTTCTTTTTCCAAACCTATACTCAATTTTATTTTCAACCACTATCTCCATTAACTGCTTACCGTTATCCGACTAGTATTGCATTCAAATCGACATCTTTAGAAATAACTTAATAATCCCAAGTGTCTCAACATAGAACTTTAATGAGCTTTCCACCTGTCCTCACGACTTCCAAAGATCTCGATAACATATACCAAGTTGTTTTACTGCCTCGTCTAATGGATTAACTCTGACATATTCACAAGTCAAGTTAATCTCTTATCTATTTAGTTGCCCAGCCGTGTTATCATGCTAAAGAGAAAGTACTTCATCACTTAGCGTATGCAGAATCCGCCTGAGTTACGACTAATTAATTAATTAATACAGATTAAGATAAAAATTAAGTGGGCCATAACGGGCAATTTGTGAAGGGGGAGCAATCAACACTCAAAAAACATGATTTCACATTAAATTTGTTGTCCTTATTCGTTAGCGTCAAAATTATTAAATAAAAAACAAATCATTTACACGCAACCCCTAAAAAGGGGGTAGGTGTGGAAAATTTAAGCCCGCTTCAATGGTAGAAAAATCAAGTCGCCAAAACCCTTCGCTTATCACATTGAAGTTAGTTGTAAATTAGAGACAAACTTAGCGTAGCATTGAAAAACATTGTACAGATTTTTACTCTAAGAGAAATTAGAAAAGTGTGTTTCGTAAAACTTAATTATTTGTTTTGGAAATGTTATAAAATTATTTTCATAAAACACATTTTCATTTTCTGTAGAACACTATTCTAAAATATTTCATAAAAAGAATTATCTATCTAACTATTATGCATAGTCCAGTTTTGTTTTGAATTGAGAAATACAATATTATAAAATTTATTTTTTACAAGACGCAAACATCTAATTGCTTCAATGTATGTTGTTATGTGTAATTACATGTTTACCAAATATTCTTTAGCTCCATATGGCGAAGCATCCTTTCCCTTTAATGACAACACTTGTTCTATTGACAATCACGTTTTGTTGATATCATCCTTTTCGCCGACTTTCAGGGAACGTCGTAAATCCATTTATGATGTGGCATGTTCAGTGGGAGACTACGAGTTAAAATACTTCCTTTTCCTTCTTTTCTTCTCTTAGCTTAAGAGAACGGTCATATAAAGCAGCCTACCATTCTTAAGTACTGTAGTGGTACAAAAAGGAACCAAAATATAGAAAATAATTTTTAAAAGTAATGAACAGAAGGTAAATGGACTGTCATACTTTCAGGAAAACAAATTTAAAATGTTGGTGAAAAGTAATATGTTCGCCATCTTCCTGATGCCTACATTCCCTCGCTAAGCGCAGCATTCAGCAGGCGTCAAGTAAGCAGCTGCAACGCATGTACTCACCACGCGCTCAGCGCAGATTATATTCATAATGAGACTATCGGCTGTTTTCTACATTGTTTGCAATTTGCAATGTACGAAGCGTAGCGTTGATATATTACGCTTTGCTAGCGAATGCTTAGTTTAGGGTACATTACGGGGCTCGTATATTCTAAGCACAAGTCTGGCTTGCGTGGACAGTATTCTGCTGCAGAACAGCTTGCATATAGTAAATAATGGTTACATGAATTCAAAGTACAACAATACGTTACCGCCACACAATGTCGACATCGTGCAGAGTGCAGATCATGTCAACGGCAAGCGTAGAGATCCTGGTTTTGGATGGCTTTGGAGGGAAGGCTGCTAACGGTGGTCCCCAAAAATTAATTTAAAAATAAGGTCAAAGTAAGGCCCATAAACACGGTTTAAAATTTAAAACTGCTGGCAGTTTCAGATTGTTAAGTTAAGTATTTTAATTAAAATCAACCCTCAAAGTCGTCCACCAACTCTGCCTTAGTTCTGCCTGTGGACCAGTGCAACGGCAGACATAGAGCTCATAATGTAGGGGACAGGCCAGTTTAGTAAGTAGGAAAAAGAACAATTATTAAACATATAAGAAAATAGCGTGGGGCTATCAGAGAATTGGAAATAGCAATAATTATTAAGCATAAAAATAATTCGCAATTACGTAATACAAATACAAAGACAAAATATACAAGAAAGTGTATACATATCAAATGAGGAAAGGGAAAGAAGACAGGGAGAAAGAAATAGTGAGACAAATAAATTTTACAGATTTAAGCTACACAGATAAATACAGATAAAATAGTGATGTCGGAACAGAAACATTACTAAAATTGCTTGTTTATTAATAGGATATCCGTCTCTATTCTTTGGCTTATTACCAGAATCTGTATTCTACTTATCCTGTTAATAAATAGTGATAATGTAAAACCAGTTTTACGGACAGGTCTTATTTATGTGCTTAGATGCAGGCTCATTGGCTCACGTAGAGCGTACGGGCTGCCTCTCCTAAGCTATTTCGATGGTACAAAATGGACCCATTATTGTTGCAGGTGTAGTAAGAAAATATCATTAGTGTTTACAATTCGACTGCTTCACGTAGACGTAACGTCAGAATTACCAGAGCGATGACTTATCTACGTCAGCGCTGACTCATATGTTCACGTATATTCTCAAACATGTACATGACAAGAGATTTCTTCATTCCTCTTAACGCAATATCAAATTCATTTTCACGTAATTCACCAATGGCTTCCGGTGGGTTCTCACTAAAAATTCCTTCTTTTAGCACATTCCAAAATGTAAGTGTCACATGATGTAAGTTCAATTGAATGAGAAAGTTACGGGAAGTCTGTTCCATGGGAAATTACGAGGTTTCCAAGTAAAAGCGAGTCTTTCGCTGCTTGGCAAAAGGTTCCTTACTGCTGGAACCAATGCTTACAAAATAGCAGGTTTCTTGCACAACAAAATCTTCTCAGATTCTTAAGAAATATTGTGATATTTTCTTTATTCCGCGCCTGGTTAATAATAAATATTTATCCTTACCAAAATGAGGACTCAACATGCCGTTTCCAAACACCGAAAAACATCCTGTGTACGCTGAATATGAAAAAGGTTGTCCAAAATGATGTCTGGCCGCTCATAAACCACGAAAACGGATTTAATTGATTAAAAAACAGTTCAAAATGAATGTGGCTTTTATAATGAAATCCACACATTTGACACACATTCTGGGTCACCATACAAAATTGATAATATCGAAATATAGTAATCGTTGTCCAGCAGTATCTTGTAGGCAAAACCTTCAATATTTGCTTCAGTTTGCTTCAACATTCTTTTCGAATGTTCATTTTAGACTAAGATTCAATTTCAAATATGTTCACTGGTGGCTTTTCTTTTAAAACTGCAACAGTTGTTCAAGGATTTGTTGTCAGAGAAACTGGAGGATGCACCTTTTGCATTGTCTGAAAATGCTTCAATACAACGGAAATTTTTAATGACTGCAAAGACACCATTGTTACTGTGTGATAGTTTTTAAGCATGTAACTATTCTTATTTTGAAGAATAACCTAGGGAATTATTATTTTGAAGGATGCATTTCAAACCAAGCATCTTTCAAAAACAAAAAAGAGTGGACACACAAAAATACTTATCTAAAAATGAAACTTTTTCTTGTGAACTTACTGTTTATTCTCTTCTCGTCGAACGCGTTTCGGCGTACGTATTCGCCTTCTTCAGCTTAGAGGAAAATACATTTTTTTTTCATAATTCCAACAATTGAAATTGTTATTCCTCTAACCCGTCATTTGGCGACACATTCTAGATACAAAACAATGTACAACGTGAATATTCAAGAACATATTGACCACCGACTTACATGATTAGTTTACTTTTGTGTAAACATTAGGTTTCCAGGAGAGAACTTCATCTCTGGAAAAGTACAGTCTATTTTGGGTTAGACGCCCGCGTGGGTCGAATTTTTTGGGCTTCTGAGTGACACCTATTCCAGCTGACACTTATGAAAAGTTCTCTAGAATTTTTCTAAAGTGCATTACTGGTGGATCTTGACCATCTTAAGCCCACTAGGCAGGATAACATAAGCCCACTGCCTCTGTATCTTGTTTGTTTAACGATTTGTGTAGTACACCTACCAACAAAATTGTATAATCTGTTATATTATCTTATAATTTTTAATTTATATAATATTATCAAGATTATATAAAATATATAATTATATAACACCACATAAAAATAATTTTATTTTAGATTACAATATTTTCTGTTATATATATTGCAACAATACATATATTTCAGGAGCTCGGAGGAGAAAGGGCGAATAAAAAAAATTGATTTTTTTTACAGAATCCTATTTTCTGACATGTTAAGAACACGGTAATACCACTATCATGTATATATTCGCCCTTAGTATTTTGTAAATAGCATTGAAATGTATAGACTGCATAAAACCAGCTGAGAGCTTAATGCTGTAATATTGGAGGAGTAAGGGCGAATATAATATAATATAGTATTATAATATAAGTATTATAATATAATATAAGTATTATAATATAGTATTAGAGTATTAGTATTAGAATATAAGTATTATAATATAGTATATTACACTGCACGGTGCCACACGTCGGCATGATTTTTGCTTAGGTTCGCCCATTCTCCACCAGGCTTAGTCATAGTTTATACTTGACCCGACATGTCTATGAAAAGCTTGGTCAGTGTGATTATTATTTTGACGTGATTAGTTTGTTCTTTCTTATACTGCATATGTTATTTCTTTGTTATTCTAATAGTGTCTTATTATAATAGTGCCATTACAACAGTGAGTGTGAGTGTGGTTTTTTATAAAATGGAAGGAAAAAATTTATGTCTTCAGCAAGTTTATCAATACCTAAACTGACGTGCAATGCTCATTACTACATTTTTTACACAGTAGTACGTAAAGTGATAAGAATTTGATATTAATATCTAGTGTTAAGTATAGCAGTCATCAACATTTCGAATTTTCATTCTATTAATTTAAATTTTAGAATAATCTCAATATTTCTTGTTTTATAAGTATTATTGTTTTTTATTTTACTTATCATTAATTATTTAAAAATAAAAATGTAAATTAATTAGAATCTATATTTCTTAATACAGAAATACATATTCGCTCTTTCTATCCTGAGAGTATTCACAAGCTTTAAACGCGATTTCCCAACACCATAATTTTCATATTCGCCATTTCTACTCCCAGCTCCTGATTTGCAGATTTTCCCAGGGCGGTATGTTTGTAAATATTTAGCATAGAAAATATATGATGAACAGTTTTTAACAGTTATTATGCAGGCTAAGAATTGTCAGAAAGCGTACACCTGCCCCGCGAGTGAATGCAGCGCTTGTGTGTTTGTGTGTGTGAACGCAAGCTACGACAGGCAAAGTCTACGATGGGGTGATGCGTACGAATTGTTGGTTTGTCTGCAATCAGGTTTTAACCGGATAAAAACAAACTAATTAATACATTTTAAACCTGTGGACAAAGACTTACCCCAGTTATAAAAACACCATTACATTAAGGAATTTTTAACGAATATAGTGATGTAAAAAGTATTGCAGAAATGTGCAATAATAAAGACGCAAGGTAATTTAATGTTAATTACTAGTGTAATTAAATAGTAATTAATAAGTGTGTTATATGTGAGTGACCAGAAAAAAATTACGCAAACGATGATATCGCTCGTGCTACGAGTATGTTTACGAAATCGCGAAAATGAACCAAAAAGTGATTTGTAATTAAAAGAATGCTTTGCACGAAGTGACAATATCTAACAGGTCGAAAACAGTCCTGGACTTGTCAGATCGCCGTCCAGTATAAATACCACCGGCAATTTTGGGGTGATCTCTGAGAGACTCAAAATATCTTCACACAACGTCACGCTGCTGATCTGCCGTCCGATCGAACATCTTTATCACACACACCAAGACTTATGGAGGAACTCTGGACCATCACAAACAACAAACCGTAGAGACAGAGAACACAGCATCAGCATAATCATCATCATCAAATTCTCAGGATTCAGGACACACACACACACACGCGCGCGCGCGCGCGCAACGGTAACGTCGGCAGTACGCAGGTGATGAATAAACAATTATAATTTTTGTTTGTGAAAAGAACTCTTAAAAAGAAACATATATATGAACAGTAAAGTCTTAAGTTTTAAATATAATCACTGTACATAAATTTAAATGGTAGTTAAAGAAAATAATTTAATTTAACAAGAAAACTGAAAAATACTAATCTTCTGTTGTATGTTCAAATTTGGGTGTGTCAGTAGAAACAAATAATAGGTTGGAAGTAAATGTTATATTTTTTTAGAGCAACAATTAGTTTTATTGTTGAGATTTAATATTATTTTTATTTGTAAATGAGTTGCTATTATTATTTAAAATTGGAGTCAAAGTCAGACACACTGAAATAAAAAGTGTTTAGATAATTTGTTTAACATGTCTGTTTAGCTAGTAAGATTATATGGTTGTTTATTTTTATATGTCATGAACAACATAGAAGGTTATATTGTATTTTTTTTAAACTTATAAAAGAGAATATTTTTTAATTTTTATAATTCGAAATTTTAATATTTTCATATTTTCGATTAATATTAATAAACCATAGAATGATTATTTTGAAACGGTTTTAATTAATTATTTCATGTCATCAACATCTCACTGCTCTTTGAAAAGTATTTAATTATTGTGCAACTATATATACTTGACGCAACGAGAATAAAAAAAAATCCTGCCACCAGAGCGTAATTCATTGCGGCCTTGACACAGTTCGCGCGGCTTCTGACACAGTCTAGCTAATGCGTCGAGAATCACGGTACGCCACACACATTACAGCCGGATTCCTCTGGAATATTCCATAAACACGTAGACTGTTCTGTAATGTCGTAACACTATTTTCAAGTTCATACTACCTTCTTTCAATTTTTTCTTTTTTAAACCACATCATTAATCGATTACATGTAAAATATTATTATTGTCATATAATTTTATATACGTATATATAATAACTTATAGGCCTATATATATTGTAACATTACATTTGGAACAACATAATATCTTACCTGATTTAATGAAGACTTTGGTTAAGAAGCTAACAAGAAGAACAATATCTTCAAAGATGATAGTGAAGAAGAACGACTAACAATTTTAGACTGACTAGTAAGACAACTGACCGTACCCAAATTAATGATTTAGGCTAAGTGATGCAGATATCTTCAAACCCCAACTATGACATGAATTTTCAGTATTGACCAAACAAAGAATTGTAAAGACAAACAGCTTATGAACCAGAACTATAAAGAAACAAATGGTTTCAGTTAATGTATCGGTATATCCAGATAATCAAAATACAAAGTGAGGGATAATAGGCCCAAACATGTAATATTATGTAAGAGAAATATTAGTAAATAATTAAGTTAATTGATGTAACAAAAATATAGATACATGAACCATACAAATAATTGTCACATATAGAGTTCATAGGGTTGTCCAGTAAACAACAAATTATAACATGGTCACAATAACATTTATAACAAGAGTGAAACCCATATAAACAGTAAATGTAACAAGATTATTAGAACTGTGTGGTGAGGTAGAGCAACAGTGTTCATTTTATTGTAATTTTTGTAAGTCAATCATCAGTAAGTATACGGATGTTGAAACCCATATAAATAGTAAATATGACATAGACAGTGTCAGAATAATGAGTAGATTAGCTGACAAGGGACTAACCAATTAGTATAGAATTTGTTTTGTAAAATGTGCATGTTTTATGTTTTAGGCACAGTGTTATATCATAGTATTTGTGTTGTGTTTTTTATATGTAACTGATGATACAGTTAGTTTAAAGGAATGTCAATTTAATGATATTAATTCCATTTTTTTATGTTGTGTTAACAAATATAACAATAGAACTGATATTAAACCATGGTAAATAAATTAATTGACAAAGCAGAATGGACTATATAGAGATGTTTTGTTAAGTGTCAAACATTTATACAGTCCGAGTAGAAGACAATTATTTGTGCAAGGATTTGGTATAATCATAGCCATGTGGGCATGAATTTAACTATTAGAATAATATATTTTTTGTGTTGTTAAAATAACGTTATATGTTAAACCATTTTGATGAGTGTTAAAAATTAATTTAATTGTTAAAGATGTTAAAACATGGTGATGAAGGTAATACTATTACACAGGCCAGGTGAAACCAACTTTAGTAAATTTTGAACAATTATATTAGAAATTTTGTAAAGCAAATGTGAAAAGGTAGATGTATTTATAGGTAATAACGTGTACAAGGAATGTAGAAACAAAATAACACATATCAAGTTATTTAAGAAAATTCCAAATAATAAAATTGTAACATCCATAGTTTTTAAGTAAAAATAGGCATGTTTGGTGTCTAAATATAACAAATGTGAAGATCAAAATAATGCTGATAATGGTTTTAAATTCCCATTCAGTATAGAAAAGTTATGTTAATTTAAAGATTTTGAACAAATTTTAGATTCTGAAACAATAAAAGTATATGACAATGTAGATCCGGATTAGCCAACCAGGTTCCAAGTTTACCCTTAGCAACCAGAAATTTCGGATAAATAAAAGGGGACTTCTTTGACAACGATCTTAGCGAATACACGCGTTTTTAAATCGTCTTACATTATATGTTATAAAGTGTGAAAAAACTATACAACTAAATAAATACAGTTAGAGGTACACTACACGAACTTTTTGCAATAACAGAAGACTACCCATTAGACGGATTAGAAGAAATAACAACCAGGAAGAAGATTTGAAGTGGACGAGGGACGAGAAGAAGATCTGACGTGTACGTGGGCCCTATCTTCAACCAAGAAGAGTACAAGAAGAGGATTTGGTGATCTGACATCTCATTATACGCGTATTGTATTTCAACACACACATTTGGATACACGAATTTTAAGTAATAATCAACTAAACTACAGACACCATATAACACAAACACTAAAAACAATCACTAAAAACACCATATAAGACTAACACCTTTTTAAACACAACGAGAACTATTAATTTACATAATAACTATCAAAGCCTGAACTGGGCATAACCTTATAAAACTGGTAACCACTATACAATTTCTGTGTGCACGTATCACTCTAACGTTGTAATATCCTATAATTGTAAACTTGTATTTTGATTAATAGTGTAATATTTTGTTTAATTTATGATCCCCGAACCATATACGCCCTGAGATAATATTTATTTTTATTTAAAAACGTTAACAAAAAGCATTGTTTTGGTCTCAAGAAATACTGAATGTTTGGCTACTACTGCTGCCAACTGGTAAAGAGAAGATTTATAATTTGTACTACAATTGCGATTATTCTGTTTAAAATTATTAAACCATTAACCAGTGTTGTTTTCGAATAAAAGATTCCACCAGGATATATGTTTGATGGTAACTGTGTGTCGTTATTATTGCTGTTGTATTTAGTAAATAAAATTCGCAGATTGCAGTGAACCCGATAGTTGGTATCGCTGAGTGACGTCACGGAAAAGAAGCAGCGTAGTGGGAGTAAGCGGCAATTTACAAAAACTATTCGCCGTTCAACATAACTCATTCATAATTACACATCGACGACTCCAGTGCGAGTTTGTCGCTACATTATTTATATATATTACAAGTTCACACTTCCTACGGGTGGTGTAATCCAAGTGCACACGACATATATACAAGTAACCTATTCACAGTAACATTGTACGTAACGAAATATTCTCTGGTTACAAATAGACTAACCCGAGGTGAGGCTACATCTCAATCATAAGTAACCCGATAACGAAACCCCCATTATTATCGTTACAATATATATATATATATATATATATATATATATATATATATATTCTAACGGCCTTTTTATCTAACACACATATATTATATATTTAATGATAGATAAAATGTTACTTACCCGTGACTTTTACTTTACCTGGGCCCCAGAACAAATCCCAGATTCAAATGACACGGATTCAGCTTAGCTCAGAGCATAGAGACACACTATCTCAGGATTCGTTCAGTGAATGTGGAATTCAAGGGGAATCGTTACAAATAACACTTTAAAAAATTTATATCTCCCAAACCAGTGCTAAAGAACAGGTCTGCAATAATTTGCACGTTCAATACTACACCTCACCTTCCATTCAACACTCCTATATTAATTTATAGCTAATCTTACTAATTAAATACAAATTATGAATTTACTTAGTGTCTTTTAAAAAATTGTTTATTGCTTTTTATTATTTATTTTGTTTCTTAATTTCATTGATCAATGAATCTATTTCTTACTGATTGAAGCGTCGACCGTGGATAGAAATCCGTAGTGATCCTCCTTTTGATGGTTCGGCACAGAAGAAATGATGTTGACCAAAACGTTGACCGATGATACTGGGCAATTACAGATGCTGTAGCTCTCTGTTGCACAGGTGACTTCACAAATAAATTAATTATTAATTAATTAATTAATTTTTTAATTAATTAATGCGTTGTTACACAGCGAGAGTTGTTATCGAACTTTACTAGTTCCTCTGCAACTGCGGACTACTTTCCGAACGGTTTATTTAAATAAGACTTTGCGTGGTTTGTGAAATTTAGCACGTATTTAACACACGTCTTGCTCATTTAAGATTCGAACGAAGAGAGACGATTCCCCAAGTCTGAGTTGGCGTCTCTTCTGAATACACCTTTGTGATTGGTTGTTGCAAATAAATCATGCGTTTTCCATTTGAAACAATATCGAACAAGTCGACCAAACGCCCCTTAACAGGTTTGAGATGATAGAGAATTACTGGCTAATTTCATACTTCCTCTGTTTGCAAATCGTTTGATTATGGGTATTTGCAAACGTGATTTCACAAATCTGACCACAGAATATTATTGTTTAGGTCTTTCTCTGTAAGTGTGTGAAAACACCTAATTCGTACCTAGCCTAATTCTCTAGTTATTTCTCTTGGCGTTCTTCTTCTGTATAACTTCTGTAAATGTTAATTATATTGGTTGATATTTTGGCTACTTATAAAGCTTTAATTGCTGAACACTATGCAGGTTTCAGAATTGCTGTATATTTATTAGTTTTGAAGATATTGCAGTTTTAACTAATAAAAATAATTGAATAAAAATTCATGTCTGTGCCGGCAACATTCGTAGCAGTGGGGATGTTAGACAGAGATAGCTGTGATTATACCCTCTCTCTCTTGCTTACGCCTCTATACTCGCACAGTATGACACTTTCATATAACGATCTGATGGGTCGGCTTTATGAATCGTTATAATATATATATATATATATATATATATATATATATATATAGACTATATATTGTACTGTAATTAATTTGCAGATATTGTATTTAAGATATGTTCCACGTTGGAACAGCCATTAATAAGTTCTTTTTATTTGCGTTCTTTTATTTATAAGTATTGTAATTATTATACTTAATTACAGATATTACTTTTTTCTATCTGCACGTGAAAAGAAACTCTATCTCAGGGTTAACAATTATTAAGTTGACTTATATTATTTAATATTGTGTATGACTTATTCTTTTCTTTAATCCATACCAAATAACGTTAGTGTATAAATTTTTTGATAAATAACAAGGTAAGAATATCTACCATAAAAATGTAAATAGCTTGAATCTGAATTCTTCACAACTGTAACGGGTTCAATTCTAGTTGATGTTTATCATCTTAAAAGTAATACTAGGCTCGTGATCTGTTCCTTCTCAGGGATTTCTTATTAGATTTAATGTTGAATTTTATTTTCTTCTATGTTTACGAAATTGATACCTCTTCGGAATATTGGATTTGATTGTATTGACACTCAAACTATCTTCCCGTACAGGCTTCTTCTTTTAATTCGGCATTCTCTCAATGATATACTCAAACTTCTTGAAATATTGTTGTTTATTAAGTTGTATACAAATTATGATTCTTGCAATGTTATGGATTTATATTCTCGTATGTTTATTAAATTCAATATCAATGTTAATTCCCTTCCTTTGAAGGTTGAAGGTTTCTTTTATTAAATAAACAATTAAACTCTTTTATAAAAAATTAAACTCTTTTAATGTATATCTTATTACATATAAAATTAGACTTTGTGATGTGCATCTTCTGAATTATAAATTTTGACTAACAAAAATTCTTCTATTTTTATACAATTCAAATCTAACAATTTACATTTTGCCATATTGATACCTCACTACATTCGTTACATCTTTCCATCATATGACTCTTAAAAACATATATAACTTTTCTAATTATTATTAAATACATTTATTTGATTTCTAACATTCTTAATTCTAATTTGTATTTATTAGATTATAATTTTATTACTCTTTCATTTTATTTTAATCTTTATTTCCAACTTAATATAATACTTGGCAAAACATATACCTTAATGCTGTTCTATCTAATATTGGAGTCTACCTCTATGTTGGTTGGGACTATCAACTCAGTGTTTTTGTTTACAATTCAAACATCTGTTCCAAATACTATTAACTTTGTATTTTTGATCCTTCTGAATTTACTATTTTACTCTTATGTACTATGGTGTATTTTAACAGCAGTACATAATACCTTCCCTTATTTCATAATCTCAGATATAATTTGACATGAGATTTTGAAATAATTAATTCCTTATCACAAACATGGTCTAACATTAATACTGAAAACATCTGATTAATTCGCTAATTGTATATCACAAAGTTCTTTTCATAAATTTTTTTTTTTTATAATTTTTTTAACATAACAAATATTGTTCATCATTATCACGAATCACTGTATCTTACACACTCATTTATGAATTAAAATAACATTAATCAAACCAACTGGTTTTACATCCAAAATAATAAGTATAAAATAACAATTGCGCCTACTTTCATGGCTAAAAAACTCAAAAACATGAATACAACATTATCTTTTCTTTTAAATCTCGCCTTCCCAATCCTGGTCATACCTTTCATGTGTTCTTTATTTCAGAATTCACACTCTTTTAATTATTATCTGACTTATAAGGGCGAAGTTGATTAATATTGTATGTCCCTGGTAATTTACTTTTCTCCAGGATTACTCCAGGATGGTTAATTTTTCCATCCTGGTATTTTATTACTACAGTATTGTTATCGTTCACCGTGTCAATTATGAATGGGCCTACATAACATAGAAATAATTTGTTCATCAACTTCTCCTTACTGCTGGGAAGTTTTCTGTTATGAACAAGTACTAACTATCCTATATGATAATTAATTTGTTTATACCGCTTCTTGTATTGTCGTCTGGCTCTTTCCTCTGCCTTCACTTTCATCCGACTTTCCATAATAACTTGTATGTCCTTCTGTGGTTGGGTGAACCATGTAAAGCCGACTAAACTTTCGATAATTCTGGGTGGGCATTTTTTATGCATTGC
This sequence comes from Magicicada septendecula, assembly GCA_034769895.1. Lineage (NCBI taxonomy): Eukaryota > Metazoa > Arthropoda > Insecta > Hemiptera > Cicadidae > Magicicada > Magicicada septendecula. The sequence continues at coordinate 216,200,581 of CM068374.1, forward strand.
CTCAAATGGTGTCACACCGGTACCGTCGTGATTTGCTAAATTTATAAACTCTTCTGCTTGACTAACATATTCACTCCATTTATTATGTTGATCATGGCAGTATGTGCGAAATAAACGACCCACTTCTTTGAGTATTCTTTCGGCCGGGTTACTATTTGGATGGTATACAGATGTTTTATATGTCCTAATTTTTATTGCTCTCATCGCATTCTGCCACTTGACACCTTTAAATTGTGTTCCATGGTCAGATATGATACTATTAGGCAACCCTACCTCCTTTATATACTTTTCTTTAATTATTTTTACTATAGTATGGGTATTAGCCTTAGTGATGGGATATAACTTTGTAAACCTAGTAAAACTGTCCATGATAATCAGTAGGTACTTACTACGTCTCCTACCACTAGTTGGGAATGGTCCACAAATGTCAATAAAAACTTGCTCTAGCGCTCTCAATGCTTGATTATTTATCCTCCTTCCCTCATATCTGACATTGGCTAACTTGACTTTTTGACAAATATCACATGTTTCTATAGATCGAATTACCTTCTTTTCTAATTATTTATGTAAAAGTGTTCCTTGAGTGCTGACACTACTTTCTTCTGGCCTTGGTGTCCATATCTCTCATGATAATCAACAATTAATTTATGACATACCTCTTCCGGCACTAAAATTTTCCAATCAGTATTTCTTTTGTCGGTGTTCCTAAACATTACTCCTTCACGAATCATATAATGTGATGTAATGTTGGAAGTACTTTCCATCCTTTTCCTCAATTTCTGTATTCTAATATCTGTTGGCTGTAATTTCTTTATTTCTTCTACAGTGAGTTTTAATTCTTTTTTGTTCCTAAAGCATGCCAAAATTTTACGTGCTTCTTTGGCCATTATTTCTTCGTGATCCCCTACTCGGGATAATATATCCGCTACTATATTTTTACTCCCCGGTAAGTACTCCCATTTTATACGATATTCTTGTAACTGGAGCATCCATCTTGTGAGCCTTCCATGGGACATCTTACAATTTTTAAAAAAGGTTATTGCTTGATGATCGGTTCGTACTATACTACCTCACTGTTTAATAAGTATGTTCGGAACTTAGTTATTGCGAAAACCACACTCAATGTCTCTTTTTCAGTTATGGTATAATTAAATTCTGCTTTAGTTAGTTTACGGCTTGCAAAAGCTATTACCTTCGGTTCTCCCTTGTCATTTTCTTGAAACAATACCGATCCCAAACTTACTCCACTGGCATCACAATTTAAATAAAAAACTTTACTAAAATCTGGGTGACTTAACATGACGCACTGTAAAAACCTCTGTTTTACTTCATTGAAGACTTCCTCATCTTTTTCAGTCTACTTCCATTTATTCTTCTTACAAGTTAAATGTTGATAATGATGTGTTAGGTCGGAGTAATTACTTTGGAAGTTTCTATAATAATTACAAAGACCTAAGAAACTTTGTAATTGTTTTACATTTTTTGGATATGGGAAATTCTGTATTGATTGTATTTTTTCAGGATCCGCAGATATGCCTGTATTTGAGACTATAAACCCTAAAAACTTAATCTTGCTGGCTATGAATGTTGACTTGTCTAATTTTAATGTAATTCCATGTTCCCCCAATCAGGTATAAGTACCTTATCAGTTCGACGACAGTGCTCTTCCCAACTGCTTGATGCAATTACTAAATCATCGACGTACACTGTAGTAAATTCCAAAATCTCCTTACCCAATACTGCATCAAGACATCTGATAAATATAGCCACACTATTAACCAGACCAAAAGGTAATCTTTTCAATTGATAATTCCTACCGTTTACTATGAAACTCACATATTTTCTGCTTTCTGGATGCAATTCTACTTGCCAATATCCAGATACAGCATCCCAACTACTAAAAAACTGTACGTTATTAAAACGTTTTAAAATTTCTCCTATGTTCTCGGGCGACGTCTTATCAGCAATTATCATCTGATTAATTTGACGTGCATCCAAACACAATCTTAATGACTTATCTTTCTTGGGAATTACTACTAATGGGTTAGTGTGTTCTGACTGACTTAGTTCAATTATATCTTCACGAAGCATTTAGTCGATTTCTTCTTGTACTTGCTCTCTTAATTTATAGGGTATTGGATATGACCTTTTGTTGAATGTCACATTCTCTCTTATGGGTAACTTACACTGCACTCCTACTATCTTGCCAGGTTTATTTGAAAATACTTTATAATGTTTCAAATAAATTTTCATTAATTGATTTATTTGTTCTTTGGTTAGTTGACTGTTATGATTACAGAATTGTTTGATCCCTTTCATTTTCTCCTCCCACATTGGGTTGTTACCGTTAATGGCTGTGTTGACTTTCTATTGATTGGACTATCCTCACATGAGTATTCAAATCTATCACTTAATTTGGTTGAATTGACCATTTTCATTACACCTTCATTTCTATTAATAATTTTGATAGGTACCTTTTGTTTATCGTATGTAAATACCACCTGATTGGTTTCTAAATCTATAATAGTTTCATACTTCCTCAAGTTATCGCATCCAACTAATATTTCTGTTTCTATATTTTGGTATACTACAAATATTAATGGTATCACCCTTCCATTCATCATTATTTGTTTACGAGCAGTTCGGTTGGTTCGTCCTGTTATACCCACTATAGTGATTTTGCTCACGGGTAATTCATATATTCTATTTGCCCTTCCTCCGGATGAAGTGATTCTCTTTTCCATTTCCTTTAACTCGTGGTATTTAGTCATACTCATCAATGATATTTCTGCACCAGTACAATAATAAAATTTTGATTGGTTTCCCCATATTGACCGGTAATAGATACTACATCACTTTCAGTTACATTTTTATTGCTTCTCTCATTGTCCATGAAATCTTGGCCTAAACTGGTTATCCAATACAGTGATCGGCTATTTGACCGTGGTTGACCACTGCACTCACTGCACTCATTCACAGCACTAAACTTTATAGAATATTGAAACTTTCAACTTGTGAAACTTACTTGTCTTTTCTTCTCGTACGCATTTCGGCGTGGTGTTCGCCTTCGTCAGCTTTGAGACAGACTGCCATTAACTCCTCCACACACCACCCCCACTATACCTTTTAAAATAAAAACCGTTACAAGTTAATGGCAGTCTGTCTCAAAGCTGACGAAGGCGAACACCACGCCGAAACGCGTACGAGAAGAAAAGACAAGTAAGTTTCACAAGTTGAAAGTTTTAATATTCTATAAAGTGTAAATAAAATCTTGTTTTGACATTCCCTCTACTTTCTTTCATCATAAGGATTAAAGAAAATCTTTAATCTGGAGCAAGGGCTATTGAGGAGAGCAATGAGATCAACGTCTTGGCCAACAATGATAACTTGCCCGTTTCCTTGTGAGGCATCTACTGATTTGCGGACAATGTAGACGTCTGCATAGTCTTCAGCAAAAATTGCTTTAATGCCAGCACTCTCCAGAAGTTGGGCAAGCTGTGCAATGAAGCGTTCTTTATTTTTTAAATCACTGAGAAACGTGGATTGAGGTTGGACAAGCGTTGTTCCCTCATTAAATAAAATTGCTTGTGCCGTTCGCTCTATCATTCGCCTTTGACGTTTTATGGTTTCTGTGCTCAAAGAACTTTCGGAGTAGCCATCAAAAACTACTGCAACTTTGTCCTTATAATGTCTTCGAATGTAGGAGATGAATGTCTCGTAAACATCAGCAAATGTGTCTGTGGCCACACGACATGATTGATGAGGAACCCTCCAACTACTACAATGAAAAATTCGTCATTAATTTCAATAATCTGTTTAGGTACTCGATCGAGAAGATTGTACACTGAAGAATTTTTGGTCTTTCTCATGAGCCCACTGCTGTAGAATAAAGACGTAGGCACAGTTGCCAGTTCATACTTGAAGCAATCTCTCAAATCATCTGGTGAATGAACTGTGCACAGGATTCTTTGAAATAACTCAGTTGTATCAACTTGAATGACATCTTTGTCAACTTTAACACTGTTGGATGCTGTAGTCATTGTTTTTGCCATGCTGAGCCGCTAAAGTTTGAGGGAGCCAAAAACATTCAAGTCATCAGTTCCTATAGTTTGAGGGAATAGTTCACCAACTGACACAGCTCGGTTGCAGTTTACATCCTCAGAAGCTACTATTCCAGATGCCAATGAATAGAGTTCTTCCTTGTCTATAAATGGAGAGGTTGTCACAGCCACACTTCAAATTTTTTATGAGTTCGCTCATCGACTTTAATTCTCCTACTTCTCAGTTCAACATGTTGGTTGCTGGAGATAGCATGTATGATGGACTACTGGCAAACCACAAATCCATCTATTCAAGACACTGTCACTGAAGCCTCTTCCATGTGAAACACCCCCAATACTTTTCATGTTTTTTCTTTAGGGTTTTTCGTCGCTGCCGGGACCCAACACAGACCCGGTCAAAAAAACGAGGTTTTTCAACTTACAAAACTCTACAAATCTGAGGAACCAAAAATATTGCCTGTTCCAGTACGAATATATATGGGAAAATTATATATATATTGCGACAGTACAAATAAGTGATGTACTGAGCATTGAATATAAAAATTTAAATTTACCTAATAAACTGTAAATAATTAATAATATATTAGAAATAAGCATGTCAGGGATTGCAAGCTTGGCTCAGACAAAAATATGAACAGGTGTTTCGACCTGAATCGACGTGCACACACACACAAATGTAACTGAAAGTGTGTACACCAGTATTTTGCTAGTGTGTGTGAACGCAGGTCTATGCAGGCGAGTTTGCCACCCCAAGATGAATAATTGCACAATTACTGTTTTTCTGTAATTATTCATAAACTATAATTAAGAATTAAAATCCAAAACCACAATAAAATGTAATAAAATTTACTAAATACTGTGTACGAAAACCACGCGAAAGTGCCACACCGTACGAGTGTAATAGTGAAATAACTGTGTACAAATCGAAAGGGTTGTACAAATTTGATATAAGTACCAAAGAACTGGTCTGAGCCTACGTACTCTTGGAAGGAGATGATACTGATTTAATAATAGTGGTCCAATTCATTGTAGCTGTATCTTCATTTTCTTCTGTTACGGGTTGAGCTGTTTTCCTGTGGATGTCAGTATCAGTATTTTCCTGACAATCAGGGTGTTTATCAGTATCGTCAACAGGAACTTCATTGGTTGATACGCCCCAATTCTGAATGAGTGTAACAAACACGTTGACTGAAGTGCTGGGCTTGTTAGTTGTACTGCTGTTGTTAGTAGTTGTAGTCCTCTGCTGAGTCCACATAACCTGTAGTACCTTTGGTTGTTTTCTGTTAGAAGTAACAGATCGATTATTTCCATGTCACATTCCTCATCACTTGATGATAAAAGAGTTCTAATATTTTCATAATTATGTTGCAATGTCCAAAATTACAGTGAACATGTGTTGTAAAAATAGTTATAAGATAAGTATAATAGTATACTTACAGGACTCTGCAATTCGCAGAAATATAAGAAATAGCGAAATTGACAAAGAGTGGGGGAACGGAATCCAGAGACAGTTTCTGACATGTCGATTTCGTACCACTGCAGGGTGTCGACCAAGACATGGGTATAAATAGGACACGCAAGCTACAGTGGTTCTCTTTCTTAAATCATCCACGGTGCAGCGGGAGCTTATGCCCGTCCGCACGGCGTATTTATTTTATTTTTTTGTAAATAGTTCAAATTTTCCAGTTACATACAACTATGTAACTAAGTTGTAAAGACAATCATTTTTAAATAATAACAGCAGTACATAAGAAGAATTACATAAGAAGATCCATTGACGTCAGAAACAGCACGAGGAGAGTTCCAGAGAATGATATGACGCTGGAGTGCGAGACAAGATGAAGTGATACGACGCTGGACAAGAGGAGAGTTCCAGAGAGAGATACGACGCTGGACAAGAAGAAGTGATTCGACGCTGGACAAGAGGAGAAGAGAGACAGCCGACGCTGGAGTGCGAGACGAGGACGACTACAGATGGAGCAAAATGATCGAGTATGATTGACGACAATAAGGTGATAAACAACTTATTTATATCTTAATCATACAAAGAACTCAAAGACAATTAAAGACATTTATATTTTATTTAAAAGTAAGAGCAATGTGCCTTGTAAAGTAGAATTAAAATCATAGATGTTTTAGAAATACGATTAACGTAACAAGAGCTCAAATTAATATGATATAAAATGATTACAAAGCATTTAAATGAAAACAATTAGTATTTGAGAAAACAGTACTGAGAAACAAAAGATAAATTCAATAACTATTAATATTTTGAGTACATTACAATATATAAAAAGAGATTTAAATATTGATATTTTGAAACACATTAATTGACTGAGTAGTCTGAAAATGAGATTTTTCTTTAATACAATAATTAGTAGAATAGAATATTTAGTCAGTAAGGATGTATATAGTATAAGCCTTACGGCAGAATAACAATTAATAACGAATGTTTTAAATCGAAGTCAGTGCCATGTGCACAATTTTTAATAATATCAAATAAATTTGAAATACCGTTACAAGTTACATAGAGTTCTTATTGCAGATACACCTGAAACCCAATTTAAATGTTATATTGTTGCATAATTTGTCAATCTTGAACGTGAGACCGGTCACGCTAAAGTTGTGTATATGTATATGTGTTTATGTATATGTATTGTTGCATATTTGGCTCCCAAAGAACGTGGGGCTATACAAATTAAAGTACATATAAAAATTCACACACATAAATACGTTGCATAGAATTTGGCGCCCAACTTGGGGCACGACATGCCTAAATTTAAGTACAAAAATTTTTTGTTACATAAATTGTAGCCCATGAACGTATGGCCCGATTCCCATCATTTAACTATTAAAATTTTTTATGTAGCTAAATGGTTGCTCTAAAATATAAAGAGTGTGTTAAATGAAAAATGTATAATTTGTAATTATTATTTATATTAAACAGTAATTGAATGTAATGTTAATTGTTGTGTAATCACACAGCTGGCGCCCACGAATAATATTATTTTTCTATGTAATAGGTGTAACTGTAATGAGTATTAATAATAACTATTAATAAAAATAAAGAAATAAATAAATAAGTAGGGAATGGTTATCAATAATAATTGTTAAAGAATTACTACTAAATAAATATTTTAATAATTATTCAACATGGCAGAACCAGGAGGGTTGAATTTAGAAGCATTTAAAAATTCGATACTCGCCATGATGGACGAATTAGTCATAAAACAAGCCGAAAAATTTAAAGAGGAGTTGAAAGAGGAGTTGAAAGAGGAGAATGTCAAACAAATAAGAAAAATAGATGAAATAAATACAAAACAAACAGAAAGTTTAGAAAATAAATTAGAGCTACAGTCCGAAAATTTTAGACAGGACACCATAAAAATTACAGAGAGTCTAGAAGAGTTAAAAATTGATAATCTTGAAATAAAACAAAGTATAATTGACAGTAATGCACAGTTAACCGAAAAAATTGTTAATACAAATGTACGTATTGACACGATCGCAGAAAATGTCTGTGGAATAATTAATAAACAAACGGAGCTAATATGTAAAAAGATAGTATGTGAAGAATTCATACAAATTGAAAATACGTGTGTAGTTACTAACGATAATTACAAAAAAGTAATTAACATTAAGGAGGAGAAGCAAATAAAGGTTAATAAAACATACCTTATTAATAGCGATATCCCTATTGTGAGACACACACACACACTAGTAAGTCACAAAAGATGACACACTTAAGGCACCACACTTACGGAGATAAATATCACTGTAGGTATAACAAGAAACGTAGTAAATTATCTATACGAAACACTACGCAAAATTGTGGTAAGCATGATGTTAGATATACGCACGATAACTATAATAACGATAATTATAACTGTAATTATAAAAACTACAGAGGTTATCATAAACGACGTATGAAAAAACAGTCGACAGCTGTTTATATGGGCTTCAAGCAGACTGAATATACGCAATGCATTAGTGACGAGAGAATTATGGAACGTGCAGAGAGAAGAGAGAGAAGTTATTCATCAACAGGTAAGATGAAATCGTTACCCTATGAACAGGTGACGTCTACGATAAAAACAAACGTCGCAGTAATACAATGGAACGCGGACGTTGTTTACAGGAGGGAGAGAACAATGGTAAGCACTGCGACTATGTTACAAAGGAACAATATACGTCCGGTAGACGACGGACAATGCAATTGTTATAACGAGGGGTGTAAGATCGAACTACACACCGAACCGAACTCAATACCCGAAAATAAATAATTATTTTTAAATAAAAAATAATATTACTATTAATAATAAGAAATAAAATGTGTAATAATAAGATAAGAGAATATAATTAAGGAATGTTATTTATTAAGGATATGATAGTAAATAAAAAGGAATATTATGTTAAAGGGTTAATTAAGAAATGTATTATTGATGGTAAGGAATGCTATTGTAGAGAAATATTTAAGAAAGTAATGGTAAAAGATGTTATTATCGTTATTAATATGAAGAAAGGGTTAGGAATGGAAATAATTGCCATAATTGTTAGAACGACTGATCAAGCGACACTTAATGGAGATACAAGGACACAGAAGAAAGCGAGAGTGAAAAGTCAAAAGGGCAGAGACTACTTAGGATTAAGGACTTCGAGAAAAATATCGTTGTTTTCCAAGACAGTTCCTCTGTAACCGATCATGCGACTCACTACAAAGCTAAAAGAGTATTCTGTTACGGAAGTGTATTTCAGGAAAGTAGTAGCGATCAGAAAGGTAATGTTAAAGAAATGTAATAAAAGGTAATGAATGTTAATGTATTGTATACGTAATGTATTAGATAAAGTAATGTCATGTTAAGAAAAGAGTTAAGGAAGATTAGAAGCGAAGGTAAGAATGTATGAGTGTCAAACGCCGAAAGGACCGAATTTACACACATATGTAGGAATTCAGAGTATACAGAAGGAGAACAAAGGAAAGCTAATTGCAGTGGATTTTCTGGGACCACTACCACGATCAAGTCGAGGTGTGAAGCACATATTGGTATGTATCGATGTGTTTTCCAAGGCAGTCCGACTGTACCCAATTATGCGACCCACAACCAAAGTTGTTCTAAAGATACTACTGCAGAAATATATTCCGTTATATGGAAAAATGAAGAAGATACTCAGTGATCAAGGTGTACAATTCCAAAGTGAAAAATGGGAGAGGACGTTAAGGGAAAATGGAATATAACCTGTACTCACATCCATAAGACATCCTCAAGGAAACCTTGCTGAGAGAGTTAACAAAGAATTAGGTAAATATTTACGAATATATTGCCATGATCAACACAATAAATGGGCAGAATATTTACCATTTCTTGAAAAAGCCATTAACGAAAATTATAGTGAAGCAACAGGATACACTCCCGTGGAATTAGAAGAAGATAAGAAGCCAAACAGATTTTGGACTAAGTATATAAACAAACCTAATAACCAAAATGTACCTGTACCAATAAGTGTGAAAATTGAATACGCAAAGCAACGGATAAGAGAAAGAGGTAACAAGAGAATAGAGAGATTTAATGTAACTCACAAGTTACAACAATTCAACGTGGGAGAAAGTATACTACTCAAAGCAAATCCAGTGGGAAAACGGAGTGATAATACAGCGAAGAAATTCTTCAGACTTTATAATGGACCGTATACGTTAAGACAGCGAGTAGGACAACACACTTTCATCGTATGTGATGAGATACAGAAGAAAGAAATTGGTAAATTCCACGCAACGTCATTTAGGAAGTTCTACACATGAAAACGACAAGGTCAATGAAACCAGTCAGATCAGCTGTTTGTTAAAGCCACCCTACTACAAGGTCACGAGCATTGAGCGTACGAAGAGGGGAGGTAAGACATCTGTATACACTCCAATTAAGGGTGAAATGACGAATATTATTCTTTATTATTTGTTACATTTTTTTTGCAAATATAATAATAATAATAAATAAAAAAAAAATTTATAATAAATAAATTTATTAAATTTTTTTTGTTACCAAGCAGAGGAATAATGCGACAGTACAAATAAGTGATGTACTGAGCATTGAATATAAAAATTTAAATTTACCTAATAAACTGTAAATAATTAATAATATATTAGAAATAAGCATGTCAGGGATTGCAAGCTTGGCTCAGACAAAAATATGAACAGGTGTTTCGACCTGAATCGACGTGCACACACACACAAATGTAACTAAAAGTGTGTACACCAGTATTTTGCTAGTGTGTGTGAACGCAGGTCTATGCAGGCGAGTTTGCCACCCCAAGATGAATAATTGCACAATTACTGTTTTTCTGTAATTATTCATAAACTATAATTAAGAATTAAAATCCAAAACCACAATAAAATGTAATAAAATTTACTAAATACTGTGTACGAAAACCACGCGAAAGTGCCACACCGTACGAGTGTAATAGTGAAATAACTGTGTACAAATCGAAAGGGTTGTACAAATTTGATATAAGTGCCAAAGAACTGGTCTGAGCCTACGTACTCTTGGAAGGAGATGATACTGATTTAATAATAGTGGTCCAATTCATTGTAGCTGTATCTTCATTTTCTTCTGTTACGGGTTGAGCTGTTTTCCTGTGGATGTCAGTATCAGTATTTTCCTGACAATCAGGGTGTTTATCAGTATCGTCAACAGGAACTTCATTGGTTGATACGCCCCAATTCTGAATGAGTGTAACAAACACGTTGACTGAAGTGCTGGGCTTGTTAGTTGTACTGCTGTTGTTAGTAGTTGTAGTCCTCTGCTGAGTCCACATAACCTGTAGTACCTTTGGTTGTTTTCTGTTAGAAGTAACAGATCGATTATTTCCATGTCACATTCCTCATCACTTGATGATAAAAGAGTTCTAATATTTTCATAATTATGTTGCAATGTCCAAAATTACAGTGAACATGTGTTGTAAAAATAGTTATAAGATAAGTATAATAGTATACTTACAGGACTCTGCAATTCGCAGAAATATAAGAAATAGCGAAATTGACAAAGAGTGGGGGAACGGAATCCAGAGACAGTTTCTGACATGTCGATTTCGTACCACTGCAGGGTGTCGACCAAGACATGGGTATAAATAGGACACGCAAGCTACAGTGGTTCTCTTTCTTAAATCATCCACGGTGCAGCGGGAGCTTATGCCCGTCCGCACGGCGTATTTATTTTATTTTTTTGTAAATAGTTCAAATTTTCCAGTTACATACAACTATGTAACTAAGTTGTAAAGACAATCATTTTTAAATAATAACAGCAGTACATAAGAAGAATTACATAAGAAGATCCATTGACGTCAGAAACAGCACGAGGAGAGTTCCAGAGAATGATATGACGCTGGAGTGCGAGACAAGATGAAGTGATACGACGCTGGACAAGAGGAGAGTTCCAGAGAGAGATACGACGCTGGACAAGAAGAAGTGATTCGACGCTGGACAAGAGGAGAAGAGAGACAGCCGACGCTGGAGTGCGAGACGAGGACGACTACAGATGGAGCAAAATGATCGAGTATGATTGACGACAATAAGGTGATAAACAACTTATTTATATCTTAATCATACAAAGAACTCAAAGACAATTAAAGACATTTATATTTTATTTAAAAGTAAGAGCAATGTTCCTTGTAAAGTAGAATTAAAATCATAGATGTTTTAGAAATACGATTAACGTAACAAGAGCTCAAATTAATATGATATAAAATGATTACAAAGCATTTAAATGAAAACAATTAGTATTTGAGAAAACAGTACTGAGAAACAAAAGATAAATTCAATAACTATTAATATTTTGAGTACATTACAATATATAAAAAGAGATTTAAATATTGATATTTTGAAACACATTAATTGACTGAGTAGTCTGAAAATGAGATTTTTCTTTAATACAATAATTAGTAGAATAGAATATTTAGTCAGTAAGGATGTATATAGTATAAGCCTTACGGCAGAATAACAATTAATAACGAATGTTTTAAATCGAAGTCAGTGCCATGTGCACAATTTTTAATAATATCAAATAAATTTGAAATACCGTTACAAGTTACATAGAGTTCTTATTGCAGATACACCTGAAACCCAATTTAAATGTTATATTGTTGCATAATTTGTCAATCTTGAACGTGAGACCGGTCACGCTAAAGTTGTGTATATGTATATGTGTTTATGTATATGTATTGTTGCATATTTGGCTCCCAAAGAACGTGGGGCTATACAAATTAAAGTACATATAAAAATTCACACACATAAATACGTTGCAATATATATATATATATATATATATATATATATTTAGTCACTTTTTGCTACAGTCCGTTTCTTGATATATATAATACATTTAATATTTATAATTAAATTTACCTCAAGATGTTATTTTTATCCTTTATTGGAACATGTTTATATATATATATATATATATATATATATATATATATATATTGCAACAGTACAAATTTATAGGGTACTGTGCATTGCACAATTAGTTAAGATAATTTATATAATTTAAATAAATAATCCATATTGTTAGTAATAATAATAATTCAGTTTTCAATGTGCTGTAAAGTGGACAACAAAATTGCATGCTTGGACAGGTTGGTCACGCCACTCAGCTGCGTCTGTGTGTACACGTGTATCTTACGTTTGTGGGTGAGACCAGTTGATTCCTGTCAAGCGTCACCCCTAAATAAACGCTTTTAAATATATGAATTATTTAAATGGTGATAAGTCTATATGAAATATCACAAAACCAAATACGCCACAGTGTGTATAATATAAAGACGCACGTGTGTATGAAAGATGGTGCGAAAATAATAAAAAGTGGGAATACAGTGAAAATAAACATAAATAAAACTCATAATAATCAAGATAACGAGAAACGGTTTAAACACAGTTGTACACATAAAAATTACCAACCAGATGAGTTCGGGTAATTTGCAAAAGACTTCGCATGTTGCGAAGACAAGTGAAAAAAGTGTGTGAATAATTGTGTTTGTAAAACGACGCCACGACAAACCTATTCCTGCAAAGAATTGTCGAAACATGAATTTTGCGCCCTAGACTATAAATACGCGAGGCACATCAGCCTTGTTCTCTTTATCATTCAACCACGGAGGCAGCCGGAGGCTCTGCTCGGCAACTTCAACTCTTTCTCGTTCAACTACAGAGGCAGCCGGAGGCTCTGCCCAACAACAACAACAACAACTCTTTTTCGACTACAGCGGCAGCCGGAGGCGATGCTTGACAACATCATCACTTTCAGGACACCACCGTTCCAGCCAGAGACCATTACGGAGGACGAGGGAGCTGCACACTACATGGCATAAATTCCAGACGTAGAGGACGAGTCATCGGACTTCCGAGAGGATCCAGAGGACGAGGAAAGGATCCAGGACTTCAAGACTACGCAGGATTCACAACATCAAGGACTCAGGACCAGGAGAGGGTACGCTGAGGAACCGCTACAATTAAGGTGAAAGAAAGCCATGTATTCCTCATAACAAAAGACTTAATCAAAGACAGATAAACATTGTCAAAAGAAAGACAATAATTTCTAAAAGTGTAATTTATAACTTGTAAATGTAAATGTCTTGTATAGTAATTATAGCATAATTTTTGAATTAATAATTTATTTAAAATATTTAAATTTAAATTGTATAGTAATTATGAAAGCATAATTCTTGGATTAATAATTTATTGAAAATATTTAAATGTAATTTAGAAGGAATAGAAAGTTACTAAAGTAATTAATATAAATGACAAATGCATATATGCAATAACAATAAGATTTATTTTTAAAAAAGAAAGATTTCAGAATATAATATATTACTCATAATATACTGAGTAAGTCGAGAGTCACATTATTAATAATCAAATGTATTTATAATTATAAGAGTATTTTATGTTTGTATGAGAGATGCGATATTACGTGTATGTAATCAATAAGTATGGGTACTGCGAACACCCATACTCATCCAATAATAATGAAGTTTTAATTCGAAATTTATTTTGAAATTTTAATAAATAAATGTTTTAATTATTTTAAACAATTTTACGTGTTGTTATTATTACGATTACACCCATTGAAAATTTGGAACGTATAAATATTTGTGCTACTCAACTGGGGGCTTATCAACGATACATATATCGTTATATATTTTATAATGACTTTACCTCAAGATGTTTTCTCCCTTATAGTATTATTATAAGGGAGAGGTAAAGTCCCTTATATTAAGTATTATAATCCCTTATAATAGTATTATAACAAGAGGGAAAGTCATTATAAAATATATATTATATACATCAAGAAACGGACTGTAGCAGAAAGTGTTAAAATACCCAGAAGTGGAGATCAAATGACAAAAAAAAGTGTACATAGTAATTTATAAATAGAAATATAATACATAAATGTGTAAAACTAGAATATAAGAAATAAGACATTGTGAATAAACCTATTTAACTATGAGGAGGTCTGCGCACCTCAGACAGTTATTTTGTGTCATGGAACTACAGAAAGTGAACGATATAAAATTTTACAAATATAATAAGATCAAACTATAATCATAAAAGTTGTATAGTTTGAAAGTGTGTGAAAGTGAGAATAACAGTGAAATACGGTAAAAAGGAAAAATTGTGTATAATGAAAGTGATGAAACATAATTATAATGAGCATTGAAGGGGATATATAATCTATATGAACCAGTTATATAACACATGTAGTGAAATCAAACAAAGTAAAAAGTTAAAAAATAGAAAATCTTACGTTAAAAAAAAACTTATAATAATATAGTGACGAAGAAAAAATAAAGATCAACAGAATCAAGTGAATTAGAAATTGTGAAACCGAACCTGTGACCCATAACATATTGTTACGACGGTCTACTCGATCGTCGTAGGTACAGTGGAAACAAAATAAGTACAAGACACCAATCAAGTCACTAATCACACCTTTAATTGTTACAGTAAAAGAGTTCGTAATTAACAACACAGTGTCTACAACAAATCAAATGAAAATTGTTCACACGCAATAAAATGTCCACTAATATTAAAACTCAATTGTATTACAATTATACCGTCCGAATATAAAACGCAACACTTCACTAATAATTACTTGAACGTACACAGTAATAACTCGAACCGCTCTGTAAATATATCGCACTAATACTCTCGAACCGCACAGTCAAAAATTCGCCAGTGAACGTCGTTTGTGTACCGGTATTTATAGCTAGTCGAATATCTAGACGATTCCTAATTGCGTCGTAGCGTGCGTATGAACTACGTAATTAACCTTGACACAGTCCGCACGGCTGGCGGCATCGAGAACTTTCTCGTAGATGCGGATACAAGCACGTACACCACACGCATACACTCTGGATCTCTCTGGAACGTTCGACAAACACGTAGATTGTTCGTGATGCCGTAACAATATCATAGCCAAGGCCTTCACTGAAGTAATTAGTGTTTTGGTAAAAAGAAGGGATATTGTTGGAAAAAAATCTAAAAACAAGGCAGAACATAATAATATTACTGCTGAACGTTGATACAAATTAATGACCGATGAAAGATGAGATGATCCAGGAAAACCATTCAAAAAACTAGAAGAATAGTGTTATAATCGAAGGTACAACAAATCTGAAGTCCAGGAGTGAAGAATTAAGCAATAAATGCACAAGAGAACTACCAGATTGGTGAGATTGCTCCAAAGCTAAGCCCGATATTTGAACTACATTACTACATTAATGATCGAGTTACAACCACATAATATGACCAAAACAATATAAACACTATAAAAGTGAATGTTTATTTGTACACTTGTATACGATAGTTATTAGTATTAAGAATTCTCTTGTTAATTGTTATTTTGTATGATCCAAAGAACCTACCATTATTCAACAGACATTCACAACACATAATTACCAAATCTCATTCATAAATATTATATTTTATGTTATATTTATAACTTGTACCATACTTTAACTATACTTTTACGTTAACTCTGAGATTCAGATTGTTCATGTTCTACAACCTAATGAGCCACCACTATTAGAAGAGGACTTTGAATGTCCATATGATTAATCAATGTCAAAATAAAAGGAGTAAAATAAAGAAATAATTGAGTTTGAGAAAAAAACGAGAATAAGGAGTTTGACTATTTATTTTAACAAATAAAATTATAAAATCAAATAGTTAGGAAGATAACTTCCTTTCATTGCAATTGTATTTATACCAAAATTGGCACACAAAGGTGGGCATAACAGGAATCTAAATAATTGTTCATAGTAAAAGAACAAAAAGAAAGAAGCGAGTTACTATTTTTTTAGTTACACTATTATATATATATAATTATAATTATAATTATTTAATATTTATAAAGACTTTACCTCAAGATATATTTTCCTTATTTGGAACATGTTTCGGGAAGCCTTGTGTTCCCATCTTCAGCCTTCCTGATTTTGAACCTTGTGAGGTACTTGTGTGTTGGTTGGTAGTTGCTGTGGTTTCCTGTTGGCTTCTGGTGGTTTAAATTGGTATTATTGTGTGTGATTGTGGTGTGTATATTATATTTTGTGTATTTTCTATGTTGAGTGCTTTGAAAATTGTGTCGTGTTTCAAACCATTCAACATAGAAAATACACAAAATATTAATATATACACCACAATCACACACCACACACAATAATACCAATTTAAACCACCAGAACCCAACAGGAAACCACAGCAACTACCAACCAACACACAAGTACCTCACAAGGTTCAAAATCAGGAAGGCTGAAGATGGGAACGGCTTCCCGAAACATGTTCCAAATAAGGAAAATACATCTTGAGGTAAAGTCTTTATAAATATTAAATATATTTTATACATCAAAAGCAGACTGTAGCAAAAAGTGTTTGAATTATAATTATACATAATAATATATACACGCATATATTTTAAATGTATATAGTATGGATATATTTACGTGAGCTATTTTTTTTATCTGAAATACCCAGAAAATATAACAAAATCAGATGCTTACGTATTTTCGCCCTTTTCCGGAGTCCGTTACACAAAAACACAAAATATGCATAAGATCTTTTTTGTGTAGAATATTATGCGGAACATTTTTTGTAATAAAGGTCCTTGTCAAAAATCGAGTGGTTTTGCAGAAAAATTGAAAAAACTGAAAAACCCGCTAAAAAGTGCTGTTGTGGCGAGTGGTGGGGGTACGCGCACCCCTAGGGGAGGGAGCTTTTTTGTTTCCAACTACTAGACCCCCAACGAGTATTATGGCGAAGTATTAAAACTTTATAAATTATTTCCCCTATTTGCCCTTTTTTGGTCTAATTTGACTAGAGTTTGTTGAAGATTCAAGATGATGCAAAATGAAGCCAGATCCGTTGCATGCACCATGTCCCGTCCAGTTCCTCTTGACATGTTATTGGGATGTCCTCCATCATTTCGATCTCTGTCTTCAGTTTACTGGGTAACCAACAACTGCGACCTCTCACACTTGTGCTGTCCTGTATACCTTAGACCAGTGGTTCCCAAACTTTTCATTTCGCGGACATTACAAATACAATTAGCTTTAACAAAAACAAAGTACTGGAATCTTATATACATTTTTTTTAGATTCTAAAATTTAACTTTTAGAGCATAACAAATCTGAGAACATTACGGTAGGCTATATTCTATTTTTTCTTAAAAGTGTTCGCGGACCCCCTGAAACATTGTTGCGGACCCCACTTTGGGAACCACTGCCTTAGGCCATTACCTTGAGAATTTTACGAGGTTATGTCACGACCATAAGACGTTCTTGATCGGTGTCTGAATGGAAACCGTACATGATATCTCATTAAGCATGATAGATGCTGTATGATCTAATGACGTCATGTCGGACTGTAGAATATTGTAATCTGATTGGGAAATAAGACCTCTGTAATTATCTCGTAAGCAAAATTTGTCCAAACCTCTTCTAACAGTAGAGCACAGCTAAAAATGCGTACCTTCCGGTTATCGCAGTTTGACTTGCGAATTACATTATGACTATTTGAATCCACGATTATGATATAGGGCCTACTGCTCTTCTTCATTGTGCACAGTAAACATTGCTTGGTAGAGTCTCTATAAAGGGTTACATTCTTATTACCCTCGGCCAAGTGTTTTTACCGATACGGGTACTGTAATAATGTGTTTGTTTAATAATAAATCAGGTCGCTAAGGAATATCTTCGGCTTAGCAGAACCGCCGTGAGTAGATACGATATATATATATATATATATATTAGTTTTCACTTACTGAGAGTGTTCAGTTGTAAACATAGAGGTAGTAAGCACAAATCATTTTATAAGTATAAATTATTGGATAGTCACTGTACTTTCTAAAACTTATGGATTTAAGTGGCATAATGTAATTCGCAATTCAAGTCACATGGTATCTAACTCTCTCGAAAACAGGAAGGTAGACATTTTTAGCATATGGTTAACAGTTTGGAAAAATTTTGGGTTCGAGGTTTTATTGCCTGAATGAATACGACTCCTGATTATTATCTTTATCCGTTTTACATACAACTAATCATGCTATTTACAAATAAGATCTCTTAATTTTAACAAATTTTAATACGTGTCTGAAATTAGTGCGATCGTTGTATGCAATTGTATTCAATTTACTCTGATAAATTGCTTTGATTCAAGACAGATGGGTGGGTTAACAAACAGAGGTTACCGTTTCGCTTGAAGTGTTTTCTCTGCTCGTCTAGTGAAGATCAAAGATCAGCGCAGCTGCACCGTTACGACATGCATTCTTCCAAATTCTAAGAACTATTCTCAACAAGACTTAAAATGTATTTCTTAGTAATGATGAAGACTTATGAACGTTAAAGTTATTCTCTGTGCCCTGTACACCAATTTTTAATAACTCCTATTATTTTCACTTCAAGAACTTCGATAACTTTATCTATAATGCATGATAGTAGGCCTACAGAAATAGACAGTTAGTTGTTAACATTTTTACCAAGTTTACATTCTTAATTTTCTAACTAACATCGTCCGTCCAAATTGGTTACATCAGTTACATTTTTCACCGGCATCTCCTTGCTATTCCTAACGCAGTCCTGTCCATTATATTTTGTTGATTCTGGTATTTCTGTGATTTTCATGTCACTAACCACGATATACGTATCTAAATCACCGAAGAAAAACACGGATTCAGAACTTTACGTTTCAAAATGCAGGAGAAGTCACTGTGTTGCTCGCCTTCCAAATGCTTTTCTTCCTGACTTTGTTCGATTAAAGCATAACGTCTCATCATTTGTTCACACACGCGTGCGTTCAACGTTTACACTGGCTGCCTCTCCTATCTCTTGTGGAAGACCAGCTCACGCCCCTGCCGAATAAAATATCATATAAAAATGGCAATTATGTACTCTACATGCTCCCTTCATTACGTGTTGCTAATTACTTTGTTACGTATAATTGTCATTGTTATTCCCACCTCCTATGGTGGCTATTACGTTACATTTTATGTTTAATTATTACTATTGTTATGCCCCAGTGGCGTATCTAGAATTTGCTCGGGGGGGGGTCCGATCGAGTCGGCTTCATACATAAGAAAAAAACAAGTTACGACTAATCAACATTGCTATCTTTAAAGTGGTTGAAAAACGGGGTCTTTTGCGTTATACGACCACAAAGCATTGGCATTGGCATTTTGTTCATATTTCATTAAACTGAGTGTAGTTCTCAGAATTTGCTATCTCTGTTTACTGATTAGTTAAAAGCTGCGTCCAGTCTCGCCTCTGTGTGTGTGTGTGATTTATACGAGTTGATTATAGAAACAAAAGCGAGTAATGGTAAAGGCAGTCAGCGGGTCTTTTCTGTTTTGTAACAATATCATAATAGTGAAATAGTTTTTCCAGTCGGTCATAGTGTGCGTACTCATGTTGAGCTCGTCTGCACAAAACTTTGATGTGGTGTATACCTTAGTCCACGAAAAAACAAACAATACAACGGTGTCACAAGACAGCCTGCTGCCCTCTAGCCACGTACCGTTACGTAAACCGACGGTCGTCCTACACTGTGTTTTACCACATCTCCACCTACAAATTTTTTCAGACAGCTGAAGAGTCATTTCATGACCATTCGCACAGTATCGTCTTTTGTGTAAAACACCTTTGTCCTTCAAAAACTGCACTCCCTTCTCATTACTACTTATTTCCCGCACTAAATGAAATAAAGACATGTTGCTGAACGCACCGACAAGACATGAATGACCTACGACTACAGACGGTGGAGCGATAAGATAACTTATAATTATTCTTGTATAGTGTACGACAGTCTGTAAATGAGAGAATATCATTTTAACTAATCAGTAAACAGAGATAGCAAATTCTGAGAACTATACTCAGTTTAATGAAAGATGAACAAAATGCCAATGCCAATGCTTTGTGGTCGTATAACGCAAAAGACCCGAAAAACGTACGATAACATCCTGAAATCAATCCCATTAAAGTAACCGGTAATAGCACAATTAAAAAAGCGTTATTGAAACATTATTTAGAAGATACTTATTGATTGAATTGATTTTTCATAGGTATTTCATATTTCAAACGTAGATACAAATGCTGTGTAATAAACCTGTATGTAGGTCTATATTTAAAAAAGAGTCACTAATATAATAGCGAAAAAATAATAAATTAGCCTAAAACTTAAGAGATTAACCAAATTCGTCAACTTTTTTTACCGTATGTGGGGGAGGGGGGCCCGTTCCCGTTCGTACCCTCCTAGATACACCCCTGTGGTGCCCACCTATTAAGATGCATCCTCGCCCCCAGCCGTTTACAAATCCTAGTATTACCACTGGGAAAAGTTATAGAAATTTTGTACAACGACGTTTAGATGAATCAGGAAATTTAAGTGTTTTAAAATACCGTTAATCAGAGTTACTTTAAATAAGACAGAAAACCTTTAAAATAATTAAACGAATCCACAAAAATATGAGTTATGATTTGTGAGGGAGTGAAGAAGACAATAATACTTTCTACGGCGTATATTGTGGTGTGTGTGTGTGTGTGTGTGTGCGCGCGCGCGCTTGTGTTTAGTGTTGCGTACAAATACGATGTTGGCGGCCAAACTCAAAATCGCTGTGTGTGAATAAAATGAGCCGACGCTATTTCTGGAGCAGAAAATGATATTTTCGCTTCACGAAACGTAAACAGTTCACAGAATATGAACTTTAATAACCACGCGGCTCCAAAAGCGCTTGCCGTGATTCACGCTCGGCCCAACAGCCGTATGTGGGACATGATTCGGGGCGCACGGCGTAAGGTGCCAAACAGGAAGCGCTGACGATGGCGTTAATGACGGTGCAGTCATCTGACTTGTTTACTCGGTACGATCACAACGTCACTCCAACAACGCAGCACTGCCGCTTCTAGGAAACCGTATATTTGTTGCTTTACAAAACAAAAAACTGTGGACGTCGCGCACGAGCGCCAAACTATATATTATTGTCTTATATCAACTACACGACAACAGACAACATTATAAACAATCAATCATGAAATAAGAAATTGCAGTAGTAAGTTCTGCGTACTAAATGCGTGTGTCGTTACTGCTGTTTGCCCAATTATGCGATAATGAGCTCAATACGGACGAGTGGGATGGCAGGTCAGACTTCGGTACATAAGCCGAAATCTTGGTGGTCTCATCGAGAAAGCCGGTCTCATTCACATTTGGAATCAATAAACAAAGCACATTATAGCTATAGATGTTTGATAAAGCTAAGTAAGGCTGATTCACAAGATCAAAATGATCGCTGCCTCTACATGCGCGATCTGTAATAACATCGTATTTAATGTTATACGATGTGAGCATTGTTTTTAACTTATCTAGAGCTCAAATTATTGCTGTCTCCCGATAAGTGCTTCAGTAGCTTTCCTACTGATCGTAAAACTAGTGGAAGGAAACAAACCGACTTCCATACAAGAATTTACACTCCACTATTTCAAGGTCGTTATAGACTGTAGTCTATTACGCCGACTCTCGCCCGTAAATCCTGAAATAAATGTTAGGCTAGAGCTTAAAGTGACAATGCCGTCAAGAGGTGCCAAAGTAAAAAGGCATAACTACTGGATAAAGTATTGTGTGTGAGTGTGTGTATGTGTTTTGGGGTCAAATAATCCTACCTACGTATACACCAATATCTGGAGATGGCTTAATGTTATATTCCTATTTCCCTTCCCCAAATGTTTTGGAAGTAATTCGAAGTGCTACGTAAAATAAAAGTTCAGAAATTTGCTGAGGGAGATACTAAGGGTATGATATGATTAGACGGAGGACAAAGCTCTGGCCGGTAATGTAATAAGCTACTGAAACAGTACGTAATTCCCACTCATTGCTATTAGAATGTACCAAGGCTTGAAGTAACAAAAGGTTTAACGCAAGTGTGATCCATAGTGCCTACTTTAGACAAGCGACATGGTCTGCAAACCTCAATGAACAATAAGAGTCTTGGGATTTCGATATTTATCTTGAAAAACAGAACAGCCGGTAATGGAAATGAAGCAGTGACTGCATGACTGTGAATACATGCACTATAAATATATTTTTTAAGTATCTTTGTGTGACATTGACAAAAGATCGTAGAAATTCTGAAGATATCAGCAACAAAATAAAACAAGGGAAGATGGTAATAGGGCAGCTGAATTCTGCACTTTGGAGTAAAAAAAAAGCTACAAAATCAGAATTAACTCTGCCACCTTATAAAGCACAGTCTGAAACTCGGAAGGTTAAACAGCGATATTTCCGAAGACTCCTAGTAGTGGAGATGGACTTCTGGTGAAAGGTGCAATGGAGTATCCACTACCCTATACGTTAGAGACGAAGACATTCGGGGCTAAATTCTTGTAGACAGAACAATATTCTATACCTCACGCCTCGAAAGGTAGGCTATATTCTTTGCCTCTCCACATGGTATGACCACGTGGATGATAGCTGAGCCAGAGATAGTTGTTAAACTGGACTGCAAATTGAAGAAGAAAAAGGGGCAAACCCAGAAGGTCGTGGAAAGAGGACAGTTACTATGAGGTGGGGAAAAAAGAGGTTTACATCAAGGAGAAAGGTACGGCAGAAAACTCTGGTGAGCAGAAGAATGCGAGGTACTGCAGTGGGTGTGCGAGCATTAACACATGGATGGATGGATAACCCGCTCAGAGAGTAACAAGCGTGTGGTGAGACCATGAAAGACTCATAACATGGCTGTTTTGGTTTTAGGTAGAAATCATCGATGTGTTATAGAGAAATAAGGTACACCGATGGTGTGACGATAGTGGCAAGATGACCCTGAAGAAGAACCGTGCAGAGAAAAATGAATGGTAGAACCTAAGGCTACGACCTATGCTCAATACCGACCGCAAGAAAGCTGAAGAAGAGAACAAACAACAATCAAAATAAGTGTTCATAAATGTTTGACAGTGTTCTGATACGTACACTACTATTTACCGGAATGAGGGTAAAAACATACGTCATAACGATTAAGAGTTCTTTGTTAACTTCGATTTCTCAATAAATCAGAAAGTGAACGTTGAATGTGTAACAAGTTTTAACGATAGCAAGCTTTACTGTTGTTAAATTTTATGATAAACTGATCTGTCATTAGAAAGTGTGTGTAAGACTCTTGTACGTTACTAGTAGTGGCATCACGTATTGATTATAACGTGTTTTGATTTCAATATTAGGATACTCACCCGTGACAAGTTGACGAGTGGCAGTCTCGTCAGTCTGTCAGCACACTACATAATGCATTGACCACGAATAACAGAGGTGGCTACAATTTCGGTTTGGAAAACAATTTACACATGCAATACGTATACAATTTACACGTTTGAATAATTTTTAGAGTGATAAAAAATATGATCGAAGGTGACGAAATTAACTGTTTTGAACAATAATTTATCGTGACGTCTGGGTATATATTTAAATTGCTAACGATCTAACTCAACAAATCAGAACGTTAACTAGTCGAAACGACGACTGACCGATTCCTTAGAACGAATGTGGAACATTTTGTGAAGTCCACAAATCAATACCATCTCTCTGCGGCGGATCCCATCAAATCATTACCAGTGTTAAATAACTAATCTCTGTCAGTTGTTGGAATAATCATGGAATTTAGAAACACAGACTTCTGGATTGGGGTTTACCGACAACACATCATCAGTGTTGGGTGCCCAGCTATAGTCGCCTGTCGGTTAATTTGTTTCAGCGCTTTTTGCACGTATTCAAGCGTGCGGTGGTCAGTCATCGTGCTGGCCGTTATTTCTTGGTTTCGAACAATTTCCCATGTTTGTTATTGCCACAAAAGTCCGATCAATTAACGTGATCGATCCGAACAGTTGATTTACGCAGTACTGTTGGGCAATGAAAATATAGGCGACTGTCAGTTGACGCGACATCCAATCTGTTCCCATCAAATGATGGCTGTCCGAATCACACAGCAGACAGAAAGTTTGTGTAGGTTTTGCTGGATACTATAGACAAGGGGTCTCCAAAGGTTTTCATTTGAGGGCCGAATTGAAATATCTTGGAAGTCAGGCGGGCCAACAACAAATATATATAGTAAACTTATTTTTTTTAAGTTAACGATACGATCAAGTCAATAAAATAAGTATTTAAATAAAAATTAAGCAGACTTATCCAAAGAAAACAAATTTATTTATTCAAAATAATGTAAATAAAAGTAAGGAAAAAATAATATTCAAAGATAAATTCAAAATTACGACTAAAAACCACGGCCGAACAGCTCGGTTTTTAGTCGTAATTTTGGATTTATTGACACCGTCCGCGTGAGCTTCAGACAAAAGTTAACATTCAAAGATATTTCATATGTATTATTTTTTGGCTTTCTTATATAGGCCTACGTATGGGATGTGTGGAGTCTCTTCTGACATATGTCTGTCCATTTTGGGTCAAATTTTGATGCTCCTATCACTAGAACGGATTTCAAGTGTTCGTATGAAAAGTTAGTCCTGTACTTTGATTTTACAAAGTTCATTTTTGAAAAGCGTGATTCATTCAAGGCAGCCAGACGAACAAGCACATTAACCACGTAAATGTTTTAAACTTGTACAGAATATTATAACATTTTACTGAGATTATTCCTTGTTTAGATATTTAGTAAATGTTATAATATTTAAAGTATTTTGACGATCTATTTCAAAAACTGTTGGAGACCCCTGCTATAGACGATAGATAACAGCAATTTAACTAAACGAAACGTCAACTATTCGGCTCATTTGTAGCAGAAGAGTAAAAAATAATATTTTCAGGGTATTGAAGCGTCCGGCTTACTCTTAGGGTACTTTTGTTCTGACTTTGTTCTCCGATTCCCTGATCATCGGTTCAGCCTTCAGAGGAGAACGTGCCTCTCTTTGATTCTTTTCACTGCATACCGTGCAGGTGTCCACCCTATGTGATTAAATGTCACGGAAATATAAACACATTGTCGCTCTCTTGGAGTACAAAACGATCGCTGTTGGCAAAGAAAAAAAAATATATATATAAGAATTAGTACTTTGTATATTTGAGATGAATATACAAGGGACTTATACTTTTAAAATTTGTTTGTTACTTATAAATTGTTTTTGAAAATTTCCCAGAAATCTTTCTTTTCCGAAGGATACGTCTCTATAAACACTGCTTTATACCCATAAACACGTCTCTATCCCCCCATAGTTTTCGGGCAACTGGGCAGTGATAGCAATAATAAAGAAGTCATTGAGTACATAACAATAATGGGTTATTTATATATATATATATAAATATGTGTGTGTGTGTGTGTGTGTGTGTGTGTGTGTGGCCTACCACCAAAATAGCTTCAGGATTACGAGGAAGGATAATTTGAGGTGTACGCCACACGAGGAGGACAGCGTGTCCGACACTACGTCCCAGCCGCCCATTACATCAGGATGTTATCCCAGGTACTTATTTCCACAGGCTGAGTTGACCAGCCGCCTCCATTGTTATGGTGCTGCCCGGGAGCTGAACCCGGAACCTCTAGGTAGCGCCGCACCTACATGTCTGCTAAACTGCCAACTACGATACATAAGAAGACGAGATATTTGTGTAGGGGAACAGACACGGGAAATTGATAGTAAAACACCGACGAAGAAACCGCGATATATCCAGAATATAAATTTTTGAAAAAAAAGTTTGATATAAGCAACACATATGACAAATAGGCCTAAATATGTGTTTTCTTTATATTAATAAAATTACTGTTATTTCTGAGTGACAGTTAGTAAAACAGAAGTGGACAACAATTTGTCATGAAATGCGGTGCAGCAGCCAGAGTCGCGGCTGTTCGTTACACGTCACATTTCGCGTTTACGTTACACCTGGAACTGTACAGTAATTACGCCACGAAATCAATCCTAATGAGGCCACGAAAATAACTGTTACAAAGTCTAATTACTATTTACGTAGGAAAACTTTTGTGTTGACACAATTACAACACACGTGTCGGTGACTTTTGCGTCGCAACTGTGTGCGTACAATAAGTGAGCGACGGTGTGAACAGTTTTACACAGCAACGGAAGTTATCTTGTTGAACGTGGCTCTATCGTCTTAGGGGCAAGCTACATGTCTACGTATAAAATGACCTAAGAAAAACGATTTCAGCCATCAGGGCATTAATTGAGTCGCTCATTTTATAACTCCATTCATTATATTTAACAAATAACATTCGTAACGAAAGTAGAAATAAAGCAAAATATAGAATGGAATACAAGAAAGCTGTAAAATTACAGAAACTCTGTTGAAATTGCTATTATTAGCCGGGCTGTTAGGCCGTAGTCCACAGCTGTTGACAAACGTTTCGGCCCCATCATCGGAGGCCATCACCAGTGTCTAAGATTGGCACAGTGTCTGCCAATTCATTCCAGACATGAGATGGCAGACTATGACAGACTAGGTAGATAAAACTATCATTGACTCTACCTCATCTCTGAGGTGAATTAGCGGACACCGTGCCAGTCTTAGACATTGATGATGGCCTCCGATGATGGGGCCGAAACGTTTGTCAATAGCAACAACAACTGCGGACAACAGCCCGACTAATAATATCAATTTCAACAATGTTGAAGCCGCCCGTGAAAGCTTAAGAACTTCCATACAGAAACTTTATTCGCCATAAGTGGTCACGAGACATTACTAAGGGTCTTTAAAAAATTGTACTTGTAAATCTTTGGTGAATAACGTTGTTCCCTGTGGATCTGAAATATGGAAATAGCTGACAGACTATTACAGAAAAGAATAATGGTCACTAAAATGGATGCTCTATCAAGATCAGTAGAAAAGTCTAGCTTAGAGAGACAAACAAAAATACTCGTGCGAAAATGAGACACCGCCACTGTCGGTGGTGCAGAAACATAAACATCTTACGGACTGAGACACCGCCACTGTCGGTGGTGCAGAAACATAAACATCTTACGGACTTTTGCATAAAATGTAAGTCACAAGACTAACAAAACAAACCATAATGAGACACCGCCACTGTCGGTGGTGCAGAAACATAAACATCTTACGGACATTTGCGTAAAATGTAAGTCACAAGACTAACAAAACAAACCATAATGAGACACCGCCACTGTCGGTGGTGCAGAAACATAAACATCTTACGGACTGAGACACCGCCACTGTCGGTGGTGCAGAAACATAAACATCTTACAGACGTTTGCGTAGAATGTAAGGCACAAGACTAACAAAACAAACCATAATGAGACACCGCCACTGTCGGTGGTGCAGAAACATAAACATCTTACGGACGTTTGCGTAGAATGTAAGTCACAAGACTAACAAAACAAACCATAATGAGACACCGCCACTGTCGGTGGTGCAGAAACATAAACATCTTACGGACTGAGACACCGCCACTGTCGGTGGTGCAGAAACATAAACATCTTACGGACGTTTGCGTAGAATGTAAGTCACAAGACTAACAAAACAAACCATAATGAGACACCGCCACTGTCGGTGGTGCAGAAACATAAACATCTTACGGACGTTTGCATAAAATGTAAGTCATAAGACTAACAAAACAAACCATAATGAGACACCGCCACTGTCGGTGGTGCAGAAACATAAACATCTTACGGACATTTACGTAAAATGTAAGTCACAAGACTAACAAAACAAACCATAATGAGACACCGCCACTGTCGGTGGTGCAGAAACATAAACATCTTACGGACGTTTGCGTAGAATGTAAGTCACAAGACTAACAAAACAAACCATAATGAGACACCGCCACTGTCGGTGGTGCAGAAACATAAACATCTTACGGACTGAGACACCGCCACTGTCGGTGGTGCAGAAACATAAACATCTTACGGACGTTTGCGTAGAATATAAGTCACAATACTAACAAAACAAACCATAATGAGACACCGCCACTGTCGGTGGTGCAGAAACATAAACATCTTACGGACTGAGACACCGCCACTGTCGGTGGTGCAGAAACATAAACATCTTACGGACGTTTGCGTAGAATGTAAGTCACAAGACTAACGAAACAAACCATAATGAGACACCGCCACTGTCGGTGGTGCAGAAACATAAACATCTTACGGACTGAGATACCGCCACTGTCGGTGGTGCAGAAACATAAACATCTTACGGACTGAGACACCGCCACTGTCGGTGGTGCAGAAACATAAACATCTTACGGACTGAGACACCGCCACTGTCGGTGGTGCAGAAACATAAACATCTTACGGACGTTTGCGTAGAATGTAAGTCACAAGACTAACAAAACAAACCATAATGAGACACCGCCACTGTCGGTGGTGCAGAAACATAAACATCTTACGGACTGAGACACCGCCACTGTCGGTGGTGCAGAAACATAAACATCTTACGGACGTTTGCGTAGAATGTAAGTCACAAGACTAACAAAACAAACCATAATGAGACACCGCCACCGTCGGTGGTGCAGAAACATAAACATCTTACGGACTGAGACACCGCCACTGTCGGTGGTGCAGAAACATAAACATCTTACGGACTGAGACACCGCCACTGTCGGTGGTGCAGAAACAAACATCTTACGGACGTTTGTGTAGAATGTAAGTCACAAGACTAACAAAACAAACCATAATGAGACACCGCCACTGTCGGTGGTGCAGAAACATAAACATCTTACGGACTGAGACACCGCCACTGTCGGTGGTGCAGAAACATAAACATCTTACGGACTGAGACACCGCCACTGTCGGTGGTGCAGAAACATAAACATCTTACGGACTGAGACACCGCCACTGTCGGTGGTGCAGAAACATAAACATCTTACGGACTGAGACACCGCCACTGTCGGTGGTGCAGAAACATAAACATCTTACGGACTGAGACACCGCCACTGTCGGTAGTGCAGAAACATAAACATCTTACGGACTGAGACACCGCCACTGTCGGTGGTGCAGAAACATAAACATCTTACGGACTTTTGCGTAGAATGTAAGTCACAAGACTAACAAAACAAACCATAAAGTGGCCGTCACAGTGGCCAAAGATAAAGGAAAAGACCTAGATACAATAAGAATAATATAAGAAGGAAACCCACGAGCGGGAGATATTTTCTTGGAAACTCATGGAAAAATATAAGACATCAGAAGTTACAACAGATCTGTTATACAAACTGTTATGTCTGTTGTTATATCTGTTATACAAATTGTTATAATCATACGTTTGCTTATGGAACTTGCACGCATAATAAATAGTCTACTGGCTAAAGTCGATTGCCTCTCGTCGAAGAAATCGTCAGTGGTTGATAAAACATAGTGCATGTAAATTTTTTCCGCAAAATAAAATTCAAAATACATATAACTTAGTTTTAGTATAAAATGAACTTGGTTGCAATTAAATATCCAACTGTTGAAGTTGCTGAATACTTAGAGTCTCACCGTTTGCCTCTGTCCACACATTTACCGAGTACAGCTTCTATCTGGACTCTAAAATCAACGCCACTTTCAAACGTCTACGTAGAGAATTTTAGACAGAGATACCACTGGATACCACTTTCTGCTTTGGCAACGGCTTGTGACGGGTGTTTGGCAGAGGTTCCCTTATAAATGAGCACAAGTATAAAAACGATACCTTACATTTATACCACACTGATGACGCTAGTCTCACACACACATGCACGCACGCACGCAGCTTCCCATCTTTCCGCTTTCACGCTATACGTGTGTTTGTTTCGTAACGACATTTGCCGTTTTCTAGTGCCTTCGTTCTTGTCATCATAACGACCTGTTAACATACGAAGCGCCATTAAACTGTAAAAAGTTTATTCGTCTTTCCACATCACTACTGTATCTCCCAATATACTTTTATACGTACATAGGTATGTTTCATCATACTGGTCTTTCGTTCGTTCTTTCGGAATACAATCTGGTATTAAAGATAATAACAGTAGTGTTAGAAGACTATTGTTTGTTTCTTTACTTTTTTGAAGAGTAATTTTATGTTTGCTCAGTGAAACACGAAATAAAAATAGAAACGGCAGACAAACTGAAAACCACAAGAAGGTGGAAGAGCTGAAACCAGGGAGACTAGTAAAAGTGGGCACCAACGGACCCCAAACCAGAATTCTCACATTTTATTCGGCCTACAATAAAACATAGGGAAAATGAAGTCGAAAGAATAGGAAGTAAGGTGGGGATATAAATAGGTAAAAATAAATAAAAATAAAGATATACGCCTACTATCTAGGACAGGTAGAGAGAAGTGTGTGGTGTGTGTGAGAGAGAGAGAGAGCGAGAGAGATGGGGGGAGAGAGAAAGGGGGGAGCGTGCAAGAGAAAGATATAGAGAATGATAGGGAGAAGCAGAGTGTAAGAATGATATCTCTTAAAGATGACTACAACTACTCGCCAGAAACGGCCGCATGAAAGAGAAGAAAACTGCTAAAGAAGAAATCTACAATCATAAACTTCAAAAACTAAGGTATTGCAATAGTGTTGTCTGCAGCACTGTCCTTCTTTTGTATTCTCTGGGCAACATCGCATCCTCTGACACTGCGACGATACGGCAGTCACTAAGAGAAATCTGAGTCGATATGCCGCAGCCTGAGTCTTTTTGTACGCCTCGACCTTCAATGCGTCTGATCTGATTGCCGCACAGTACAGCAATGCAGACGACGGTGATGAGGCAAGTAGTACCACTCTCCTGGTTAGTTTTAGGCCTCCAACATTGGGCATTAGTCTTATTGCTAGTATGTTCTGTGTCATAGCGGATGTTGTTTAACTGTATAATTACGATATAGG
Organism: Magicicada septendecula; assembly: GCA_034769895.1. Classification (NCBI taxonomy): domain Eukaryota; kingdom Metazoa; phylum Arthropoda; class Insecta; order Hemiptera; family Cicadidae; genus Magicicada; species Magicicada septendecula. The sequence continues at coordinate 216,231,962 of CM068374.1, forward strand.
CTACGATTATATCTGTATAATATAAATTACGTTTCGTATAATAATGACGTTTGTATAATTACCAAGTTCAAGTACAACAGTCTCCATATAGTGGTGTGTGTGTGTGCGCGCGCGTGTGTGTGTGGGTTGGAGGGGGGGAGATTAAAATATAGAAATGCGGGTACTAATACAGGTCTACAGCAAACGTTGAATGAGACGTCCAGTACCTTCATATGGTGCCAAAGGTTAGACATCTTGGTCGACAGGTAACAAAGAACCTGCAACGCACATTCGTTTGGAGCGTTTAAGCGTGCACGTGGTGTCATACTTTTCGAGTGAAATATGCGTCTTGCACAGTGCGCCGTCGTAACGAATTCCACACTCATTAGCACTGCGGCAATGAATCACAGCAATTAGACAGAAACCGTTTTGCGTAGGTTTCTCATTAAAATTCAGTAATCGCTCTGCCAGTCACAATCCTACAACTGCCAGCTTATCAAATTCTTGGACGCGCAACATGCAGTTCGCTTGTAGGACCATGTTGTGTCACCGTGTAATGTTTTACATATTGGAAGGTGATTTTGCTCGTGCGCGTACGCGCGGCCGTCTTGTTTGTTGTCTTTTCCCGGTAGTAATATCAAATTACACACAGGCGCTGAATCGCCTGATCTTCTGTTATTAACCTCGGAACAACCTTGTGTAACACGTCAACATTTATTAATTTTAAAACACATTTTTCCACTGATGACATGAATACGTAAAGTTAAAAAAAGTTCGTGAATGACGCAAATCGCATAGGCTTACTTAAAAACAAACTTTTATTTTCTATAATATTAATAACAGAGATACAAATCGCACTAATTATCTGCAACTTAATTGAAAACTGTTAGCTTCAACAGAAATGTGTTGGTAATAACTAATAAGTATGAAGGGGCAATGTGTAGAAGAAGCTTGTGATTTTATGTTGCTCAACGACAAGTGGCCACTGCAAATACTAAGAAACGTCGACCATCAGAACGCAGCGCACTGTAAAAAGTAAACAGAGTTATACAAAAACTTTATCTACGAAATAGACAGGTAAATATGAGATTGTAGCTCCCTAAAATAGGATACCCTCCTGCTATGGTACAATAAGTCTAGCTAATAGGCCTTCAGTAGGCCTACTACGGTTATCTACAGATAACGGTTTTCTGCGCAAGACGTTTCTGCCTTCCAGTTCTGGTTTAGCGCAGATAAGCCAGATCATCAAACGTAGCAAATACAGTAGATAATCAAACCGGAGTGTTCTACTAAAACCAGCAGTTGACGGACGAAAACGACACGTTTACCGATTATAATTGAAAATTTGCGGCGTGGAATACGGTGACACTGCTATATCCGGAAGCTATATACATACAAAAAAGGACTAATACGGCAATGGACATGTCAGCAGGATAAAAGACGAAAGAGAAACAATGAAATTAGTGCTAGTGACTGGAAGGTTACAAAGAGGTAGACCCAGAATGAGATGTAGATGATACTGAGAATGAATAGAAGATGGGGAGCAGAAGATTTCGGAGGAAAAAGTTCGAAAAGAGGAGACGGTCAAAAAGACTAGGGCCCACCACTGTCTTAATTCCTAGAGAAAAAGCTGAAGAAGAATCTGTATCGAGAAGTGTAAATCGGGTGCTATAACTGATGCTGACCTGCTACTCTGACTTATCATCTTTTAGGCCTATTCCTTATGAATTATGAATGTGCTTATGTAAGTATCCCACGAATTTAACTTTGAATTATCATTAGTTTCAAGAATACTTGACTCGTTCACTGGCTTCCAGTTTAACTGTAGGTCACGTTAGCATTTTAACACTCGATCCGGTTATGTGGACAAATCAATTGTAAGTATACTCGGACGTTGGCACAGAGCGCGAGAGGTTACCTACTTGTATTTATATTCGGAAAAGCTATTAAATTGAATTAACGAGATCGTTATTTAATTTAGCAATGACAGGAAAATGCTAAGGAAAAAATTAATTGCCGCGTCCATAAAACGGAAATAATTTATTATTCTTTAAGCAGTCAAATAAAACCGGACCGGTTCCAAGAAAGAAACCATTAATGCAGGTGTCTGCGAGCTTTATTATACACGACAGTAGCTATCTTAATGGCTTCCAGTTTGTGATTTAAAAAAAAAACATAATTATATCAATAGAAACAAAATTTTTACGGAGGCTCATGATTTCGCAAAATATACAGAACACGCATGAATGCAACGCTACTAGAATAAGAACGGTACTGATTTTAACACATGGATTATTTTACGATTAAAGTTTCTAAATTAACCACATTTAAAATAATAAACTTTCGATCATTTAATACTCACCGGTCTTATGCGTTTGATGGAAATAGCGCCGTGGTCCTCCCTGTCTACAACACCCCCTCACGTAACCCATCTGTCAGTTTTGGTTCAGGATGGATTTCCTGACTATAGTATACCCCTATGTGTTATTTCTGCAGAATACCAAACCGCTCTTTGTAAGCTCGTAATTGATTTTGAAAAAACTTTCGGTTCAGTCAACCGTGGGAAGACGTGGAAAGAAATGAGGCAATTTGAGTGATTCCACAGATTATTCAACTGACATAATATAAATATCACTATAATACTGACGACTCGGAACACTAAGTTTTTTATAAGTAAAAACGTAAAGTTTTACCTTACAGCTTAAACTGGCTTTCACCTATAGAAGGCTTCATCAGAGGCTGTCGTAGGTAGCGTTGTTCGTCTTGTTGTTGGCGACGAGATAGTTTTTCGAAAGATCGAAGCTGTGTGTGTGTGTGTGTGGTGAGATGTGTTCGAATAATGCGTGCGATTTGAATTGTGTCTGTTCGTTTAGGATGTCGTTTTTATTTGTTTTTGTGTGTTTGTATATTTCTAATTGTTCTAGAGTGTCTAGTTTTCGGCCTTTTGTGTGTACGTGTAGTATGTTCATGTTATTGTCGATGTTTTTATATGTGTGGTTTGCTTCAATGAGGTGGTTTGCGAAGGTAGATTCTGTAGTGGTGTGGAGTGCTTTTGTGTGTTCAATGTATCTCTGTTTGAAGCTACATTAACATGAACATACTACACGTACACACAAAAGGCCGAAAACTAGACACTCTAGAGCAATTAGAAATATACAAACACACAAAAACAAAGAAAAACGACATCCTAAACGAACAGACACAATTCAAATCGCACGCATTATTCGAACACATCTCACCACACACACACAGCTTCGATCTTTCGAAAAACTATCTCGTCGCCAACAACAAGACGAACAACGCTACCTACGACAGCCTCTGATGAAACCTTCTATAGGTGAAAGCCGGTTTAGGCTGTAAGGTAAAACTGTACGTTTTTACTTATAAAAAACTTAGTGTTCCGAGTCGTCAATATTATAGTGATATTTAGTTAAGTAACGGACACGTCATGGACAACGAAATCCAAGAATTAGACATAATATGTTACATATAAGACATACATGTGCCAAGTGGAACAGTATGCTACACTGTCCCAGACTATAACTGCGCAGACAGGAGGGTAACAACGTTATCTTCTATCGTCAGTTTTGTTCCAGGTGGTAATAGACAGCGTGCTTGGAAGGGCAATAAACAGATTGAAATATACAGTGGTAGGGTCAATACACACCTAGAGCGCCAACGCGTTTGGGTACTGAAATTAGAAAATTAGCATTAGCAAATTAGCCTTTTCATTGGACAACTGGAATTATTAGACGCGACTCTCCCTCGTAGTTTCTGGGGTTGTAGAGTGGGAATGTGCAATTCATGTAGGCCTAACTATAGGCTACTGCTTAACTTTAAGCACGAACTAATGAGAGTCCCTGTGACTGCTTAAACGTCATGTGATTAGGTCTATCGTAATCTCCCCTCAACCATTAGGCCCACGGCCTGTTACCGAGTGGTAAACCTCACACGACACCATTTCCAGAGAAAACAAGTCTGCCATTTAACCACGTGCAGTGACGAGTTGCACGGTGAGAAGCGTGTTGTGTGTTTTTACGTGTAGATGTCGCTTTGTTACTGATTTAAATCCGTTTTCTCAGCCCGGCTGGTGTTGGAGTGACTCGATTTGAACCGAACCCGCAGCACAGAACCACTGGCGTTACTAGGAACTGGTGCTCTGAGGGGGGGGGCTGACATTAGCTTGAATGTTGGATTCACCTTTATTTTATTCATGTACAAATATTATAATTCCTTTTATTTCTACAAATATTTATAAGACTTATTTTAACACACACAAGTGGATTGTAAATATGCTTACTTTAAGTGATTATGGAATTCTGTTGAAATTTCTAATTACTCTGGAGGGGTGATCACCTGACCCCCCCCCCCCCGTGGTTAGATTATTGCACAGAATTACGAATTAATGTAATGGAAACCGAGGTCTGAGCTCTTTCCAACGTGAACATAGCATGTAAAAATTTATATGTTTTTGCGACGAGTAAAGTTACTTAAGACAATTAAAAATTAATAAAAGCCAATTACAGTAGTTTGTAACAACCGGAGTCAAAATAGAAACTAGACTAGCAAACGAGAGGCGATTAAAAAAAAAAAACACTACGAGGTTTGATGTTCTTGTTCCCATACCTGATTTCTCACTTTCTGCCCCCATGAGTGACAGATTTGAATGACTTCTGTTGGAAAATAAGAAATTGATTATCCCATTTCAGATTCCATCGTCCAAAAACATCTACTGAGACAATCGCTCCTCCTAAGCCTATTCCTAAGAAAAAAATTGAAATGTCATTCAAGTCTATAGGAAACAAATGAATTCACTCCGCCAAGTAAGGCTTTAGCGACGTTATGGATGAGCATAGCCGATACAGACATTGGATTGATGGTTTATTAAAAAAATAATTAATTAAATAAACAGTGGTTTAAACAAAAACTTCTTACTCCTGATTTAGTGACCTGATGATCTATAGTTAATCTCCAACAGTCACATTGTTTGTCCGTAATAATGTCAATAGTAAGTCTCTCAGGGACGCTTTCAGATTTTTATTGGGTTCCACATTTGACCAGTTAAACTCAGTACGTCCATGATGTATTTGTCTTGCACCAATTCCAGCAAGCTAGGGGGGCAATCTTCCACTACCACGCAAAGCGCTCGGTTTTAGACTGCGGTCGGACTAACGCTTGCTTATAGCGTTTAAATAATTCAAGATTATCTCTCCGAAATCGGCAGCGTTCATTATGGTGAATTCGGGGACTTGGGCGTTTGCTCCAAATTTATCGTTTATAGAGGAACATGTGTATCACGTTCGAATAACCGATATGAACTGGTCTTATGATCTGAACTCTTGACTCTGAACACTAAGCTCAGATTTACAGTGTTAATATTTATGCTAATCTTGTTGCATAAATTAATTACTCATCAATTATTAATCTTGGAGACAATGATTGATTAATTTTATTACTTTTATCTACTAGGATTGATTTTCCACTGCCCTTCGTTGGGAAGCCATATACAATGTTAATATTTATGCTAGTCTCATTTGTATAATTTATCTTTTAATTAATTGTTGTCTGATTATAATTATATTAATGTTGGTGTATATTTAGTTAACTGCATAAATTAATTGTTGTTTAATTTATGAATCACAATCAAATTTATTAAATATGTAATTAGTAATGTTATCACCCAAAAGTAATTAATTCTGGCTTTTACTACCAAATGGAACTTCAAGACTTAGAATATTTATGAACATGGTACTTGTTAAATCATATTAAATCAAAATCATTAATTGTGGATCCTATCATTTAAGAAGTTATCTTGTGAGTCAGGTCTTAAATAAATTAATCCAACACTATCGAATCCATTCTAAAGTACATTTATTATAATATAGCATTTTATATGTATTCATATCATAAAAGAGATCATATAATAAGAGTATCTACAAATATTTCCAATAGACAATTAAATTCTACGACACATTTCTAGTAATTGAAAGTAACAATCAAATGTATGCACTTATTCGTGCGTAGTGACGTTAATAACTATCAATATAGTGTGTTTGCGATTGGCACTAAGTGATTTTACTTCAAAGCACATCTAAACATTTACACACATGAAATACTCATATACTCGCAATAAAACATATTAGACATATACATATTTGAATAATCATATACCTGCAACAGACATATTAAAACACAAACATAATTGAAATTATCATATCCTTACACTAATAACATAATACATGTGTAATATCATATGACATTATTTATTCCTAACTATGGATCCGTATTTTATTGACTCTTTATATAATATATCATTTATTGACTCTTTATATTATATATCTCAGGCAGTTGGTTCTAAGTGACAGGTCAGTGGTATTACGGTAAACTAGTAATTATAATAAGTGATTAATTTTGTACGTTACTCATGGCGTAGTAGTGTCTCACTCCCATTGCATGTCCATCAGGGTCCATTTGCTGACGGTTGACGTTAATCCATGAAACACTCGTAACTCGCACTTTTAATATTATGCGTACATCGTTCCGGAACACTAGTCCGCACTTCGGAACATTATGAGTTTTATGAAATCGTCACAGTTTAAGTCGCGGTACTTGTACTAAGGATTCATCGACTATTCGTATCGCGTCAGTCTATTTATGCGATTGTTAGTTCGATACGGTCACGCACTTAGTTGTCTTTCAACTACGTGTTCGACTCTTCCGCAACGCCTAGATTGCTTTCATGTTCATTAGACGTATATAAGCATTTAGCACTTGACTTTATTTTACGAAATAACGTAGTCTCACTAATTTAGTATGTGATAGACCGATTCATTTCTTTGATGAAAAGTTCAAGTATGTTACTACTGTATATTATTACTTCTTACGGCATTAATCGTATGAGCGTAATGCTTAGAGTTTTATAAAGTCCGTTATTCGCACATCGTCGCGAACACTACCGTTTCGGCTTGACGGTTTAAGTCTTATTCCCGAACTTCCATTAAGTCAGAACACCACTTCTAATATTTCTCCGAACAAAGTCTTTATAATACTGAGATAATGAGACTAAGCCAAGATTTTAATAATACTGAGAGAATTAAACTGAGACAAAATTTTAGTAAAACTGCGAGAGCGTCTCCTCGTGCATACAGTTTTTTTCCTTCGTTTTTCTCACTCTTGTTACTCCTACGATCGCTTCATTTTCCCACCAAAATATCTCTGATAGGACGGTTATTAGGACCTCCCTATGTCCTCTTGTCTAAAGTCAGTGATTCTGGTGAATTCTCCACCCAGCGCCGTTTGGAGAGGGATGTTCTTCCTCGGGATTTGTTCTCTGGTCGTCGGCTTCTATCAACACCATCCCTTTCAGTTACTCCCTTCTGAATTCTCTTTTCTAATTGGCTGGTTGGCTTCTCTACTTGAGTTTTACGTAGTCCACGTGGACACGACGAGTTGCTGTCATCAGGACGTTGGCACTTTCTTGGAATCTGCACCAAGGCCTAGCTTCTGAAGTCACATCTGCCCCTTTGGTGTAGCGTGTCGAATTATCGTATTGTTAAGACACTATCGACTTCCTCTAACGAACTTACTGGTGGCAAACATATGTGTTCATTGCAGGGCGCCTCTTCGTCCCATGCTGCATTGTCTGTGCTCCAGCTATTGTTTTTCTGTCAGTCGCACACATGCTTGGAACAATGCTCTTAGCGATGGCTATCTATTTTTCTCGCTACTGGACGGATGCAAGGGTAACGTTCCTTTGTTATAATTGTAGAGTCAAGCGCTCCCACGCATGGTCCAGTTCGTCGCAACATGTGTTGTAGCGCGTATTGTCCCTTAACGGCTTTCATGTCGTTTAAGTGGAAAGGAAAGGGTTGTTCCTTTCGTCGCTCACCCTTGAACAAAGCTAACACGTGTCACTCTTTACGGGCTCTAATTGCTGGTGTAACTCCCTCGGAATACCCAAAATTCAAAAAAAAAATCTCGAAGTAATAAGTACGTTATAGAGTCCCCAATCTGGTTATGTCGTGCAGTTGTGCGAAATGACAGAGCCAGATTAACGCCCTTGCTTGTGTACTATCACCAAGTGTGTTGGTCATCTCCCATTGGAACGAATGTATTGACCTATATATTCCTTCCGTCTGACCTACTGTCCTAACCAACTGTTTTCTTGGTTTACCCTGAGTATTGAATTTATTGCTTATTAAATTTAAATACGAATCCATTTACAACGATATATCTATAGTTATCTAATGAGCTTATGCTTTGGTGTGTTCATAGACTAATCTATACATACATCAAAGAAATAAATAGCGATTAACTTACCTACAGGCTATTCTTTATGTGTATACAATCATTACTAGTATACAATGTGAATACTTATTGTTATTAGCTACTTTCAAAATGACTCATTATTAATTCTAAGACATGATATACTTAGATTACAAATACTCATTATTATTCTTATCATTTGTTGATTAAAAACTTAATTTTGTTGGACACACGTATAAAATATTTACAATAAATTAAATTGTATGTATACAATTGAGCAATTCAAACTAACTTACTTCGTAATCCTACTATCTATGCTTATAATACAAATTTTTCCTTACAAATTTTTATTTTAGCAATTTATTGCTGCTACTCTATTTCTGTCACGCAACTCAGTTGCTTATACTTGTCCTTCAAATGCTACTTTTTAATTTTCATCACAATAATATAACAAATATATTTATTAAAAAACATACAATTTCTATATTCCATAACATCATACTTTGTATTGTTATTTATTTTCAATACAAGTTTAATTTTTCCGAGACAACTCTGAATGAATTAATTAGTAGATTGCGTTCGCGCCTACTATACATATCTTCTTCATTCAGGTTGGTCACTTCTCCTGTCATTATGACGTTCTGATCACTGCTCCCTTCGTTGCATAATAATGAAGTTTACATATACACATAATCAGTTATAACATATATTTATTAACATCCCATTTCTTCCTTAACTAATATTCTTCTTATAACAGTGTTTTTATATGAAGATTATATTTACTTAACACAAATCTGTCCGTCGACAACAGTTACGAATCGGGGTTTGTCGTCATTGTAGACCCTCGTCAACCGGTCTTTTGTCACATGCTCTCCCCTTCTTTGTCCCTGCCATCTACCGGCGTTGTAGTTTTAAAGATGTTTACAAGTTGTCCATCACCAGTGGGGTCGTTGTATCTTCCATCTCTCTCTGTTTGTTTACAACTCTCACTCGGTCGTCAACCTTAATTTCTACTCATACGCCTCTATACAAACACTTTCACCTTGCATGTATATCAGCATTTCGCTTCTCCATTCTTATTCTTCTTTTGCGTAATACGGTTTCAGTTGTCTGATGTTGAATTTGCCACGGATTTTGTTTTCATTGTAGCAATCAACTAATACTTAAGTAGACTCTCCTAAAACATCCTTAATTTTAAAAGGTCCAGTGTACAATTCGCAAAACTTCTCAATTCTCCTTTGCATCGCATCAGACTGGTAATGCGTACGCACTAACACTAAGTCTCCCAATTTAAATTTTGTCATTTTGCATGCTTCGTTCACTCGCTTAGCATGTCGCTCTCGTTTTTGTTTAATCCTTACGAATATTTGGTGACTTTTTACTGACTCGCCTTTTGATTCGTTGTCTCCTTCTAGGAATTTTTCCCACACGCGATTCGGCTTTCTTCCGTGGTGCGCTTCGTATGGCGTTACCTCTATCGTATCATGGTAGACTTCGTTGATACAGCATTCTATTGTATTTATGAACTTAGACCACTTCGTATGTTGGTCCCCTATGAATATTCTAAACAAGTTTCCTAGTTGTCTATTGACACGCTCGGCAAGGTTTGTTTGTGGGTTTCTTATTGCAGTATACTTAGGTATGATCCCAAGCTCATCCAGTCCTTTGATCCATTGTTTTGATGTGGATTGGGTACCGTTGTCTGTTAGTATCGCCTTCGGTTTTCCAAATTCATTTATATATTGCTGGAGTCTACGAAGCGTAGCTATTGTTGTGGCTCTTCTGAGTGTATATAATTTTACGTATTTGCAATCAGAATGATCACAGTTGCACACCACTATATAACTTTTTATCGGGATAATTTTTATATAGTGGTGTGCAACTGTGATCATTCTGATTGTGATTTCAACCACTAACACAAATTTCTTCATTAAACGTTTACGTATTTGGTGAAGTTGTCTATTATTACCAAAATATATCTTACTCCTGCTGCTGCTGCTGTTGGAAGAGGTCCATAGAAATCACCGCTAATCAAATCGCCTTTATTCGTTGGTATAAATGGTCTAGTACCTCCAAACAGGTTACGATTATTTATGTCTTTACATCTTTGGCATGTGTCACACGTTTTTACATATCCCTGTACGCGCTTCGTCATCTGGTCGAAAGTGAAATGCTCCTGTAATAACTTTGTGCATTTTCTACTACCAACATGACCGTACATTCCATGTATTTCTCCAATGAGTCTATCCGTAACGCTTTCCGGTACGTAGAGCTTCCATTTTCCCTTACATTTTCTATATAATTTATTATTAATACATTTATAAAATTTACATAACTTATTGCTACCTTCTGTCGTCAGATCAGTTATTATCTGTTGTAATTTCTTGTCTTCCGACTGGTACATCTCGATGTTCTTTAATATCTTGCTCATCTCCTTACTCATCTTAATTGTTATATGATTCATTTGGTATTCAAAATTATCGTCGACTGGATCTTCTCCTGCCATATCTTCTGGATATCGACTCAGTATGTCAGCAACGATATTTTCCTTCCCCTTGCAGTGTATTATGTCGAAATTGTACTCTTGAATGCTGAGTATCCAGCGTGTGATCCTCGAGTTGTTCAAGTGACATTTACTCATAAAGATCAGTGCTTTATCGTCCGTTATTATAGTCAACGGCTGTCCCAGAACGTAGATTCGAAATTTCTCCAAGCACCTAACTATGCTTAGCAGCTCCTTTTCCGTGGTAAAATAATTTCGTTCTGCTCCTTTAAAAGTCTTGCTGGTGTACGCTACGACGCAGATGTTTCCGTCATCATCCAGCTGATATAACTGGCCTCCATATGCGAAATTACTCGCATGACACTGCAGGAAATACCTCTTATTAATCTGTGGAAAACTTAATATGATGGTGTCGATAAATAAGTCCTTAACTTCTTGGAAACACCGGTCAAGATCGGGCGTCCAATTAAATCTCTTACCTTTTTTGAGTAAATCTAACAAAGGTTGTGTCACTCTTGACGGGCTCTAATTGCTGGTGTAACTCCCTCGGAATACCCAAAATTCAAAAAAAAAATCTCGAAGTAATAAGTACGTTATAGATTGATAAATATTATAACCCAACTACTCTCTATAGTGTTGAATAATAAGATGTAAGTAAATTCATTTACTGTTGTATTCCACTATTTCCGCCGTTCGCTCCCGCCTCGGCGCTCAAAACCAGTGACGTAATTCGGAGCTGCCAACTGTCGCTCCGTCCGCTTTGCTATGCTATCGTATCTTTTAATTTTATCAGTAATAATAATGCAAAAAAAAAACCAAACAGATGTACTCCTTTAATCAATCTTTATTCAAACGAATTGATCAATTACGTTTTTTTTCTTTATTTTAATACAAATTGTGACAAAATTATGTCGTCTTCGTTCATAAGTTGGTAGTTACTAATAACTATGCTGGGATCAACCTCGATAATGATGCTCGTTGTTTTTATTCTATTAAATAAAATAATCTCAGGGCGTATTCGGTTCGAATGTTATGGTTAAACAATTAATGCAACTCTTAAAATCAAAATACAAACTTTACAAGATAAGGATGTAAAAAGGTTTTGATGGTTTTATAGTGCAAACTAGTAGTCGTGGTTGTGTTGTCCACAGTTCTAGGTTATGAAAAGTTTTAGATATTTATTAGTTGTCGTTCAGTTTTTTGGTATTCAAAAGGTGTAATAATCAATTTGTGTTATCTTCAAGTGTTCTTTAGTGTTGGTGTATATTATAGTGTATGTGGTTTTTTATTGTTTAGTTTTCTAAGTGGTTCGTGTGCTCAGATGTGGGTGTTGTTGTTAAGTAAGTTTATAAAATTATACAGATTCACCCAGATCCTCTTCTTTTATTCGTTCAGGACGAAGATGGGGTCCAAATCTTCCTTAATTCTTCTTCCAGGATTTAAATTCTTCCGAATTGGGGTCTTGTTGGTCTTGGGTTCCTCTAATGTTCTTCAGTAACTGTCCTGATTCGTTTTACTATGTTTGGTATAGGTTTCCTCTTATTAAAATATAATTAGCTAAGACGTTATAAAAACGCGTCTGTTTTCAATGATGGTTGTTAAAGAAGTTCCCATTTTATTTATCTGAATTTTCGGTTGCTAAGGTAAAACTTGAAATCTGGTTGGTTGATTCAGATATACATTGTCATACAAATTCATTATTTTATTGCATGAACTTGGCCAAAACTTTTAAATTAGGAATTTAAAACTAATAGCATCATTATTTTGGTCTTAACATTTGTGACACATAGACACCAAACATGCCTATTTTTGCTTAAGAAATTCTTATGTTACATTTTTGCTATTTGAATTTTCTTAAATAATTTAAAACTGATTATTTCGATTCCATATTTACTGTGTATACTATTAATTATAAACCTATCCATATTACAACATTTGTTTTATAAAATTCTAAATGTATTTCCTAAAATTTACAAAATTCCAAAGTTTTTATAGGCCTAGGTCTTGACATGTTAACTTTCTATTTTCTGTTATTGTAACACCTATTAACTATGCAACTACCATCAAAACTACTCCCTATAACTCTATTAGTATTATTATTTAAAATTACAACAATAATTATTACTGGAACATTATAAAAAACATAATTCACATTTTGTGATCAAACAATCTGTATATGCCTGGTTACATAAATCCGGCATAAGACATATCATCCACTCATTACCTAACAAAACTATAAATAACATAAACACAACTTTATTCTTACTTTCAAACATTAAAAGAAAAAGTTTAATCATTTAATAATGATTTTATATCTTTCTATTTGTCTTAGTCAGTTCACCATTGCTGTACTAGGTACTTTTACTGGTTTTTTCATCTTGTCATATACATTTGATAATTATTATTTCTTAAGCCTTGTTTACATATGGATTGCCATTTATATATTTTTGTCCATATTTTATTATTTGTTTTTATTACACAATAATCTCTTCTTTGATTGTACAGTATTTATTTTATAACATTAGGTCCACCATTAATCACACTATTTTAATTGTATGTTTCCATGTATCTATAATGATTGTGTTCTTGTATTATTCAGTTATATTGGTTAGTTAACATTTTGCTAGTATTTTTTTTTTTTACATTCTATTGTATTTTTGGGCCTATTATCCCTCAATTTGTATTTTGATTATTTCTATATTGTATGATACATTTAACAAAACAATTTGTTTTACTGATAGTAATGGTCCATAATGCTGTCTGGCTTCGTAGGTATTATTACTGTAATTGGTCGAATTTTATCTCATCATCTGGGTATTTTCCATCACTTTACCTAAACATTAATTTGGGTATGGTCAGTTATAGTCTAAGTCAGTCTAAAGTTGTTATTTGTTCATCTTCACTATCATTTTTAAAAGATATGTTTCTTCTTGTTAAGTTTCTTATCCATGATCTTCATTAAATCTGGTACGATATCAAGCTATGCCAAATGTAATGTTACAATATTTAATTTAAATGAGGGAATTACAATCCGATCGTGTAATTTCGGCTTATTCTGACCAAGAATTGTTTTAAACCTGCATTAGAATTATCTAAATTTCATATAGGGTACATTTAATGGCTTTAAAAAAATAAGTCGTACATTGTGTACGTACTCATAATAATAATATAAACTATGTTTTAACTATGACTACATTTGATAGATATAAAATTGATCTATAGATATAAATTATATTATACCTATGACTCGTAATAATATAAACTATATTCTTGTCTAAGTCCCATCCCGAAATCGTAATTTATAACAGCGCTATAATGCTATTTCCTATTTCCAATTATGTTTACGCGACATTCATACACTCACACTGGACTATTGTAACCCTAACTTACGATAATTACGCACATTTTCATAATCGCACTACATATTTGCACTTACAGTAATTTATTTATAAGTGTAAATAACAAAGTCTTACAAACTAAAATACAGAGTCCAACATACAACTCTATACACTTCATATATTCTCTTATTAATTATATGGTTTATTTCGAGCATATACATTCCATAAAAACATATGCAACAGGATTTGCATAATATAAGGACTTGATTACCCCATCTCAGGCTCCATCATCTCAAAACATCTAATGAGACAATCCCTCCTCCTAAGCCACTTTCTAGGAAAACAATTGGCTTAGCGCGTAAACAAACAACATCCCACATCAGTAATAGAAGCTGATAATAATTTTTCCTCTTCTATCAACTGAAACTTTTAGTCTCTGAATAAAGTAACGCACACGGACTCACAAAAAAATTCATGTGTACGCCAGACAGACATCGATCAAGAATGTGTTAACAACAAACGCCAAACAAATGGTCGAGTTGGGCAAAGCTTAATAGAGAGACAAAAGGCTTTGAGTCCAAGGCAACGTAATAGGTACAAAAAATTACAGGCAACATGTAACTCTATTCACACAGAGCGAACGATGTTTGCCGCAGACCCCATACCATACCATGCCTAGAAGGCCTTTCGTCACATTACCGGCGACTTTTCTTCTTTTTCTCCCACCGACGTCACAATATGCAATGCTAAGTACTGGTACAATCCACTTTTTAATCTACTATTAACGCTAAGTACACTATTCTTTAACGTTGCCTTTAACAGTACTAACTAAAAAGTTCCTTAATCCATTCACAATAGGTAGCTACTGTTTTCATCTGAAAAATAAATTCTTGAAAGTGTATTGTTAAAGACCAATTTATAGAGTTCGTACAGTAGTCTGAAGCCCTTAACAGACCAAGTACTACAGTAGTAAACAAAGTTAAAAAACAGGTTACCATTCGTTTTTCAGACATACTGCAAACACCTGAAGAAAAATGGAGGAAATTAAATACAATTTTAGGAGGAAATTAAACAAAATTTGAATCTTTCCGGTTAAGTGGCAGCATGCAGTGAGCAATCACTCTACGTAGCAATCGCCAGTAACTTTCTTACTGTCTGACACACGTAGCGATAACCAGCGACAGTTTGTATTTTTATTTTCTTTTGACATATTTTTTTATATTTATATATTTTTTTAATTTTTATATTTTATTTACAATTTACCAGAAATTTACATTTTATTTTAGTTTAAATTTTATTTACAAGTTTACTTACATTTTACAATTAATTTCCTACATCACTAACAACTACAAATTAATTACAGTTACAAACATAATTTATAACTACAAATACAACGATACATTTCATAAGTTATTATAGCTACAAATAAAATATAATATAAATTACTGAGGAGGCATAAATTGTGCCATGTTTTCAATAATTTTTTGAAATTTACTATCATTTCGATACCTTTGCCGCCACAGGAAATCTTTGCTACCTCATCCTGGCTACCTCAGCCAGGTAGGAATCCAACATCAGTCGCGAAGTACCCCATTGCCTTTTGTTCCTCATTTTGGCCTTAGCCCACATGCTTTCTACATTTTGGGTGTGGGCTTGGGTTACTGGATTTACAAATTGTATCGAGTGGTTCACTGTTAAATATTGATAATTTTGATGTAAATTGTGATATCCCCTCCACTCATCGGACAAAACGGTTGTGCCTGGGGCAACATACTGGTTTACTATAGGCACTAAAATCCCTGCGGAGCTGTCTGGAACGCTCACAAGGAAAGTCTCTTGTTTCACGACAAATTCCACCAAACTGATTTGGCCACGGTCTCACCGTGAAATAGTTGCAAAATGCGTTGGAGGGTGAAATGCGTTGTTACTGGCGATTGCTACGTAGAGTTATTGCTCACTGCATGCTGCCACTTAACCGAAAAGATCCCAAAATTGTAATCATTGAAATTCTAATCAGTATACATTGAGTTTACAAATAATTCCAAAGGCATCGTTCCAAAACAATTTTTAGCAAGTCTGAAATCTAACGATATACCACTTTAGACAGACAGATTGGCAGGATCTCCGTTGTTAATTTCTTCCAGAGTTTTGTCCCCGAAATTAATTCTGCAACGCTGTCCAAATGTTATACCGATGAGCCCGATGATCGTACGTTTCTACGCCGCTACTCACCGGCATTTTCGGAAGTAGAACCTCGCTAGACCCACTTTGTGTGCGTAGGAAGATGTGGCATATGGGTAAAGGCTCGGCGACAGTTTAGGAAGAAGAGGCATGTACAAGAGAAGATGCCTGGGTTTACACAGATGTCTGACACAATAATAATAAGCGAAGTTGTCAACATTAACTTTTGTTTATTAGGACGAAAGGTTGACAGAGATGCTGGTGCTGTTTGATCATTTGTCCCCCATTAATCATGAAGAATTCAGCACCATTAACCTACGAAGAATGAACCCACAGTAGTCTATCAGTATTCTGTTATGCAAGAGTTTAGGAGCATATTTCATAGCTATCTTCTTGTACAGTCTACATTTTCATAGTATTATTGGTATACTGTACTATATTAAATCTGTTAAGATAATACATAGTATATTTTACAATAATGGTATGTATATAATACTTATTTTGTTGTACTTTGAACAACACTATTAGAAGAATTATAAACCAAAGAAACGATTGCATTATGCAACGATGCTTTCTTAACCCGTTTTTTAAAACTTCGTCTTGCTAAAAATATACCTCCCACAAGTTAAACGTTGTCAATAATAATAATAATAATAATAATAATAATAAAGAGATAACTCTACAGTGCGATGAGCGTGCAAGTACATTGTTGTCAACAATGGGTCTTACTAACGTTAAGACACCGATGACAATGACTACCAACCATTGTTGTTGAAAGCCAGCTCTGTTTGCGAACAATGGGCGAGGATTACGAGCGAGAACAGCAGAACCTTTTGTTGTGTTGTGTCAATGAGAAGAGCAGACAATGGCCAATAGAGGGCATTGTGATGAGATTCCTGGAGCGACACACAGCGGAGTTCTCGGGAACCAGGTCAGTGGTAAGGTCTTCAAAGAACTGCTTCGCTACAGTCGCGGACAAAAGTCGCTGTCTCAGTACAGTCGCACAACGTGCGAGAATTATATAGACCGGACCTCAGCAGGTAATCATTTACAATTTATTCAAATCGTGTTTACACTACGCGTGACACAAACGGCTATACGTTTGTCACATGGACGCGTAAGTGCATTTATTATACTGGAATGCTCGTTAACGGGAGAAAATTATGGCTTCTTGTTTCCCAACAACGATTTGTGATTTTATTATATTCAAATTATACTTGGACAATACTGCAATATTTCTGTGTTATATGTCATAAAATTTCCATGCCACAAAAGATTATAACTAATTTCTAAAGAATGCATTCATCAACAATACATCAGATCTAGGGAAAGAGGAACATAGAAAAAATAAAGTCACTTAATTAGCTATTGTTAAGTTTCTTGGTTACAAACTGAAACAAGTAAACAGCTCATTATTCAGTTTCCGTAGAACACAATCATATTTTTGTGCCAGTCATATTTTTGCTGTGGGTAGGAAAACAGGAGCGTATCAATTGGAATAGGCTATTTAGTGCTTTGATTAATATATATGTACACACACATACACGCGCGCGCGCACGCACACACACACATTACAACATTTCAATTTATATATTGCGTATCTGAAGAGTACTCCACATAACTATCGAATAAACTACCAGTTAGATCGTGGGATTTCTGGTTGTTACGTGAAGTCCTTTTTTGTTGCACAATAAATTTTATGTAAGAAGAGAGGAGGAAGATTTTGTGGCATGGAATAAATACTAATAAAACCACTGATTTATTAAAAAAAATTCTTTAAATATTGAAAAGAATTATGTATTAAATATCGTTTTTTTAAGTTCTTGCAGACGATCAGGTGACAGCAGGCAGAACACACACACACACACACACACACACACACACACACACACACACACACACACACCTTCCCCTTAGTAACACAAGTAAATAATTGTTCAACACAGGTGTTTAAAAGAGGTTACGAATTGTACAATTCATATGTGTTCCCGTATGCACCATGTAACACTATTTACAACTGTTTATTTTATATATACAAGTAGATTACCCTGGGCAAATATGAAAATATGTATTGTTGCAAAACACACACACACAACTCAGTGCTATTCACACCCACTCATATTCACATAGATCTACATGTAAACCGATTAGAAGGTTTTCGATGGTGAATATGAACTGTGATTTTTCGGATCGTTGTCCGTGTTTGAGTTTATAAACAGCCCTAAGACTGGGAAAGTCTCCATTTCTTTTGGAACTTTTCGGAATGATACCACGGGTCATCTTGTGGTTGTCCGGTGTCCTGGCCAGTGATTCCGACAGTCAATTCAGTTTAGAAAAAAATGGAAAAAAATTGTTTCTGGTTGGAATATAAATAAATATCAGCAGTTAGCTCTTGGTTACAATTTGAAGATGGACTGCCACAGATGTTGCTCAAGAAACAACAATGGACCATCACGTAGGCAAACAACGGGAACCAAAAGCAAACAAAAGCGACTGTTAAACTCCGGCCGTGAAAAAATAACAATTTATTGTGATATTAGCCTAATGTTTATTACAAAGTTAATATAATATTAAAACACCCTCACAGCCGCAGTCAAACTTCCGTAAAATTATTTTCCTGGCTATTGAGCTGTTGTCCTCTCCTTATAAGCCTCCTTGTCAGTCACCGGAGGAGCAGGACGGTAATCAGAAGACCCACTGAAGATGACTGCCGCAGCTGCAGCCGAAACATCTGGTTTTATAAGAAGACCCCGACGCCCAACAGCCCGGAAAATAATTTACTTCAGTTTGACACCTGGTTGGATTTTTACAATTTTTTCAATTTTTAAAATTTGGACACGGGCCAAAAAAATTTGAAGTTTCCAGAACTCTACACTATATTCAGATTTGTGTTAACAATCTCTTTGATTTGATACACCGCATGGAATTTGCGATTTTATCGTCACAATTTCCGCGCTAGTTTTGGCCCCTGGAGTTCCAAGATTTTGAATGTTTCAAAAATAAACGATAAATTCTGATTACGATTAAAGTTTCCATTAATTTGATACTCCACATGGACTTCTGCGATTTTTTTCACAATTTTGACCCGCTCACATTTTTTCCTCCCGTCCCCTTATTTGGGGGGGGGGGTCAGTCTAGAAAACAATAGGCCTAAGGTGCTGTGAGATAAAAGTAAAAACACGTATGCCACGTTTTAAAAGAATCAGTTGATGTGTTTAAAAGTTATCGTGAGACATACACCAAATTGATAGATAGATAGGCATACCAATAAGTCGAATTAAAACTGAGAACTTTCTTCGGTCGTTCTACATCATAACACACTAACAGTTCCCAGGCGAATTAGGTGGAAAATAAATGAGTTATAAGCTATACTTCAATAAATAATATATTTTAATTTATACCTCAAGTTAATTCATGATTTATTCCTCAGGCTTTCACTCAGATGAATTGTTCATGATATCCGGGCTGTTTGGCCGTGGTCCATGGTTTATAACAAAACCAAACATTTCGGCAGCTCCACTGGCTGCCATCATCAGTGGTATAAAAATCCTGGACGCCGGGTGTTTACGTACAGGCCCACATTGGGTTGTTATAACGTTTGGTTTTGTTATAAACCATGAACCACGGCCAAACAGCCCGGATATCATGAATAATTCATGATTTGTTAGATCTATTTTTTTAAGTTAACTGTCTACAAAGATATCTTGGGCTTTGATAGATAATTTGTTCTACTGCTTAATTTAATTTTATTAATTTTTAATATTAAATTATTAACGACGGCGGGTGACCCATAATAATATAATTCATAATAGTTTGACGCCATCGAATCTTAGCTTCAACGAACTAATGGCGTTAAGTGGATCAAAACTTACATCACAGTGAAGAACGAAGCGTTCGTATCGGACTTACTTAAAGAGCCTTCATGGTGGTGAGAACGTTCCATCTAACCGCGTTATCTAGAAACTAGGTCAGAACTTAAGCAACGAATTGTGTTATACGGATATGAACAAACGGCAAAATAAAGTTCAGAGAGCTAGAGTACTTTTTTTAATTTATTTATTAACAGTCAGAAAATCTCCTTATGTTAATCTGCTGATTAGTGTGCACACATAAGATATGTACAGCTAAATGGCGTGACGGGGTGTTTCATCCAGCGATGTCACCTTGTGGTCCTTAAAGACGGATGGCCAAAGTCTTCCGAATCTTCTGTCGATTGCAGGCTGTAGAAGTAGCATGATCAGCGGATTATGAGGGTCGCAAAGTCTTGTATGGTGTCTGGCGGCACGTTCATGAATGATTTCACGGATGTATGGAATATAGAAGTGTGTGTGCGAAGTGTGGTTGGATACGTACCAAGGGGTATCCGCGATAGCTCCTAGAATTTTTGATTGGCATCGCTGTGTGATTACTATGCAGCCCCAAAGCTCGATTCTGTAAGTCCATATGAGTTTGAAGACTAGTAGTTTGTTGTCTGTGCATAGATACAATTTTCTGCTATCAGCCAGTTAATTTCCTTAAATCTTAAATCTAATTGTTTTCTTTTCTGTTTTGTGTTAGGTTTTCAGGTTAGTTGAGTCTAAACGAAGGCCTACGTGTTGACTACTGTTTGTTGCGGTACTTCGATGTGGTTGAGATGAACTTCAAGGCAGTTGCCGGTCCGTAAGGTGAATGTAAGTGTGACGATCTGGAATAATTGGCCTTGATTGTCCACTTCCGTAGATTGATATGCTCTTGAATATTGAACGAGGAGACTACAGGATTTTCATTGCTTGAAAAGATGGCTGTGTCGTCAGCAAATGTACATATCGTTGTTGTTGTACCTATTGGTGGTAAGTAGGCTATATCGGAAGTGTAGAGAACATATAGTAGAGCGCCACGAATTTAGGGGAATATAGGGGAGCGCCCTTGTACTCCTGACAGGGACATTTACGTGGGTGCGAACGGAACCGGACCCCCCCCCCCCATAGAGTCGAAAAAGTTGACGAGGAATTTTGTTATTCTCGTAATTTTTAGGATGTTTTATTCTTATTTTTTTAAACGCTTTTATTTAACTTGCTTTTCCCATCGGTCTAAAGTGGATTTTTCAAATCGAATTTTCGCATATTTCCCGATGTGATAGCGACTTGAAATTTTGCATACACACTTGAATCACGTGTCAATACAATATTTTGAAAAAAAAATTTTGTTAAATTAGTTAATAACGTTTAATCATTCTTAGGTGTTGAAAATGAGTCGAACAGAAACGACTACTCAGAGATTGCAGAAAAATGAGAATTAATAAAAAACTGTCTACGTGATTACAAATAACGGTAAGTAATTTTACTTTGTACAAAACGTTTCACTTTGAAATTTTCTCTTTTAAAATTAAAATAAATAAATAATTCTTAATATGAATTACCCTGGCATGGTATATTAATGCTCAGCGGTTGGCACTGTTGAAAGTTTTCGATCTCAGAAATGGTTATCTGCTTACACCATGTAAATATAACCACGTGTGTTCTTTTGACTACAATAATAAATGCGAAAATGTCGTTAGTGAAGTACAAAACATCACAGTTTAAAAATATAATAGGATACAACAAAATAATAACTTATAACTACTGTACGGAAAAGTTCGTGAGTGCCGAACAGTGTGTCTTTTTTAGGTTAATTATACTACACTTCTTAAAACTAAACATACAAAAATAATGATTAACAACTAAAAAAAAATTACAACAGTGTTATTGTGTGATAGTTCAGTGTTTGTGAAAAAGTAGTTCACTAGTGTATATAGTGTCACAGGTTGGTTTATAATAACCGTTAACAATTTTTTAAATTGGATTAATATCACAATACATTCCTTTTTATATTCACACTTTTATATTCCTTTTTGGTTGTTTCCAATATATAATTCATTTATTTTAACAATTCTCTGTATAGTTTTATCACTCGATTATAATTTAACTCCGGTTCACTGTACACCTAACCTGTCTGATGTTCTAGTCCGATTGCAATTTCCTGTCCACGTGAAACTGTCTACGTGATTGCAAATAACGGTAACTAATTTTACTTTGTACAAAACGTTTCACTTTGAAATTTTCCAATGAAAGAGGAGTTATGTCGTTTTGCCTATTGTAAGAAATATTCAAAAAATAAATTTACAATAAACTTACAATTGTAATTGTAAACTCAAATTAGCTAAAATTTACTTTTACTATCAAACTGTGTACAAAATATTTAATGAATAATTAATTTTCTAAGTGTTGATAAATGAGTCGAACAGAAACGACTACTCAGAGAAAAAGGCGATTGGAAAAAAAGCGCCATAAAAGACTAGAGAAATTAAAAAATGAAGATATCGAGACAAAGAAAGCTAGATTACAAAAATTCAGAGAATATAAAGTGAAACAGTCAAATAAAAATCTTGAAGATAGATTAGAAATGGGTAGAAGATGCTTTTCATTAACAGTACCTTCCGAAACAGTAGAAGAAAAAGAAGCTAGATTACTGCAATACATAAGTCACAGAAATTACAAAATATCGGTATGTAGAACCATACATGACTTCCATGTTCTAAGATTTATATTTAAAAGCATATTCGAAATGAAATATTTCCATAGAAACTACTTCTTTCTATTGCTTCAGCCTTAACCACAGTACTTTGGTCACTAACGTATACCACCTCACTTTTCGCACTCGATTTTCACTGATGATGGAAGTCGATGGCATTGCCGAAACGTCTGGTTTTGCAGAAAACATTGGACTACGGCTAAACAGCCCGGGAAGGAATTTTAACAAAAACTACTTCTTTGTTGCCGATAACGTAGTACACATATAAAATTTTCGCCCCTCCCTCTTCAACTACAATTTTCATTAATAGAAAATTACCCCCACCCCGTTCAACTAGCCTCTTCATTTATAGATATTTCATCTACGTTTCTGCAGTGGATTATTATGAGCTTCTTATTAGGATACTTTGTTTATCAAAATTATGTATTTTACTCTTGTTAAAACATAAAACGTTGCAGGTAAAATACCCCTTTATCTTCACCGATCTTCACCAAAATCAATAGGCCTTCAGTCCTCTACAATTCAGGGATACATGCAAAAAAATATTTGATTCTGTTTGAATGTGCGGCAGTTATCGTTCGTCATGGAAACATTTCTCTTGGTTCAACATAAAATGTTGCTGGTAAACTACCCCTTTCCCTTAACCGATCTTCACCAAAATCAACAGTCCTTGAGCTCTCTAGAACTCAGGAAAGTGTGCAAAAAATTATTAGATTCTCTTTGAATTTTCGGCAGTTATCGTTCGTCATAAAAAAATTACCCTTTTTAAAACATAAAACGTTGTTGATAAACTACCCCTTTCCCTTAACCGACCTTCAACAAAATCAACAGACCTTGAGTTCTCTTTAGTTCAAAAAGGTATGCAAAAACGTAGTTGATTCTGTTTGAATTTACGGCAGTTATCGTTCGTCATATAAAAAATTACCCTTGTTAAAACATAAAATGTTGCAGGTAAATTACCCCTTTCCCTTAACCGATCTTTACCAAAATCAACAGGTATTGAGAACTCTACAATACAGGGCTGTATGCAAAACATCATTTGATTCTGTTTGAATTTGCGGCTGTTATCGTTTGCCATAAAAAAAATTACAATTGATAAAAAACTGTTGCAGGTAAACTACCCCTTTCCCTTAACCGATCTTCACCAAAAACAATAGATCTTGAGTACTCTACAAATCAGAGCTATATACAAAATATCGGTATGGAGAACCATACATGACTTCCATATTCTAAGATTTATATTTAAAATCATTTTCAGCCAAACAGCCAGGGAAGGAATTTTAACAAAAAAATACTTCTTTGTTGCCAATAACGTAGTACACATATAAAAAAAAATTATCCCCTCCCCCTTCAACTATAATTTTGATTTATAGAAAATTACCCCCAGCCCGTTCAACTAGCCTCTTCATTTATAGATATTTCATCTACGTTTCTACAGTGGATTATTAAGATCTTATCAGGATACTTTATCAAAATTAAGTACTTTACTCATGTTACAACAAAAAATGTTTCAGGTAAACTGCCCTTTTCCCGTAACCGATCTTCACCAAAATCAACAGACATTGAGTTCTCTATAGCTCAGGCACATATGTAAAAAATTATTTGATTCTGTTTGAATTTACGGCAGTTATGGTTCGTCATATAAAAAATTACCCATGTTAAAACATAAAACATGAGATTTATAAAACATATCTAAGATTTATATTTAAAATCATTTTTGAAATAAAATATTTTCATAGAACCTACTAACGCTGGGGAAATCTGAGGAGCCAATCAGAGTTGGGCCAACCTGTCACTCTGCTGAATTTGGTGGAAAGCCCTGTCACTGTCGTCAAAGTATCAGCCTTGACAGGGTCCTCTTTTTCTGCAAAATGGGAGAGGCTTGAGATGGAGTGAGTGACATGGTCCCCACCTCAATGAAGAACCCATTGTTTTATAAAAATATATTTAAATTTTGAAAACTGAAAATTCTTTTCTTGTAAATATTTATATTTTATAATCAAAATGACTTTATTTTTGTTACCTGGCAACAAAATTATTTTATTTTCAACAATTACCATTGTTTCAAAAAGTTTAAATAATTTTTCAAGTACTTTACTCTTGTTAAAACGTAAAAGGTTGCAGGTAAACTACCCCTTCCCCTTAACCGATCTTCACCAAAATCTAAAGGCCTTGAGCCCTCTACAATTCACTGACGTATGCAAAAAATTATTTGATTCTGTTTGAATTTGCGGCTGTTATCGTTTGCCATAGAAAATACGCTTGATAAAAAACGTTGCAGGTAAACTACCCCTTCTCCTCAACCGATCTTCACCAAAAACAATACGTCTTGAGTACTCTACAAATCAGGGCTGTATGCAGAAAATTATTTGATTCTGTTTGAATTTGCGGCTGTTATCGTTTGCCATAGAAAAAACCCTTGTTAAAAAAACGTTGTAGGTAAACTACCCCTTTCCCTTAACCGATCTTCACCAAAAACAATAGGTCTTGAGAACTATACAATTTAGGGCTGTATGCAAATAATCTTTTGATTCTGTTTGAATTTGCGGCTGTTATCGTTTGCCATAGGAAATACCCTTGTTAAAACATAAAACGTTACAGGTAAACTACCCCTTTCCCTTAACCGATCTTCACCAAAAACTTTAGGTCTTGAGAACTCTACAATTCAGGGCTGTATGCGAAACATTATTTGATTCTGTTTGAATTTGCGGCTGTTATCGTTTGCCAAAAAAAAAAAAAATTCCCTTGATAAAAAAAAACCGTTGCAGGTAAACTACCCCTTTCCCTCAACCGATCTTCACCAAAAACAATAGGTCGCGAATCCTCTACAAATCAGGGCTGTATGCAAAAAATTATTTGATTTTGTTTGAATTTGCGGCAGTTATCGTTTGCCATAGAAAAAAAATCTACAGATAGACACACAGACACACAGACAGACAGACAGACACACACACAGACACTTTTCGGAAAACGACTTTTTTTCATGTTTTGAGTGTAGTAGAATCAGAATCTGCAATAATCTCGAACACGATTTTTTTTGCCATCACCATACTTCCATTCCTTAAGGAATATGGAAGTAAAAATTACTTGATTCTGTTTGAATTTGCGGCTGTTATCGTTTGCCATATAAAATACCCTTGTTAAAACATAAAATGTTGCAGGTAAACTACCCCTTTCCCTTAACCGATCTTTACCAAAATCAATAGGTCTTGAGAACTCTACAATTCAGGGCTGTATGCAAAATATTATTTGATTGTGTTTGAATTTGCGGCTGTTATTGTTTGCCATAGAAACAAATTACCCTTGATTAAAAAAAAAACGTGGCTGGTAAACTACCCTTTTCCCTTAACCGATCTTCACCAAAAACAATAGGTCTTGAGTACTCTACAAATCAGGGCTGTATGCAAAAAATTATTTGATTCTGTTTGAATTTGCGGCTGTTATCGTTTGCCATAGAAAAAAAATCTAGAGACAGACAGACACACAACACACACTTTTCGAAAAATGACTTTTTTTCATGTTTTGAGTGTAGTACAATCAGAATCTGCAATAATCTCGAACACGATTTTTTTTGCCATCACCATACTTCCATTTCCTTAAGGAACATGGAAGTAAAAGAAACACCAGGACAACGTGAAACACGACTAGAACGTGATCGTTTGTATCATTCACAAGTATGAGCTGCTGAAACGTTACAACAACGGGAAATTCGATTGGAGAATGATAGACAAAAATACTCGCAAAAAAAATCACAGTTGAATATTGACCTGGAAACGTTTGATAAATCTATTAATACATTTTGTGATAAAATATGTGATGTTTGTACAAAAAAATGCTATCCGAATCAAGTAGCAACATGCCGACCTAGTGCAGCAGCAGAATCATATCTACCTAATGAACTAAAGCAAAAATCAACCCTACTTCTTTGTCATAGGTGTAAAGCACATATCACAAGTAATAAAGTGACATTTCCTTCAAAGGCTTACTGGAACTGTTTGGATCCTGGTGTTCAACCTGCTGTTTTGCAACAACTGTCTCAGTGATATAATGCCTAATTTCAAAAAAATAAATAAATAAAATAAAAAATATAAATATATATAGAATGAAATAAATTTTCTTTTAGTTAAGTTAAATGTCATTTGGACGTTGTGGCAAGTGATGTATGAGTTAGTTGTAGGGGTGGCGAACAAAAAAAAAGGTGAAGGCATCCGCTGTCGCCTACGCAAGCCTAATTGACACGCCATAAATCTAGTGTAACGAGTGGCCACATGTTAGATGGACAAGGTTATTGTGATGGGTATCTCTGGAAATGACGCTAGTGGTTAATAGTTTACAATCCGATGAAAGGCACGAGGGAGTGAATAAACTCATCAAATGAGAAATGTTTCGTCCGGACAAAGGATGGAAGGTTACACGACACGACAACAACAGACAGAAGACAATGAAGGGTGTTCCTTGACTGAGACGCGTAAACAGAGGATACGCCTAAACAATACTCAAATACCAGGAAAGAAATCGTACCCGAGGAACGAAGGAACTAAAAGGATAGGTTTTGTTGAGAACCAGACAAAAAAAGGAAATACTTACGGAGAGAGTTGGCAATACAATAAAAGGTAATACCATAGGCGCAACTAATTGGACAGGCAGATGTTGGAAGAGAAATCGAAGGGTTGTCCTTTGTGAAGAATAAGAAATACGACAACTAGATTTATTACTAGAATATTCGGAAATGCCGTTGACCGAAGGGTAAAGTATCCAGGAGAGGAGTTTGGGGGGGAAAGCGGTAGGCCTATCAGAACTTACTTTGGAAAAAGTAGGTGGTCTCTGGGGTAGGTTGTACAGAAAGGAACCAATTAGGAAACGGCATTGCCGAAAACCAGAAGTCTAGTGGGGAAAATCCTCATGTTTGAGATAGGCAAGCGACAGAGACGCGAAAGGGGAGTCTTTATTAAATTTTCGAGCGTATCGGAAGTAAGAGACGGAACGAAAGTGTTACGGAGTTCGTAAAACGACTTAGAAAAATATCGCTATGATATGAACTGTATGACATTTGCGAACCTAGCGTTCGAGTTTGAGATCATATAATAGTAAACGGTAGTGATACGTGATATAACGGCGGTACTCAAATGCTAAGAATGTTGTACAATAATTAGTCATGAATAAATATCAGTAATTAACCGACAAGTGTATCGGTTAACAACATAAACCGAGTGTAATATACGTCTTTAACAATATCACGAGTAGATTTAATGACACCGTTACAAAATTTCAGTGAATAACTGAAGCTATCGCAATAATAATTTAGACTCGAAATAAAGCCGATCCGAACACACGTTGTGAAAAGTGCTATATATATCTATATGTGAAGTGCAACTGTGAAGTTCAAGCATGCCACTCGAGATTCATCAGATGACTTATCTTCAAAAAACTCCAATGCTGATTAAGGAGCATCGCTTTCTACACTGGTGACCTCTACAAGAATTGGATAATCGTACCTCAAGTAAATTTTATATGTACTAATTAAATGTTACACCCACTGTCTGTTCACTAAAAGAACTCACGAAAGAAATTAATTTAAAGTAATAATTTAAAGACTTGATCTTAAGTTAGGTCATATTGAACCATTAGAGAAATCGTGGAGAATCTAATATTCATAAAATATCTATACCACATTTCACAATCGTTTGATTTAAATGAATCCGTTTATATATAAATTTTGTACTAAACTTAAGTTGATCAATTATAAACTAAAAAAAAAAACAATGAATTATAGTAATAAGTAAATTCGTAAAGATTGAAGAAGTATTAACTTTGTTAAATGTGCTATTTGTTAAATTTATCTATTTATTAATATTTATAGCAAGAATTAAGTGTACCATGAAATATGATATAATGATGTTTAGTTAATAAATTAACTAATAGAGAGTAATGAAGAATACATTTTATTGAATTTTACCCTGAGATATATCAAAACAGTAGTTGTATTATTATATAAGACGCACACGACGTCGGGCAATCTAAGTTAAAGTTATTTGACGCTGCAACTTTTGTGGTATAATTCAAATCGTTATATTTGGCACCACAAAACATGCGAGACATAAATAATTAAAATAAATGCAAATAAATTAAATATGTCAATCAACTTATGCTAATACAATAAGCAGCATAAAGTATCTTTATATTTAGCGCTCCAGAACGCTAAGCGTAGTATATTATTATATTTGGCGTTCATAAACTCGTTGTAGTAATATAGTGTGAACAGAGATTACTCTTAAGAATAATACCATTTGTTAAAATTATAAAATTTGACGGACTGTTTGGTCAATACGGCTTTCGAAGTCAAGCGGTACTATTTGCTCAAGACATATTTGAAGTCAGTGAAAAACTACCAAATATGCTTCCAAGATCTTCAAGTAATGCTGGAATAGTGATTGTTACTGAACATCTTGTAGACTTGAATGTTATTAGAGAATTCTCTATATCTCATGAAAAAGTTTACAATGCATTACAATTGTTACGAGAACATAACCCTTTATATAAAAACGTGGAGATAAATTAAAATGTTCGTATGGATGTAGAGGATTTGGTAAGAATTGTTGAAATACCGCAACAACAATTAAATGAAGTTATTGATAAAGAACATCAAGATAATTTTTATAAAAAAATTAACGGAGTATCAAGAATTCTACGAGCATCATGGAGTCAAGATAATCGAGATGTGTTTACCTCAGGCTATGCAGGTGTTCAATGTTGTGCAATGATACTTGCAAATATTGTGAGAGCATTTGTTTATCCACCCCAAAATTGGTCTACGAATACTTTAAATATGAACATGATTGAAGGAGATCGTATTTACAAACATATTAGAGTGTTAACAGAAAATGAACCAGCTGGATTTCCTATAACGAAGACGGATACTTAGAAATACGTAATTTCTCTGTGATAAAAACGATTTAATTGTATATGATTTGAATTTCTCTTTACAATATGAGGAATACACTAATATTTTTGGAAATGCCCAAAATTATTTAAATCAAAACAATAATGGAATGACTCTGAATGAAGCTGCTTGCTTGCATTATTCAAACATCATCAAGGTGGAATTTTAATTGTATCTTCAAAGTCTCTTGGAGTAATGCATTATAATGAAAAATTCTATTTTACCGATTCTCACTTCTGTGATCCAAAAGGTGCAAGATCAAGACCAGATCTTGGTAGAGCATGTATAATTGAATGCGATACCCTTGTAGAACTTGAACGCATAATTAGACGATCAACCGGATCTAAAAATAAACTATTTACTTTAAGTTATATTGACGTTAATATGAATAATGTTGACGTTAATATGAATAATGCTATATCTGTAGATACGGTAAATGAAGATAGTTTTATTGATGTTAATATGAATAAAGCTATCTCTGTAAATACAGTTCATGAAGAAAATAATGGATATCTCATTCATAGCAACGAACAGTTTCATACACAAAATTCAATTGAACAACAAAAATTTTATCAAACTGTAGAGCAACAACAAAGACTAGGTAATGATTACATGCAGATAAATAATGTTGCAAGAATTGTACGAGCATCATGGAACCAAAATAATCAAGCAGTTTTCACTTCAGGTTACGCAGGTGTTCAATGTTGTGCAATGGCATTAGCAAACATAATAAGAGCATATATTATATATCCACCAAAACAGTGGTCTACAAATACTCTAGATGTGAACATGTTTCAAGGGGATCATATTTATAAAGAAATTGTAATGCTAACAGCAAATAATCCGAATGCTTCTCCTATCAGCGAAGACTTACGGACGTGCGTAACTTTGGCGTCATTAAAGAAGATTTGATCATGTATGACATGAATTCTTCTATAGAATAGGCCTATATTAATAACACTAATATTTTTGGGAACCTACAAGATGATAAAAATCAAAATGGTTTTGGAATAACGCTGAATGAAGCACTGCTTACATTATTCAATTATCATCAAGCTGGAATTTTAATTGCATCATCAAAATCTCTTGCAGTAATGATTATAACGACAAATTTTATCTTACTGATTCACATTCTTGTGGTCCAAACGGTGAAAGTGTAATACAAGATCTTGGAAGAGCTTGTATAATTGAATGCGATACACTTGCAGAACTTGAACGCGTGTGTAAGCAATCAACAGGTTCACAAAATCAACACTTTACGATAAATTACATAAAGGTTAATATAAAATATGACCCTGTCGTGGAATGTGTAAGAGAAGAAGAGGAAAGAGAAGAAGAAAATACATATTCGATAGCTGTGGATGCGCCCTCTGAACAAACAGAACACGTATCTGTACAAACAAGTGTTATGGCTCAAAATGATTTTAGAGAACCAGACGTTGAACAGCGATATGAGTTATCAGATAAATTGAATAAGATTGTTCGAAAAACAAAAAACAACATTGTAAATGTTCGGCATGAACTGAGAGCAGAATAATTCTTTATCTATTCCCATTTGGAATCAATGGGTTGAGAGAAACTTCAAGATGAGTAAAAATTAGTCACTTAGATTACTTTCTGTTCAGAATTCTTGGGAAAGATACAATATTTCAAAGAAATTATTATCTTTTCTATGCATTATCCATGTTCGAGAATGAACGTGTAAGGGCCACTATTTCAGCTTGTGGAAAAAAGATTGAAGGAGAAAATGGAATGGTTGAAGACGTGCATTTGTACTTGAAAAACTTAAGAGGTACTGCAGCTTACTGGCGAACAGCTTTGTATGAATTGATTGCAATGATAAAATGCATCGGCCCACCACATTATTTCATAACATTCAGTTGCAATGATTTACATTGGTTAGATATGAGAAAAGCACTATTGATTGGAGATGGAAGGCCAAATGTAGATCCAAACTATCTTAATATACATGAAACACAACGTTTGATCGAAAAATATCCCGTTATCGTCTCTCGACATTTTATGCTTCGTGCCAATGCACTCACGAAATTTTTGAGAAGTAACTGTGATGTGTTTGGAGGCAAAGTAGTAGACTTTTGGTGGCGGATTGAATTTCAAAATCGAGGCAGTCCTCATCTTCATATGATCGTGTGGGTTGAAAATCATCCTTCATTCCATTCAGAAGAGGGTTTACGTCGAATAGATGAAATTTGCTCTTGTGAATTACCATCAGAGGAATCAGATTTACACGAATTAGTAATGAAGTGTCAAATTCATCTACATACAATAACGTGTAGATTCAGTTTTCCTCGTCAAGAGTGTGCAAAAACTAAAATTGTTGCTCATTCATCGGTTGATTTTATTCGCAGTGGAGGACGAATATGTTTGTTGAAGCGTCGTAAGAAAGATATATGGATTAATAATCACAATCCCATTTTATACTAAAAATGTGGAAAGGGAATATGGATATACAACCATGTGGTTCAAATGAGGCAATAGCGTACTACGTTGGTAAATATTTATCGAAATCTGAGCCAACAGTGCTGAGTCCAGGTATTGCGCAAGCAATTAGAGAAATACAGCGTGAAGAAAATGATACCTACTTCTCGTAGGTTGTTCAAAATATGTATGAGAATATTGCAGGAAAGACAAGTATCTACATGTGAATGCGTATTTAGATTGTGTCATCTTCATTTACGAGAAAGCTCCAGAAAATGCGTATTTCTCAATACACGAAAACCTGAACAAGGTTTTGAAATTTGATCTTTAGGCCGGGGTATCGGATATTGTGCAAATATCTTTGAGCGATACGAGAAACGGCCTGTTGAACATGATGAGTACGACTTTCAAAACATGAGTTTGCTCGAATTCGCAATGCGATTTGAACCACATTACAATAAAAAACAAGATGATAATGAAGAATCAATTGACCAATTTGAAAATGAGGTTGTACAAACTAGAAATCGATTCATTACGTTAAGTGACAATAGTAAAATGTTGATAAGAAATAAACCAGCAGTTGTGCGGGTACCTTACTTCAAGGCATCAGATGGTCCAGAAAATTACTATTACAGTATTCTTCTGGAATACTTACCTTATCGTGTTGAAAGTGAATTGCTTGCAGACTACAGTAATTCAAACGAAGCATTTATGGCTCAAGAAGAACAAATGAAATAGATGAACGAACACATGCAATTGTTTAGAAAACGAGACCAACAACTCGAGAATGCAATGAATAAAGTACATGCATTCGAGATACTTAATGAAGAAGTACTACATCAATCAATGAATCAAGATGAATTCCAACAAGCACAACGAGCAATGAATGTTGGACAAAGAGAAGTGTTTTCATTCATTACACGAAACGTCCACGACCAAATCATGAACGGCAATAAAGATCGCATTAGATTATTCATTACAGGAAATGCAGGAACAGGAAAGAGTTTCACATTACATCTTCTTAAACATCAGGTAAATCGATGTTGTGGAAAAATGCTGTAAAGGTATATGCACTAACTGGAGTAGCAGCATGATTAGTTGGAGACTACGTTACACAGCACTTTAAAGCTACCCGTTCAAAAAGATGGAAGAATTTTACAACTGCCCCTTTTGACTGGAGCTTACTTAAGACAATGCGTCTGCAGTGGAAAGATGTTGAATTTATATTCATAGATGAAATATCTATGGTATCTTACGAAATGCTATGCATGATTGATTCAAGATTAAAGCAATTAAAGATTTGGGATGAGTTTTTCGGAGGTATCAATGTTATATTATTTGGTGATCTAATGCAGCTACCACCTGTCAGAGGAAGTCAAGTATTCCACCAGCCTCTCCATCTAGCACCGGCAACACATTTGTGGCGATTGTTTACTCTAGTTGAACTTACTGAGAATATGAGACAACAAGGAGATACAACTTTTATTGATATTCTCAACGCTTTGAGAATTGGAAAACTTACAGGTGAACATATTGGTGAATTTTCAATTTTGAGATACAAAATTCATTTTGATATTGATTAATTATATTTTCGAATTCATTTTTAAGATCACATTGTCTAAATGAAGGTGCCCACGCTTTTATTATCAGTGATACTAAATGTAGAACAAATAGTATCAGTTATACATCTTTTTTGTTGAAGATTGATTTAAACATGGTATAATATCATTCCTTAGGCGGCCACGCTTGTATTATCAGTGATACTTAATGTTACAAACATTTTTGATTATTAAACATTATTTTCGTTTGTTGTTAATGTATTTGGTATAAGATAAATTCTTTTATCCTTTTTAGTACATTGATCATTTTATTAATTTTCGATAAAAGTGTTTAAAACAATTTTTTTTTACTTTTTTTTATTAGCTGTGTACTGTACTTTAATATAGTAGTAACTTTTTTGTACATATACAAAGAGGTTTATTACACAGCATTTGCGTATACGTTTCAAATATGAAATATAGGAAAATCGATTCAATTAATAAATATCTTGTAAACAATGTTTCAGTAACGCGTTTACTGATAACATCCTACTTTAATCTCAGGATATTATCACACGTTTTCAGCCACCTTAAATGTAATAATATTGATTAAACTTAACGTGTTTTTTCACTTGTATGAAGTCGATTCGACCGATCCGTGGGATTTTTGTCGGGTTACGGTATATACAAAAATACAATTTGAATAATTTTTAGTGATTTATGCCAATATTCAAGACGTAAAATGTTGCGTAAGCTTCTTGAGCCATTTTTTGACAGTTCTTCCAACATCCTGACAGTTGATACCTGGTGGCTTTTGCTGTTTAAGTTTATTATTTCATCGCTTATTCCTTTTGTAGTAAATTACTTGAGGCGTCCGCGAACTTGTTGAATAGGTATGGAAAGGTCTTGTTCCACTTCGAGGTCGTTGTGTTGTATGGTTGTGTGTAGAGGAAAGAAATCTAACAAATTCGGCAATGTGTCCTTGTCACCTTTAGCTCACATCATGGCACAATAATTTTACTGAAACTTTGGCTCACAAGTTTTGAAAATTTAACTCTTGAAAGAAAAATTGTACTTAACTTTGATCTCAGCGGGAGCCTTGGCATTGCTTCTCCCAGGTTGAGTGTTCAAAGTGAAGTGTGTCCACACTCAGACTCAGACTCAGATGCAGAGGCACAATGCAGGCGTACCCCGGTGACAGCAGCGTCCGGGCGGGCCCGTTGACTGCCTGATGCGTAGTGACTTGGCAGCGAAATTTGTCGCTTTTACAGGATGGGATCCTCCTGTTTTATTTATTTTCGGAGGTAAAGGATGTGGGTTGTGATTGGCTGAATCCCGACGCTATCCGCCACGGCTGGAGTGGTGGAGTCTCCGGGGACTCTTCGCACGGGCAGGCAGGATTTGTACTCCCACAACGGGTCGTTGCACTTCCGCCTGCCCGGTAAGGGTCCGGGGAGACTGCCGTTTGACGATACTGAGGGAAGAAGTCACCCGTGAAAGGCGGCGCTTGGCACACCTAGAGCCGGTGCAACTCCCGATCCATCTGTCGTCATGCAGCGGAACGGAATCTGTGTATGTACTAGTTTGTCAAGTTCGGAAGGGCGGTAAGTGGGCAGATGTATTTGCAAGATGTGGTGGGTCGCCGAGCAAGGCTCGAGGGCGTCTGCATTTAATAGGGGAAGGTCCTTCGTCCATGCTAAGGTGTCGGAGGTGAGGGAAGGAAGATTTTGAGGCACGTCGAAGAGTTTGTACGCAAGAGATCGAACAAACTCGTCAAGCGATGGAATCTTCAACCCTCACTTGATAACATTATTTTTGACAAACCAGGGAGAGTTGGAGATGTAGCGGAGGTTCCGGGACTGGAGGCGTCCAACAACGTCGGACTGAAGCAGGGATCAGAATGCTGGCGCTGCGTACATCAGGGTGGCTCGGAGAAAGAGCAGATACTAGAGCTTCGTGCGCACTGGCAGTGGCCCTAGATGAGAAAGAAATGGGAAAAATTTGGCTTTGACGCCGCGACCTGCTCGCTGGAGTACGTTGGAAACGCGAGCTCTGAAGCTTAGGCGTCGATAAAGTGTGTCCACACGGCTGGTAGCAGGCCACATGTACCCCCCCCCCCATATATCATGGTCCCGGGGCGGGAGCGCTCCTGAGGCACGGAACATAGCTCATCTCTCTCAAATGTGTAGTTGGTCACTTTCAAATTCACATAAACTTCTGAACGTACTACCATGTACTACATCTACTACAGATAACATTAAGTCGGTATCTACATTATTATTTTTTAAATTCATATATACTGATTTTATATTGGATATATAATCGTCCAGTGTGCCACTGAAAATAGTTTCCGGTCACAGCTTACCAACCCGTAGCTTGTATAATAACAAAAATATGTTTATACACTTAGACTGAAGCCGTATTGTTTTAAATTAAATCTGATAGGAGGTGTGTGTGGGCGCGCGTGATGCGCGTATGGGAAATAACCTTCCTGTTTATTTTCAACATATTGTGACTAGCAAGTTAATCAATGTAAACAAAACAGTTCTTGTAAGCAGTAATGATTCACGGTAATCATTACGAGTCGATTGTGTACTATCGAGTTCTGATGTCACCCTGCAGTTGTCTATAGAACGACACGTAACGAGCCGATAAGACCGTTTCAGAGAAATGTTTGTCATTACTTGCTACGAGTAACTTCACGTGTGACATCACTGAATGCCATAAAATACGGAAGGAAAATGGGAATGACAGTGGCGTATCTAGAATTTGGCCTTGGAGGGGGTGGGTCGAGTCGGCATCATACAGAAGAAAAATCAAGTTAAAACTAATCAACATTACCATGTTTAAAGTAGTTGAAAACGTGTGATAACATCTTGAAATTAATCCCATTAAAGTAAACAGTAATAACACAATAAAAATACGCGTTACTGAAACGTAGGCCTATTTACTGTAACGGTATACTTGACTGTATTGATTTTCCTTATTACATATTTGAAACGTATTTGTAATACGTATTACATGCTATAATAAACGTGTTTGTATATTTAAAAAAACCGCTATAGTAGTAATATAATAGTAGCCTAGTATAATAGTAAAAAACGAATTATAGCAGTAATAGTAGTAAATCCTACTATATTATCGTTCAGAGCTGAAAAAATTAATAAAATAGCCTAACAATTAGGAGGTTACCAACATTTTTCAACTTTTTTCGAACCTCGGAAGTCCAGTCCCGTTCCCCCCCCCCCCCGTAAATATGCCCCTGTGTACGAAGTGACGTCTATACCGCGTCACTGGTAATTTGCACCAGCGAGACACGCGTAGCACAAAAACAAAATTAGAAAGATAAGATCCCGGTTGTGTCCTCTTTCCGACATAAGATAGAGTCCGTTTTCTCGGACACATCTTTTTCAAGTGAAAGAGGAACATTCGGAAGGGGGGATTCTTGTTCAAGTCCATGATTTATCTTCCTCAAAGTACGGTCAGAACGCTCACTGTCGAAGCATGTCAGCTAGGTTAGGTACAATTACACATAGTCAACTGACAACAGCTTATCGTGCTTACTTAATTGTGATTCATGTGTTTACGTTAATGTAACGATACTTTCTTTTGTGTACTTTAGTAATTACGATATGCAAAAGCCCTAGTGCTTGTTTACTGAACCGTACAAAACAAAACAAGTTTCCTTATTCAAAAAAGGAAAGTTCCATTCGGAAGGTGCGTGTACAGTTTGCAGTTCTAGCATTTCTTATGCAAAACAAAGGCAAAAATGACATTGAAGGGCACATTTCAAGTAAAAGAAGGAAACATCGACAAATGTATTTTTTAAGGTAAAATTGAATTTTTTTTAACTAAAGAATCGTTTTGGAAATCATTTTAGTTTTTCAACAACATAGTATGACATACTAATAACAAATCAAACGGTCGCATTTTGTTGTGTTTCAAGATGTAAGCCCTTATGTCGGGGATTGTTCTTGTTTTTGAAACCGATTGTTCCACGAGTTCATGTTAGCAGTTACCACCCTAAAAAAGAACGCCGAAGTACCTACAGAAAGAATTAAATATAGGCCTACTGTGTCTGCAAAAATTAATACTCTGCACATGAATACTTAATAGTACTAGAAATCCTCACCGTATATAGCAGAATGGATGTAAGTTGACTAATGGAACGGTGACATAAAAAAGAGGCGGAACAAGCAAATTGCCTAAACCATACAGTGAGGGAGAAGAAGGCACCTGACATATATGCCTCGGTACAATACTACCAGCAGGATTCACAGAGACAAACTATATGACAGAGAGAAACAGACAGAAGACAGAAGATTACATTGGTACTAGCGCGGACGATACTAGGCGCGCCTGCCAGGATAGAACGGTGTGCTGCTGTGTCGAGGCGAACGGCTCCCGCTAAGTCGTTTACACAGCCACGCAGCTACACGCTGAACGACAGCTCAGGAGAGGCAGCTCGAGCACGTCTGATGCTGAGCTAGTTGCCTGGCTGATTTGCTCGGCAACGGATTAGGTGAGGATCAAGACAATGATGGATAGTACAGATGGGGATAAGGAAGTAGCGCCAAAGGATGTTTGACCGGTAATGGAGAACGTCTCAACTACAGTCTCTTTAACCAGGCTTCGCGCGATCGTTTCTTAAACACTTCGTTATTTCTCGTTCTTTCTGCTTCCGTGAAATGCTCTGCACTTTTATCTAGCATCGTGTCAGAAAACCCCGACTCATCCATGAATCACTTTTCGTCACGTTAAGAACGCAGAAATAAGAAAGAAGTACAAGGGTATTTCGAAAGCAAGAAAAAAGTTCTTCTAAACCAGTACAAGACCGGAACCAAAAACGAAGACGCGAGGAACGAGACCACCCTGTTTCGAGTATTCTTGAAAAGAGGATTCTGAGAATATCCAGTGTTAAAAAGCACAGGAAACAGAAAGGTAAGGAGACCAAGGAAGAGATGGATAGATAGTTTACAACATAGACCACTGCTTGTAAATAACAGGCAGAGTATAAACTGAGTTGCCATATTCAAAAATGTAAAACGGAAGTGCTTTAAATTATAGTATTAGTGCATTAAATTGTTTTAAAATTCATGCGTATATTTTGCTCAAAACTTAAATACTTAATATAATAAAGGTGTTTTCAAAATGTTTCATCTATAATATGTTGATCTGAGAGCCACGCAGCAACGTTATTCTGAATATACTATTTTCTAAAGTGTACTCAGAGTCACTTTATATTTGTCATCAGTAAAATCATATACGAGCATGGGATCAGTTTTGTTTTGAATTAAAACATATTATAATCAATTATATTTTCACACACATAAACATATCGTTATTAGAGTAGTCAATAAGAAACGTTCTAAACAAATAATTATAAGATAAATACTAAAATACAAAAAATGATGTTGGGAAAGTCATAGTTCAAACTGAAAAAAAAAAAAAAAAAAAAAATCCGACAAATGTGATTTGGCA
Source organism: Magicicada septendecula (assembly GCA_034769895.1). Classification (NCBI taxonomy): domain Eukaryota; kingdom Metazoa; phylum Arthropoda; class Insecta; order Hemiptera; family Cicadidae; genus Magicicada; species Magicicada septendecula. Next base: position 216,271,175 of record CM068374.1, read on the forward strand.
ATACTGGCTAATGCCTACTTTCAAAGATGAAGTAGAAAGGCTTAAGGAAAAGATGAAGAAGGAAGAGGAAGATAAGTAGAGGAGAAAGTTAAAAAATGAAGCTAAAGAAAGTAATTAAATAAAGCTGACGTCCACGTTGAAAGTGTCTACAAAAACACGTGTATACGCGAGAACACGTTATTTCTTGGAGGAACGATGTATTTACACAACTATTCACTATTTAAAGCAATAAAGTGTTGCTTGTTTTGGATGCTAACACTGCTTTTCATGCGATGTTACGCGTACAAGGTGAGCTAAAAAACAAGTTTATCGATTCGTTATTTCCTTTCCTTGAAATTTTCCAAACAACGCTAAATGTGTATACAATAAGCCTGTTTCTCTCTCCCTCTCTCTCTCTCTCTCTCTCTCTCTCTCTCTCTCTCTCTCTCTCTCTCCCACCCTACTTATCACAGTGAGAGTGTACTAGCAGGTACGTGCGGGTGTGCGCATCAAGCGGAGAGATTTGACCCAACGTATTTACATTTTAAATATAAACAGAAGAGAAAAGTATATAGGCCTATAGAGTGTATCAGAGAATGAGAGAAGGGTACGAGAGAGAGAGAGAGAGAGAGAGAGAGAGAGAGAGAGAGAGAGAGTCGTAGTATGTGTGTATGGAGAAAGAGAAAGAGAGAAAGTTTTTATATGAAATAACTTGGCTGTTTTACTGCTGTTTCCGACTAAAAGTATTTATAGAGTTTCGAGTGAATTTCTTAGAATGAAAATACATGAAGTTTTACTTAACCTTACGCAAACTTAATTAAACAACGTTTTGTAGATCAATAGTATCGCGTACAAAACGCTCGATGGCGTGTGTACACAACTGAACACGCTCTGTCTCTCTCTCTCACACACATACACACACACACACACACACACAGCGTGAAAATTCCAGGCCGGTTTCTGGGTCACCGACACATACACGCACGCACGCACACAATCAATTAGAGAGACAGAATTTTGAGGCGATCGGCGCTAAAATTGGTGGAAGTCGAATCAACGATGACGGGGGGGGGGGGGATCGGTCACGAACCATGAAGCCAACACGCCCTTGTTTGTTCACAACCACCCGGCGTTTACTTAACGGATTCTTCTGCTACAGGATAAGGGCGGTGTTTGTAATTGTCACGAACATGTCTCTCTCTCTCTCCTCCCCCCTCTCTCTCTCTCTGGCAATCAATACTCGCCTATATTTATGAAATCGTGCCGCTGATAAATTAAGTATCGTTTCCGCTGGGAAATTAAGTATGACGGATATAAATGTACACATGTTTTCGAACTAACTACTTTCCATTCAGACCTTATTAATATTTAAAATAGAAATTATGGGCCCACTTATATTATTTGAAATAAAAATACTATTTTTGAAAATATAGATTTTTTGTCAGAAATACAACATAAAATGTATATTTAATATAGAATTCTTTATGCATTCAAATCATATTAAATGGTTGAGACATGTCTGATGACACCTTCTAAAATCTTATAATCATTCTCTAAAGTATACTTTCTACCTACACCAGCGTTTCCCAAACTTTTTGACTCACTGCCCCTTTCCAAAGACAATTTCTTCAGTATTTGCTCCACGAGTTTATTTGGATCAATTCTGTTCCTTATTAATGAGTTTATTCACACCATTAAAGATACGTATTGTACGCTGTTAATTTCAACAGTACGTAATAACTACCAAAATAAAGAAAATTTCTAAATTATTATTACAAATTTTATGTCTGCAAACAAGCTTTAGGTAATATTGACTTTGTAAGATGGGAAGATGTCTTGAAACTTTTATTAACGTTAGAATAATCCGTGTGAATGTTTTTTTTTAAGAATAAATATATGAAGAGATTGTAAAGAGCTAATTTGAATTATTTATACATTATTGTAAATTATTAAAAAAAATATAAATAGGAAAATCACAATCTATTAAACATTAGAATAATTTTAAGTAAGTAGAAAGTAGAGCAGCGGAGAGTAATGAAGTTGTCACAGGCATTATACAAAGTTAGGTAATGCAACAAAATTTTAAAAGTAACTAATAATTGTAAAGTTTTAAAAAAGAATGTAAATTATGTAAAAATATATTAAAATTAAAATTATTTATATTTTTATTTATATATGTATTGGTATAAAAGACTAAGTGCTACACTAAAATTAAAAAAAGGTAAAGTATTACAGTGTATTTAAGTATGAAGAATGAAGAAGTGTAGTTTTCAATAATTATGTTTAAGAATTTTGCACTTCTTTAGCTCAAACATTTTACGAGAACACATTAAACAAGAAGTGTGTAATATTAAATCAGGATTAAGAAATAATAATAATAATAATAAACGAAAAAGAATTAGAATAAGAAAACTTAATCTAAAGGATAGTAGGCTATAGTGAATCAAAAATGTGAACTGAATAAATAGACAGCAGTGTGAAAACAATTGTAAAATAAGTAAGACTGATTTATGTAGTAGACTATTATAAACCAGGTAGTAACTCAAAAGTATACAATCAAATATTGAATTGAAAGACACACGGGACGTATTACTACGAAAGTAAACACTACACATTAACTAGTGCGAAATACATGAAATTGAGTTAAGGTGTTACCCACTATTTATTACAGTGTAATTTAAACAATGTGATTTCAAAAATAAAATAGACTCATTATAAACAGTGTAACAAAAAAAAAATCACGTTTTATTTAATCTGAATAAAAACTATAAATCTGGTATAGATAGCCTATTTGAGGAGGTTAGCCAGGTTGCAGTTCAGGAAGTGAAGCTAGAGTAGAACCATATTCGTTTAGTGTATAGGGCTGAAACTGAAAGTAATTTAATGCATGATTAAAAATAAGTGAGATTAAGTTGTAATAGAAATATTTTATATTAGTTTAAATAAGTGTAGAAGAGTTTTATTGTTATCTCATTATTTGTAAATATAAATCTTACTACTATCTGCCCTGGGATAGAGAGTCTGCATCATTCATCGACAATAAAGTTTTATTTCAGTAATATACTCAAATGTGTATTAAGCAGTAATAAATAAGTACGTGTACAGTAAAAATTCAATATCTATAAAAAATAAGCTGGCATAACAGAACAGGGACTTTCATTGTAAGCAGTGTATCGTTTGTTACAATTATTATTAGTCGGGCTTTTATGCCGTGGTTTAATGTTGTATAACGCCAAAATCAGAAATTAAAAAAAAATTTCTTATTTTGACGGCCAAGCTGATTCGAACCTCCCAACAATCAGGCGATCATGTGATTCTCCCTCACGCTCCGCCGTCTCAAGGCCTCCGCTCAGCCGTTGAATTCAAAATTAGAAGATGCTTTAACTTAACATATATCTACAAACCGGTAGGCCTACTTGAGTTTTTAAAAAATGTTAAGCATAATGTGGCAGAAATATAAAAGTATAAATTTAATCTTTATATTTGACATCCGGATATGTTCAACACTTTACAGGGTATCGAGCCCGCGTATTGTGAAGCTTAATAGCTATATGTCACATAGCTAAAATAAGAGGTTTAAATTTTGTTTATTTTTAATGTAAATTTTTTTGAATTTGTATTTGTTTATTATTAATGTAAGTGTAAATATAAACCATTTTTAAATCCGTAAAATATAATTTCACCGTAAATAGCCATGTAATGATACTGGAGCTCAGGATGTTCATGTAAGCCATCAACCATACAAATCCGTTCAGTGGTTATCGGAACATAATTAATTACTGAACATAATTAATTAAACATGATGCTAAGAGGAAAACTTTTATTTTTACCTAGGTCCTGGAGTTATGATCTGAAGAATGAGTCATCTCTAAAGGTCGTACGACGCACCGAAATCCCGCAAATTTTGTGTTCCTTAAGGAATTTAATATATATTCAAATTACTTTTAAATTTTTTATCTAGCCAATATTGTGAATTTCATTCCATTTTCAACCTTTTAATAAAAAAAACTTCCTACCCCAAACAGGATTACATATATTCGTTGCTATCTTTATAAAAAGTTAATCTCTGCTAAATACTGGCCTAAAAATAGACAAAGGCTGATTTATTGTGAAATCGATACTGAGGTACACCCTTGAAGGGTTCTTATGGCTTCATAGTGGGGATCGTTTGGGGATAGACAACAACTTTCCGCCTACGTGTCTCTTAGCACAGACATCGCTGGGTAGCTCTTTAGTTCCTACCAAATCTACACTAGTATTAGTGAGTTTAGGGTTATACTTATGAATAATGTCTTTTCTATAATCAGCGAATTTTTTTGATAGTCTGCATGAGAGGTGGTAACAACGAAGTTATAATGAGAGAGATATGTGCTCTCATTAACACGTACTAGGTAGCATCCCGTACACGGACGCTACACCCCACCCCTGACCCACAAATACTGTATAGTAAGGGCCCTCGACTGCGTTGCAGCCCGGATGAAGTTGTGAGGTCTTATCTTTCGTAAGCTATCATCTTCGACCATACCACCTCATCGGAAGCGGCTAATCTACACGGCGCCTGGAGTCTATTTCTTACACCAGAGCGGCTGTATGCTACCGTCGATAAATTCCAGAAGCAGCTAAGGAACAGTTGACTCAGATGTAGGTGCTTACAGCGGTGGAACCACAAATTAAAGAAAACTAAAAATGATTACGGGTTCCCCGGCTAGTGCTGAGACCGTCTTATTATGCATATCATGTGTGTGTTTATAACAGCGCTTAGTAAACTTGGGGATTTGGGATTGTTAGAATTTGTTGTAAACATTGCGTAAAAAGTATTGTGTATGTAGGGGAGCTTTCATATTACGAATATGGCTTATGATAAAAGTGTCAACTACGAATATTCAGTAAAACTGCTTTAAAAAATTACATAGTGGAATAATAGTCTGCAAAATTAGAATTACGAAGTTCATCCAGTATGCAAACAGCCGTTATAATAAGATAGTTAGATAGTACAAACGTTACTACAAACGACATACGAGTGACTAGCGTACTCTGGGTAAGGCCCGAACCGCGCCGGATTGTCTTCACATGAGTCTCATTCAACGTGGACGACAATAGACGAGAGAACGTATCAAAAGTAGAAGAGAATGTTAACTAGATACGCAGACCACCGCTGAGCACGAACAATAGCTTAATTGTAATGTGGAATAAAAATAAAGAATAAATGTGGGTTACTAAGGGACGATAAACGACCTTCGTCGCGTTGTTGCGCAGAACAAAGGAAAAGGAAGAGGCCGGCGCGGAGAGAGAGAGGCTGGCCTGAAGGAAATTCGCTTTGTTGGAGTTGAATTTAATAATAATTGAACTTATTACAACGAGGTTCCGAGAAGCGACACCGTTCTTCTGTGTGAAACGCGCGCACAAAGGAGCCTTACTCGTTGCAGGCGTCGTTTATGTAACAGTATGAAAATAGCCGTCTATAAGAGACGTCGCCATTCGATCCAGCTTGTTACTGTGGGAAATTAACTTCTTCAGTCCGAAAAGAATCGAGTACAAATAGAACGATAAGAATTAAGAATGAACGCACAGTTATAATTAAAATGTGAAAAGGAAAAATTGGGTTGTGTCAATTATACGGTTTGTTTGACAACTAAAATTAATTTTATATATTATTAGAGAATTCCGAGTATGTTATTCAGAATAAACTTGGCGTTTAAAAATTCATTCATAATATATTCAGTGATAATTAACTGGGAGGAATTTTTTTAAGATCACAATATAGGTCTCTGCTAAATAGATTGTTTCGTTTGTGGCGTTCGTGACCTTCTTCTTTATTGTATGCCCCTTTTTTGTCAGTTTTCTTAATCCCCTGTACCTTTTTAATCCATTTCACAGTTCAGTCTAAATGTATTTGTTTGTTTTATGTTTATATTATGTGGAAAGATGAGCAATGTTATGAAATAAACAAACTGTGTTTAAAAAGAAAGGTAAGTTTCTTAATAGCTGTGAAGTCGTGCTGTCAGTTTCAGGGATAACGAACACACGAAGTTTTAAGTTACACGAGAAGTGTAGAAAGGATTATACTATGAACAGTAAGGCAAAACAGAAAAATAATTCAACTGATACACAACCATATTAAAGTATACAATACGGCATGACTAGAAGGATTAAGAAATAATAAATGGAGATGGCTAGAGAAGATGTAACAAAGAAGATAGAAAAAAGCTGTTAGATTGGAGCCAAGAGACAGAGAAATGCCACGAAACGTCCCTTTACAAAAACGGAGAGAAGAATATTGCGGTAAACTAAAGTGAACAAAAATTTCTAAGGAGAAAACTGACTGAATAATTATAATCGCAGAAGCATTCTCTCAGGCAAGTAGCGATGACGATGATGTGAATTCCCCGCGAGCAGGAGACCTATTGTTTTGTAAAGTTTCAATTGTCCTTGTAAACTTTGCGGGTATTCTTAGACTATTATTTATAATTTTAAATCAGTTTAGCTTACAATGGATAGGTACGTGAAATACCCGCATTTATTGCACGGGGAAACTTGGTGATTCGAAAGTGCCCTGGTCTCCTACTGTGAAGCAAACAGCTGCATGAGGTTTTTCGTCTCGCTTTTTCAAGTAGGCATCGCCCATTTTCACAGCCAGACATCCTACATTCTGAATATAGGTCTACTTAAACTTTGTTCGGTATACTCTTCGTCTAACATTATGTTCCTAACAATATTACGTTCCAAACTGTCCTTTTGTTATATTTTACGAAACAAGTGTTTTTATATCAGTGGCGTATCTAGAATTTGGCTTTGGGTGGCCGGGGTCGGGTCGGCTTCATACAAAAGAAAAAAAAAACAAGTTAAGAGTAATCAACATTACTATGCTTAAAGTGGCTGAAATCAGTCCTATCAAAGTAAACGCCAATAATGCAATAAAAATACCCGTTATTGAAACATTGTACAAGATACTTATTGACTGAATTGATTTTTCTGTATTTCGTATTTCAAAGGTATACGCTAATAGGCCTACGCTAATGCTGTGTAATAAACCTGTTTGTATATTTAAAAAAGAGGCACTACTATATTAGCGTACACAACTGGAAACAAATAATAAAACAGCCTGAAAAGTAAGAGATTAACGAAATTCAACTTTTTATACACTCTAGGGGGGATCCCGTTCGTCCCCCCCCCCCCGTAAATACGCCCCTGCTTTATATAAACACTGTATTATGAATACTGTCAAGTTATGGTTATTAAATATATTGTATTCACTTATACTACTTCGTCCTTCCGTTGCGCGGTGTATAAAATTATATAAGCATCGCATGACATAGTTTTCGTAAATTATTAAATGGCTTCACTACATTGTGTCACAACTTTCAATGCCCATCGTCCATTGGTTGTATGGATCAATAATGCTTCGCTCTCTAGTTTCTATGTTGACTCTTTCCATTACCCGTATAACGTGGTGTTACCGTTTTCCTTATTATAAGAGTATAAGTAGCTTGTGACACATGTTTTAAGCAATGAGCTCATCTACTGGACATGTCTATACCGTGTTAGCTAATCGTTTTGCATATCACACATGTCAACATCATCAGCATTATCACTGTCAAAGGTAATTCTATCTGGGTAAATCCTTTATTCGGACTGCTTCCGTCGTAATATTTTCCTCGTTTACGTCGTTTCGGTCCTCAGAAGCTGCGAAAGACTCTGTTGAAACCCTGTTCAACCATCGCTCGCGGCTTCTGATGACGATCCCAGATTCCAGACATCGAAACGTCAAACGAGGAAAATCTTACGACGGAAGCAGTCCGAATAGAGGATTTACCCGTAAGAAATCACCCATCGCTTAGACAGTTTAAAGAAGTAAATCTATCTAACTAGTGGTTTCAGCTGGACACGTCTTCCCAGTTGCCAGCATGCGTCCCTTCATTTCCTTAAGCAGTCCGCACTTCGTCTGGCTTTGTCTCCTTTGCCGTCCGTTCTTCTAAACGATTTGTTTCTGGTAAACTTTCTGGTAATTCCCCTTATCCAATTAGTTTCTTTTTCTATAGGTTTAGAGGTTTTGTTCTTCTTCTTGCTACTTTTTTTCTGTTACTAAGACTAGCTCCGTAACATTTCTGTTTCCTTCTGCGGTTATATTCCACTACTGTCCCAGCTTATGCTTTTGTTTCTAAACCTTAGGTACCAGTTTTCCATAACGATCAACCTTTATACTCTTAGCAGTTAATCAGGCCTTGTGACGTTCTTCTAAAAGCTTCAATCCCCCCTACACACACACACACACACACACACACACACACACACACACACACACACACACACACACACACACACACACACACACACACACACACACACACACACACACACACACACACACACACACACACACACACACACACACACACACACACACACACTTATTTCGGTGTTGGTTTTGCGGACATGACTGCGTCCTTCCTCTTATTCTTCTCTCTAAGTTTCAACACACTCCTGAGGAAGACATCAGATCCCATGTCGAAACGCAGTGAGAGAAGAAGAGGAAGAGTGCAGTAACATACGAAAAACGGACACCGAAAGTACAACGAACTGAGGAAAGAGCGCGTGTATGTGAGTTGACCACAGTGGACTGCAGTCATAACTCCAACTCTGGCCATCTTGCGAGATGGAAGGAAAATGGCCTTTGCTACATGTCATATAACTGTGTTTAACTGTGTAACATCTTTTAAAAGCTCAGTTTGTTAAACAAACAATTACAGGGCAGAAATTCGAACTTTCTTCAAGTAAGGAGAGTATTGCAGAGTTAGTTAAGGAGTTATTGCATCTTGGAAAAGTTAAGCTGTATGCCTCCAGTACTGGAGAACTCACTTATTTTCCTCTTTGGCATCAGTTAGTGATAAATTGAAAGATTATGAAATAATCGTGTATGAGGCTCTTTTGAAACAAGTTTATAACGACAAAAAGTTTAATTCCATGATCTGCTTGGAAGGCCGTTTCCGGTCAGACTAGTTTATCCGTTTACTGTGAATGCTGATGGTGTTGACGTTTCTTTGCAAGAAATGCCCTTAAAACTACAACGCGACACACCAGTCGAATTAACTTTCAGTAAAAAAAAATTACATTTTTGGATAAAGAACACAATATTTAAGACGTTTCCGTAGGTTTGGGATAAACCAAAAAGTTTTTGTTTTCATGACATTTCATACATCGTAAATGAGGTTTATCAGGTTTCAGTCGGGAGAGTCATTTACTCTGCCATACACGGAATCGCCTTAACGTAATGGTTACAAGTATCGTAGATTATCCCTTACAGCCCTATAGCTGTAACCGATTTTATGAATCGGTTATAAAGAACATATTTCTGGTTATGTGTATGTAAGTGCAGTGGTGTATCTAGAATTTTGCCTTGGGGGGGGGGCAGGGGTCAGGTCGGCTTCATACAAAAGAAAAAGCAATTTAAGCCTGGTCAACATTATTATCTTTAAATCAGTCCCATTAAAGTAAACGGTAAAAAACACAATAAAAATACGCGTAACTGAAAAATTGTTTATAAAATACTTATTGACCGGATCGATTTTCATATTTTTAATATTTCAAACGTTTACGCTAATGGTGTGTAATAAACCTGTTTGTATATTTAAAAAAAAATTACAGTACTACTATATTAGCGTTCAGAGCTGAAAAAAATAACTAAACAACCTAAAAATTAAGAGCTTGACAAAATCGTTCAATCTTTTTCGTTCCACTGGGGGGGGGGCCCGTTCGTGTTTTGTATAAATTATGAAAATCATAAATGAAAATCATAAATAAAATATGTCCTATCTATAAACAAAACTTTGAAATAGTTATCTTTCTCCTGGGTATGACATGGGTTCTACACGATGAAAACAAGGTCGGAAGGAGGCCACGATCGGAAAGACGTTGAGAAACTCAGGCCGGTTAGGAACACATAAACAGTTTAATGTATTTACTTTCGTTGTGTTTTACTTATGTTACTTTTTGCCCTTGATTTTTTTTGTTTGTACCGTCGAGTTGCATTGTATAAATATGTGATTATTTGGAAACCTTTTGCTTTCGCCAGCTCCCATAAAATAATTAGAAGCGACCCCGAAGAAAAGCCACACACCTGAAGAAGTAGGATGTCGTAACATCAACCGAAGAACACCAACTTCAAATTGGAACAACTTCAAGAACAAGTATTCAAATTGGAAGCACAAGAATTCCACGACATACCGGGCTACCAGAGTCTACAAAAGTTCATATATTTATTTCTTATCTAAATAAAAACGCACTGTCTGTTAGTGTTGTGTTTAATTTTATTGTTTCGCGGTGGTGTAGTTCCAACACGTTATGCCTTTTCAGTAGTAAGACGCCATTGAGTTTAGGTGAAATGATTGTGTCTCTTTCTAGTTGAGATTTTTTCCACTTCAAACTTCGGTCGAAAGTACAGACGACTTCCACGTAACAATGTGACACGAGCTTGACCTGACGTAAAAGTGTCTCTGATGCAATCATGTGTTTGGGTGGTAAAAACCCTACGTCGACGTGTGGGAAACGCTGTAAGCTTACCTCATTGAGGCCAATCTATTGTCGTTGTAATTGCATTGGATTTTATATCAAGAGGAAAAACGTATTCATGAACCAGGCAGCCTTCAAGGTTATCATGCCTAAAGTTACACATGCAGGACGTTTGATAAGTGCAGTACTTCTTGTTCTTCAGTTCAAGGATTAGGCTCTAGCTGACTTGTTTTGGAACCCATTTTCTCTTCGGCTTACCAACTCTTTCCATTAGGTTTACCTGGTTAGGCTGGCAATGGTAATCTATTATTTGACGTGTGGGCCAACTGTTCACACCATCATCTCCAATTTTCATTCATCTTCTTCTGCAAAATTTCGTTTGTTCGTCTATGCCTTCATCTTTTTCCGATTTGGTAGGCACTTTCCTTGTGCACTTCTTAAAAATTAATTTACGTAGCTTGATTTTTTTTTCTTCCTTGTATAATAAACAGAAATGGATGTGGAGTCGTGTTCGTGTTGTCGTGTTGTTATATGTCGGGCGTTACACTCCGCGCACTTTATGATACTTACTGATGACTGGATCCTCTGCGTTGATGTCGTCCTGCAAAACAACTTAAGCTACTATGTATTTGTGGGATCTTTTGTTCCAAGAAATTGTTATTAAAATTAAAATTTTGAATTCTTAGTAGTTAGTTTAATTCTATGAAAAAAATGTGAACAAGACAGTTTGAGTTTGAAAAAATAACGTATGTTTTAATGAATCTTAAAAAATCGTCTGAAGGACTAACATTCGTGAAAAAAATAAAATTGCAGAGTTACAAAAAATATAAATTATTATTGACAAGTTTTTTCTCCAATCAAGTATCGGCTAACAAATATTTTATTTTACTCAGTTGAAAAGCATGAGTTTAATGTATGAAAAATCTTTATACTCAGGACGTGACTCCTTTGAACTACCAAGACAGATCAATAAGATGCTTTACAAAATTTAAGTGATTTGAAGGTGTGTGGCATGTGTAGTACAACTGTGTGACAAATGTTACCAGGTAAAAAATGACTTTAACTTTGAACAACTCACGTTCCGATGGGTAATTATTTCTCGCACTGGACACTTCTCTCGGGTTCGTTTTCAATCTCGCCTCTTCGTGTTGACGTTCCTTGTGCACTGATTTTATTTGAAAGTCAAAATACGGTTTTTAAAACTTCCGCACTTTTGTAAAAAAGTTTAGCAGTGAATGTACGCTTGAATACCGCCGCCGACAATCAGCTGTCCTCGTGGTTTCTCAATTAGCCGCCACAGCGCTGATTCTCCTCCTGCAGTTGATGAAAAGGCTTTGTGTACGTTACGTTATTGGGATTTTTGTCAAAGTCAGTTTGTCTTAGCGAAGACAGCAGAATTGATTCTCTATTAAAATTTTGGTCCCTCCTGGGCCGCTGATATTCTGGCTGCGTGTGTTCTATTAAATGTGCCGTGTTGCTGCTCTATTTCAGCAACACATTGGCGTATACTCTTGTAGAGGTTAAGTCAGTCTATTGTCAATGTACGGAAAAAGGCTTTCTGCGTTCTCACGTCGACTTCTCGTTCTTCGGTTTCGCCTCGGGTGTGATGATCAGTTGCGTGGGTGATGTGTCTCTTCTGGATTCAAAGCATAAAGTGTTTTTCGGTCGAATTTGGTCTTCCTTTTATACTCTGTAAGGCTCATTGTTTTAGCTTTTTGATATGAACTTCCGGTGTATTTGTGTAAAAATTCCTTCTAGAACGTTCGAGAATAATGAAATGGAACCTCATGGAACAAATTTGACTTCCGTAGAAGCTTTAGAACAAAAATTTCTTATTCTTCACACTAAGGATATTGCAAAAATTATTCTGGTATTTGTCAAACAATTTTACATAACTACTTACAATCTGCATGCCATTACTATATTTGGATTCTCTGCTTTCAACTGAATCTAATGATACTAATTACGATTGGTTTTGAACAAATTAACTATAATAAAATAACACAACATACAACTCTTACCTTGGAATGTTTCCATAAAAATTCAATTTTTTAACTAAAAAATTGTTGTGAAGCTGTTTGGTTTCTTCTACAACATTAATACATAATATTATCATCTTTCTATCACAAAATAAATAAAGTTTAACACATATAATATATAAATAAGTTCAGTTTTACATGGTCCATGCCTATGGCCTAAGTTGTTGTCACTGTTAAAATACAATAATTAGTCTTTTTTCCTTATTATATATGGGATTTTTCGAGTATACACTGAGAGCTTATTATATTGTCTATCTTTTGTGATACCTGGTTTATCCTGATACATATTATTTTTATTGTAAGCTTACTTAGCATCATATTGGTTTGCATAAGTGATTCTTTTCTTGGTGTGACAAATTTCACTCTCATAAGTCAAATTCTTTAATAATTGATCTTATTTTCAACTGTTTTCATAGTACACTACAGGATTGTACCCTTTTCTTTTATTTTTGTTAATATTTTGCAATTATTAAGTCAAAATGACTGTTTTTTTGTGATGGGTCCTTGGCTTCAGCCAGATGTGGTATAGGTAAATAGTTTCCTAACTCGACTATTCAAGTGTTTAAGTTAGTCAAATATATTAGTATAGTCACATTATATTGTATTTCAACTTTATCATGCAATTTGGTTGCATTTTGTCAACATTAGATTCATAAATATTACAATATTATAGGTCTACTACATGTTTTCAGTTAATACTGTTTTTGGCTATTTTAACGATTTTTATTCACTTTGCAGCTTTCTTTATTTAAGATAAATTGTTCATCTTTGTCTACTTGACAATTACATATAGTTTTTATCTCAATTCAATAATAATTAATTTTTACATGAAATCTGAGTGATTGGACTCAGCTCCTAAACATTATTTTTTGTCATAACATTTATATATTTTTTATTTTAACTTAGATCCTTTCTAATAATGTATTCAAATCATTTAATACATTTATTTTATTTACATTACATAGTATAATAATGGATCTTGTCCATTAATTCACAAGAAATAGTTTTTTATACCCTATTCAGAGTTACAAAACTTAATAATTAATGACTTCATTTCGGTTGTTTCTGATATTATTTGTCTCTCTTATAGTATATTATTGGTTTTACACTGTTCTTCACTTAAATAATATATATGGGGTTTGAGTCTTAGTCATAGTCTGGTCGTTTTTTCATGTTAATGATATTAATTATTAGACAATATTACAAAATTTTTAGGATTACTTGGGTTCGATACTGTTCACCTCACTTTCCTCTTATGATAAATTGCTATGCAAATAATTTCCTTTATGGAACGTTCTGTGACGTTACACTTGTCACCGACGGTCCATGTTTCACTTGCATGCCGGAAAATTGGGAGAGCTGTGGTTTTGTAAAATTTATATTGTTTTATTTTATAAATTTGAAGGCATTTTTAGACTTCATAATTTTCATGTCAGCTTATCTTATGGTGTGTAAACGTGTTGATCTGTGGCGGATACAGCACGACACTTGTCAACGACATTAACTTTGAGAGTAGAAATGTGTTATGTTCTTGCAACAAGTATTTGTAAAAGTTTTCACAAATCGCGTATCTGAACCGTGTATTTTACCACAATTACCTCTTTAAAAGGCTGTGCCAACAATCTATTTCTTTTCCTTGACCACTGTTAGAGAGAACCACTGTTTCAGTCATTATACTACTTTTTGATACAGAAGTTTAGAAGGCCATAAAAAGTTTCAGTGTTATTGTTAGTTTTGAAAAGAGTCAAATTTGACATACTTACTTTAGAAATGCTAACACAATTTTGATAATTACACATAGTTAAATATAATGTTGAATGTACGGTCGTAACAGATGATTCACACAAGACTTTATATTATTATTATTGTGATCTTGTTTTTACTTGTTACCCGCAAAATGCGTGCGAAATTACCAGACACACTAAATATTGGACAATTTAAATGCCTAGTCACACATAGGGGAAATGATAGAATTCAGGCCACACGTACAAAGCTGAACGGGTGGATACTGAGCCGACGACACCGAAAAACAACCTGGGAAATCTACAAGATTACCTCTCGTATACAAACACCCATTTATTATTGACAGAATGACGCACGTGTTGCCTGATTAGCGTCACGGTGACAAGCGAGCTGTAGTATTGCTATTGTATTGCATTGTAAACAATGACAGAAATGTGTCCTCATAATCACAATGATTCATATTAAATCGAAACTTTCTAAAATTATACATTATGAATGCGTTAACATTCTTAGCTGCTTTGAAATTGACCTTATTTTGCAATTCTGTTTTTCTGACGTCCTTGAAAACAAAGACAATCGTTAAAAAACTTCAATGCGTATTTTGACAAGAGTATGCGATTAAAAGGGCCACTTAGTAGGAAATCATTCGTCAGTTCCTACAAATGTGATAATTTTTTATACGGATATCAACTGTCGGCGAATGTTTTGGTAGTTTTTTGATCATGTTGTCATTTAATGACACAAGTTCGGCAAATTATATAAATTAGGCAAATATATAAATTAAGAAATATAGATATTAGGTCGAATTACGGTCTGATTGTTGACTCGTTAAAGTAATCAGTTTAACAAAGGTATGTTTAAGGGATATTAACTTAACCATGTAAGGAAAGTTGAATGACAAAAGCGAGGAAGAAGCAGACTGACTACCGACTTCCTCGAACAGATGTCAAGCCTGACAAACTTCTCGAAGTCTGAGTCATGAGAGCCGTTGCAGACATAGATCAAGTGAGGACATTAAAAACTCTATATCAGTGGTCACCAATTAAATCGCATGTTGGTCCACTCTGTGAGCCTCTGGGTAAGCCCATGGTCCGGACACTACCGGGGGTCTGGGGGTGGGGTGGGGTGGAATACCCCCAGGTGGGAGGGGGTCCGGTGGTCCTCCCCCGGAAAATTTTCTAAATTTTGACGTCAATTGGTGCGTTTTTATGCATTCTGATTGCAACTTTCATTTATATTTAATTATAAAATGGTAGTACCACCAGATGCCTATTTCACAACCAGTTGTACAAGTTAACAAGTGTGAACTAAAAGATTACATTTGATTTACTTTATCTTTAAATCGTTCTTTTAAAAACTATAAGTTATTTAAGGCAGATATATGTTTTATTGCAAAGCTTAGTTAAGTAGTACGATAAAAAATAAAAACAGGCCTAATGACACTTTTAGTTCACACTTGGAACTTGGAACTTATTTATTTTTATTTATTTCGGTAACGTACTTATATTTAATAGACATATCTATTAAGTTGCACCTTAGTTTCATGAAATATGTTAAAAAAGAGCTACTTGGATTATTGTGAATCGTAAAAACGTGACCATTGAAGTTGTTCAATTATGCCAACTCTGTGTTTTTGCTCAAACCAGAACTGAGTACGGTACTGATTTTATTCAATTTTATTTGAATAGTACAGTTTTTAATGAATAAGAGGCAGAAAGTACTTTACTTTTTTCACAAACTAGCTTCAAGCCTTAACCTTAAAGTACTTTAAACTGCAGTTTTTTATAAAATATGCCCAGCTTTTCATATTTAAATATTGACACGTAATTGTTAATTTTTAAGTTATTGGGGATTAATTATTCTAGAAATAAAGTGTACAAAAACCAATTTTAATACCAGTTTTAATAACATATTTATTGCAAAGGTACATAAAGTACGTAGTTAGTTAAGCACCTTTATCTAAAGACAGTCTCTTTATTAATTGTAAAGTTTTACTAGCGTGTGACTTAATGAACGACTTTCTGCGAAGTGTAACATTGAAATTATTAATTTTTGTGAGATTTTTAATGACAAAAAACATATAAATAAGCATTTTACCGCCGTCCGCAAAAAATGACCCGTCGGTCCGGATGTGGACCGGGGTCCGCCATTTGGTGACCCTTGCTCTATATCACCGTCCAAAGATTTAAACCCTAACGGCCGAAACGAAAATGTCGAATGAAAGGCAGATGTTTCTATTACGATGTACCTACAGACATCAGTAGGGATGTTTTATGGAGTCCCCTTTTAACGTGAGAACCTGAAATCACCGAATTCAAAACTCTTTTCAAGCTGAAACCGAGTGCCAACTGCGGTCGAAATTTTTTTCACGTTATGAAAAGACAGGAAATTCATGTGTTGGTTGTTTTTGCTAATTTTTTGTTATTGTTGCTTGCAAACGAGACAACCTAACTGTATTGCATAGCCGTCAAACATGTTTCCGTATTGTTGCCTGGAAACGAGACAACCTAAATGTATTGCACAGACGTCAAACATGTTTCCGTATTATTGCCTGGAAACGAGACAACCTAACTGTATTGCACAGCCGTCAAACATGTTTCCGTATTGTCGCCTGCAAACGAGACAAGGCAACGTTTCCAGGCGTTTGCATGTTTTATGGAGTCCCCTTTTAACGTGAGAACCTGAAATCACCGAATTCAAAACTCTTTTCAAGCTGAAACCGAGTGCCAACTGCGGTCGAAATTTTTTTCACGTTATGTAAAGACAGGAAATTCATGTGTTGGTTGTTTTTGCTAATTTTTTGTTATTGTTGCTTGCAAACGAGACAACCAAACTGTATTGCTCAGACGTCAAACATGTTTCCGTATTGTTGCCTGCAAACAAGACAACCAAACTGTATTGCTCAGACGTCAAACATGTTTCCGTATTGTTGCCTGCAAACGAGACAACCTAACTGTATTGCACAGCCGTCAAACCTGTTTCCCTATTGTTGCCTGCAAACGAGACAACCTAACTGTATTCCACAGACGTCAAACATGTTTCCGTATTGTTGCCTGCAAACGAGACAACCAAACTGTATTGCACAGACGTCAAACATGTTTCGTATTGTTGCCTGCAAACGAGACAACCTAACTGTATTGCACAGACGTCAAACATGTTTCCGTATTGTTGCCTGCAAACGATACAACCTAACTGTATAGCACAGACGTCAAACATGTTTCCGTATTGTTGCCTGCAAACAAGACAACCTAACTGTATTGCACAGACGTCAAACATGTTCCGTATTGAACAGTGCTACTTAAAACGTACAATACGTGCAAACAAACTGATATCCTTGCATGAGAAACAATGCAGATACGTGTTGAAGCCATATCATTACTGTCTTATCATTACTGTCATATCATTTCCTACAATTTCAGCGGCTATCATGTTCCGATTTCAAAGGCTATCTTTCCATCTATTTCGAGGTCTTCCAACACTTCTGCGCCTTATAAGCTTATACTGTCCAAATGTCCAATGGTCATTCTATCTACATCTATACGTTGTCTACATTTCGTCCGACATGACTCCATGTTTTCCATAACCCACTTGATTCTCAGTCCTTCTTGTACATCAACATTCCTCTGTCCACCTAACAGAGCACAACCTTTACATTTCTGCACAAGTGATATCTCACACATCTCAATCTTCCTGCTTTCCGGTCGAGCCCCATACAATAGAACTTCGTGTATTGTCCTGAATTGTACAAGTATACTTATATTGCTAAAGTATACAAGGCCCATACTTCAGCTTCGTGTCCTGCTTTGTGCTTTAGCTTTCTATGCATATTTCCGCATATTATCCGAAGTTTTTGGATTTTGCTGCCGACATAGTGATAAATAAAATCGTTCGGAAGATAATTAAAATGATAAATCTCTTCTGACATTCTCTTATCGATGTCTATCTTACATCGCACAAACTCGGTTCCCTTTAAGGCCATTCCTTTCATTTTCTCTGTAGATATTGTCATTTTGTACTAAGAGGATAACCTGTCTCCTCACTAGGATGCAGCTTATATAGCCTACTATTTTGACCGCCATGAATTATTAGCGATCGACTGCAAACACCAAAGTAATTATCAAGACATTTTGTGACAGCGCAATTGCAGTGGGTATCAGAGCCTTCCTTCTTTGCAAAGATCATCAATGCAAGTACTGAGTAAAGTACAGTAGATAAGACTAGACGCCTGTTGTACGTCTCGGTTTGCAGATATCGGTTTCAGTAAATTGGTTTCTGTCCTGATCAGTATTTTCCTGTCAAGTGCCAAAGTAATTTCATCTTAAAAAGTAACTTCAGTGCTACCTAAGGAAAGCCTTTTTCCGTTACCCGTATGGTATCTTCTAAACATTTATAATTACAGTAAACGATAGACGTATTTCCTACGTTCTGTAACGAAACAACCTATAACCCGTTACATAACAAAACGTGTTTTTTTTTTATACTTTTAAAAGGTGGCAGTGTTTAAGGTTTCATTCAAAAGTTGTGACATGTAGATGTTTTTTCTCCTGTACCAGCTCATAGGCTTATTTCATTTCGATTTTTTTAATGTTTCTGACTCTCATAAAGCTTAAAGTCTTTGAGCTGTACCTTTTCGTTAAACCATCCAACTGAAATAATAACTCCTAAGTGTCGTTTGTGAGTATTAGAGTTAAAGATAGATCTAGCATAATATATAGGCCTGTATCTTTTTCATCATCTATGCTATTAGCAATTTTCTGTCCATCCTCTAAACAAATATGTCCTCGGTTTTTCTTCTGTGATTTCTCTCCAAGTAAATCCTATCCAAAGCAAATCGTCTCCACATTTTCCGAAGAGTCATCGTTGTGGCCTCTCCGTGTCTCTTAACCTCCAGTTTAACCACCATCGTGACTATCTGGCAACTTCTCGCCTAGACGAATTTTAACAACTTACCACCTGGTTTTCTTAATTGTGTAAGTGATAAGATCTTTTCTAATTTTCTTGCATATTCAGTTAACTGTTTTCCTTTCTCTTGTTTCTATCCTTCACAAGTCATTGCCATGATACTCTGTGGAGTCCGTAGTTTTCTGTAATTTTTGTACTGGTTTTCCCTGTTTTTGTCTCAATTACACTTTGTTATTTTTCACGAAAATACATATATTTCCAAAGACACTCCGGCGGTGAACTTGCTCAAATCACAGTTAGGTCTACAATCGCATATCCATTGAAGGTTAATATTTTACCCAAACATTTAACTTCATTCACAGCTGTGGGACTGAACATTCTATTTTTATTTTCAGAACAACTTTTCCTGGTAGCACTCATAAATCGTTTTTCCACGTCGATTGCATTTTCACTGCATATACATATAAAATTAACACCAGTACTACAGTTATGCAAATCACAAAATACTCAATTTCTTCTGCAAGGGAAAATTATTTTATCTAAAGCTCGTTCACAGACTTATATCATGTAACAGTCCACGAAATGTGTGATAATTTTTATGTAACTGCAAGAAACGTCGGAGTAGACTTTCAGTTTATAAAACACAGACGCGCGCGCGCGTTCGTACACATACACACACATTTGCATACGTATTCGTAGACTTTGGATGCCCCATTAAACCATCCGTTTTACTCTTATTTAGGTAGTCATATTGGTGTAAGGACTGGTTAATAAGTGTTAGTAAATGCATAAATCCGAAGGAAGTTGGCCGTTCTCATCAATGGTAACCAATGTTCTTACCTGACAGTACAAGAGACATTTTCAGTTTTATGTAGGCTATATTCTTTCTTTACCCGTAGATCGTAAGGACGTGATATGAATATATGACATTTAAGTCACAATTTCCCAAAGTGAAGTGAGCACTGAGCACTGGAAGTATCAGGAAGTATCAGAGTGTTACTGGCCTCATGTGATATGGGGGTGGTGGGTGGAGCGACAAGGTGGTCACCTAAACAATTAAGGGTATTTTAAGGGAAATCGAATTTTAAGGGAAGTAATCTTTTACATGTTTTATTAATTGTTTCAATGTTTTATGATGTTATATTGAAAATTTCAAATGGTCCGTATGTGGCTCACAATAAAGATCAAACAAATGTTTCTTGGATATGCGGTGTGATGTCAACATCGTACCCACTATACAATTCCTTAGCCCGGCGTCTACATTGTTACAATTATTATTAGCCGGGCTGTTAGGCCGTGATCTATTGTTAAAGAGAGACGTTTCGGCCCCACCATCGTGGGCCATCTTCAGTGTCGGAAAAAGCCAAGGTGTTCGTTATTTCACCCGTAGAGACGATGATAGTCTCTGCCTCAGTACTGGGGTGAGTTGGCGGACGCCTTGCCAAACGTTTCTCCGACACTGAAGATGGCCTCCGATGGTGGGGCCGAAATGTCTGTTTTTAACAACTTTTACACTTATTGCTTTTACAGCTTTCTTTTATTACTTAATGCCCCACGTTGTTGTGGTGCCAATTTTACACTTAAACGAGTTATACCCGTTTACGCCCAGCGGTGGACGCCAATTTTATAACTTTAATTTTTGCTGCTTATTTTATTCAGCATAAATTAATTGACATATTTTAATTTATGTGTATTTTCTCTTATCTCAGGGTTTATAAAATAAAATGCAGACTTCTTCTTATAAATAGTTCTTCGATTTATTACAGTTAGTTATGATTGATTATCATATTTATCATTGACACATGAATTATGCAATTTCTAATCAAAATAGAAACATATTCATTTTCCTAAATCTTATTTCATTACTCATATTTATAGCTCTAATAATTTAAATATTGTAATTCCTATTCAAAGACAAAACTTTTAATAATAATTCTCTTAAATTTTAAATACTAAGACATAGTTAATTACTGATCTGGATTCATTTAAAATCGGTGCTCATAAATAAATGTAATTTCCATAGTTTCCTAATATTATTTAATTTTGTTTTTAAGTAAAATTTTTATCTTAATCCTTTAATTAATTCTTATGAGTTCTTTACGTGAACAGACAGTGGACCTAATACTAATTATGGCATGACAATTTTACTTGTGGTATGTATCCAAATCTGGTAGAGGTTCATATGGTGTGGTTCGCATGTTGATCGTCTGGCGTAACTGCGATAATTCCCTCTGGATTAGCAGATTGTAACGTGGTCTCCCGTGGAGTCACACAAGACACAGCACAGCACCAAACTTCACTCACTCGGAATTAGTTCGCGTTAATTGTTATTATAGTTATTCGCTTCCACAGGCATTGTTGATTATTATTTATCAACTGCGTTATGGCTTGAACTACTGTTATTTACGAGTTTATTTCGTCTCGTAATGTTACTCGACGATTAAGTTATTGTTGTGTATTTGCAAAACTAAATTACAGCGTTATTTAATTATCATTCGTGTTGTACTAATTCACTTGTATGTCACTAATAAAATTACAGTTCTTTTACCGAAATTGTTTTAGTACGAACTTACTTTTCTAACCATCGTACCGAATTTCTCTAAGTCCAATAACTATGGAATCTCGGTCGCGGACTTACACTCCCGTTTCCGTCAAAATTTTTAGTTAAAACTCCTCGAGCGCACCTTTCTCGCGTCCCTATATCGAATTCCGTATTTCTCCCACTTAATTCTGATTTTTCTTACGCTGTTTTCTAATTGGTTCTACTTTACGACTCTTCAGATCTAGAGACCACCTATTTTTCCGAAAGAACCTCTCTGATAGGCTTTTGGATTCCCACCAGATTCCTTCCCTAGGTCACTACACTGAGGTCGTTGTCGCTGCTAGATACTGTAGCAATAAATTCTTGCCTGTCACTTCTTTGGAGTATACAAAGCAACCCTTAACTTTCTCGTCAAAGTATTGTTTTCGTGCATTTGGTTGTTCTAATGGCATCAACTGTTGTTACTTAAAGGCCTCACCAAACTTCCTTTGTATGTCCGTTTCTTTGTCTCTGTTTCCATCAACACATCTTCCTTGAGTTCCGACATTACTCCGAGCTTTCTCTCTTCTCAGTAAGGTCGAAGTCCTGTCGCTGACCGTTGAGTCTTTCAATAATATATACCCTTTTTTGTTTCGCTATATGCAGCTGGCGTGTATACGTATTTTGGTCTATTGTTAATACATACAGCTGCTCTTCAAATGAGTTCGTTTACATTTGTACAATTTTTTCTAAGGATATGAGGTAGTTGTCAAAGTTTAACGTTTCTTAGTATGGAGAGCGATGAACTCTGCCTGCTTGCCGTGAGCGCGTTGGGGCTGTTATATGATTTTATTGCCTGTCAATCACCTCTGCGTTTCACACAACAATTCCCTGTTACGGCGCTTAATGATACATCACTACTGAAAATAAGAAATTTTTTAAAATTTCTGATTTTGGCGTTATATCGTCCCCGAATTTTGTCGCTTTGGATGGATTTCATACATCTAAAAGAGATTCAAAATGCTCGCCCTGTCATCGAGGTTTAACATGACGAAATACATACATTTTATATTCCTAGTATTGGCTCATCATCCGTTGGACGTAGTGTAGTGGATTTGTTACCTGTAGTGACCCACTGCGGGCGGTTCATTATGTAATGTAAACACTACCCTAGGACCATTTTCAAGCTATTTTCGCTTTCCGTTTTTAAATGAATCCGTTACACATATATTTTAACTTTCTTTTCTTACAACCCTTATTTAACATATAATTATACTTACAAACTAACCTTTAGACATTAAATTTAAATTCGTCATTCAGCATTAATTTAATACAACTCCTTATATATCCCTTACAGGACCTATAATATTTAAAAAATTAATTTAGCAGGTTTTATTCAATACTAGTATCATTTATCATATCAATAAATTTTATATTTCTGTAAAATAATGTTTAGAATTCTCTCTTTTCCTTGTACAATTTTAATACATGTTAATCATTATGTTAACCTTTAATTTAACTATTCATTATTATATTCACATTAATTTACTCTATATTACTTTGCAGTATTTATAAAATATTAGTTACAATCAAAATTTCATTATATATATATTTTTTTTTAATTCACCAATTACATCTTGCTATTCTAATAATATTATAGATTTCAATGGCATAAATTAATCAAGTTTTTTACATTAATTCGCTATTAATGTCCTTTGATAGTCCATCTTTTACTTATTGTCACTTCTCAATCATTTCACTATTTAATTGAAATTAAGAGTCCTTGTATCACATATATATGTACATATCACTATTCTAATTTCATTGATTGTTCGCATTCAATTGTTATATTAAACACATATATTAAACAATCTTATTCTAACCATATTAATTGTCCTTACATTTTCATTCATTTAACATCTATATATATATTGCAACTGGACTTTGTTGGTGTGTTTTACTGGTATCGCCAATTTTGGGCAACAGCGAGTATTAATACTGTTCAGTTTACACACACAAAGACCAATGCAATTTTAATTAGACTTACCTTAACTGAATTTACTTTTACTTCTCTGCTATACTTATATTCTGTAGACCTGTGTGTGAGAATGTGATGGATGGGTGTTATTTTTGAAATAATTACTTCTAACTCTTTAGTTATTATAAAAATTGTGTTTAATGTTTGTCTTTTTATTTTACTTTACTTTAACTCTTTAAATGACTCTACTTCAATTTGCTCTGTTATCTTACTTTACTAATTACATAAATTTATTTTTTATAGTCTCTGAAATTGTTCTCTTTCTTGTCTACTGTCTTTTGAATTCAAACTTAAATATTTAATACTCTACTTGTTACTGTAGTTCCGACGTCTATCTCATGGGCGTTTGTGGGTTTGAATGTTCCAATTGTTCCTCTTCTTGTTCATCCAGTCTCCGTGGTGTGGATATGTGTACAGCTTCCCTGATGTGGAGTGTTCTCAGCTTCCCTGATGTGGAATTGTACTGCCTTCCTGAGGTGGAATTGTACTGCCTCCCTGAGGTGGAATTTTTACGTTCAGATGCTAATTTTTTACACTATGGTTGATTTATATGAACGGAGTCGCTTCCACGTTAAGTTCGAGTGTTTTTACGTTTAACTTGTCGCGTGATTTTTCTCACTACGCACTGCTCGGGCTAGTAATTCACAACCGACGTTCCGTATTAGTGTTTTACTGCGAACTATTCGAACTGGTTTGTTTAACATAGACTTTCCGAACTAGTGTTTTAAAGCGAACTACTCGAACCGGTGGTATAATGCAGACTGACTTAACTTTGAGCGCGTTAGCGACGTCGCTCTGTATTTTCCCGCTAGTTTAATGACACTCTACCCTTATTGGTTTATCACTGTCACGGGTTGTCGTTCACGCTCTGATAGGTTCTTTTTAAACTGTTTTTACATTTGAAATATTGATACACAATTACACAATTCTTATTATTATATTTTCTTAACTCTATTTACTTAATCTTATACATTGTTTCTTATTATACTAAAGCAGAGCATTGCTTTATACACTGTATTTTATATTTTGCTATACGCATATGTGACGGTTGTCATATTGTGACTATTCGTCCTGTCACAATATATATATATATATATATATATATATATATATATATATCGACAGTACAAATAAGTGATGTACTGAGCATTGAATATAAAAATTTAAATATACCTAATAAACTGTAAATAATTAATAATGTATTAGAAATAAGCATGTCAGGGATTGCAAGCTTGGCTCAGACTAAAATATGAACAGGTGTTTCGACCTGAATCGACGTGCACACACACACAAATGTAATTGAAAGTGTGTACACCAGTATTTTGCTAGTGTGTGTGAACGCAGGTCTATGCAGGCGAGTTTACCACCCCAAGATGAATAATTGCATAATTACTGTTTTTCCGTAATTATTCATAAACTATAATTAAGAAGTAAAATCCAAAAACACAATAAAATGTAAGAAAATTTACTAAATACTGTGTACGAAAACCATGTGAAAGTGCCACACCGTACGAGTGTAATAGTGAAATAACTGTGTACAAATCGAAAGGGTTAAGTTGCAATGTCCAAAATTACAGTGAACATGTGTTGTAAAAATAGTTATAAGATAAGTATAAGAGTATACTTACAGGACTCTGCAATTCGCAGAAATATAAGAAATAGCGAAATTGACAAGGAGTGGGGGAACTGAACCCAGAAACAATTTCAGACATGTCGATTTCGTACTACTGCAGGTGTTGACCAAGACATGGGTATAAATAGGACACACAAGCTACAGTGGTTCTCTTTCTTAAATCATCCACGGTGCAGCGGGAGCTTCTGCCCGTCCGCACAGAATATTTAAATTTTTGTAAGTAATTTCATCCTTCTAGTTACATACAATTATGTAACTGGATTGTAAAACAAAAAATATTTAAGTAGTAACAAAATTACATAAGAATATCCACACCAGAAGATCAACTGACGTCCGAAACAGCACGAGGAGAAGTTCCAGAGAGCGATACGACGCTGGACAGACAGAGAGTCGACGCTGGACAAGAGGAGAAGAGAAAGGCGACGCTGGACAGAGAGAGAGAGAGTCGACGCTGGACAAGAGAGGAAGTCGACGCTCGACAAAAGGAGAAGAGAGAGGCGACGCTGGACAAGAGGAGAAGAGAGAGTGATGCTGAAGTTCGAGACGAGGACGATTACAGAGGGATCCAATGATTGAGTATGATTGACGACGATAAGGTGATAAACAACTTATTTATCTCTTAATCGAACAATTAACGTAAAGACAATTAAGGACATTCTTGTTCTATTTAAAAGTAAGAGTCTATGTTTATTGTAAAATTTGAATTAAAATCATAGATATTCTTGAAATAAGATTAACGTAAACAAGAGCTCAAATTAGTATTGAAATGAAAAGAATACAAAGCATTTAAGTAAAAATTAGCGTTAAATATTGTAGCGTGACAGATAATCCACTAAAAACTAATTCCATAAGATCATAAAAATAATTAAATTACATATAACCAAGAATTTCAAATGAAAATAAAATTACACTTCAAAGTAAAACACCACTATAAAAGAAAAACAATAATTAAGTAATAAAAATGCAACAATAAAATTCAAGCCAATAAATTAAAAGGAAACTCATATTAAAAAATCAGGAGATTACCCAGGAGATTAGGAGCAGGTGATAAATAAAATACCCCAAACACAAGAAGAAACAAGAAGAGGAAGTTTAGTATCAGGTGATAAAGAAAATACCCCAAACACAAGAAGAAACAAGAAGAGGAAGTTTAGTATCAGGTGATAAACAAGATACCTCGAAACCAAGAAAGAAGAGTAAAGTTAGTAGCATGATAAAGAAGATACACCAAACCCAAGAAAGAAGAAGAAATTTAGAAGCAGATGATAAAGAAGATACCCCGAACAAACCATCGGACAAAATAAAACAAAGTACCTTGGTTTACCCAAGAAGGAACCCAAGAAGGAAGAAGAGAAGAAAGGAAGATATAGGATGGGAGAACCACAATAAAAACCTATTATTAACTACCATGAACCCCAAACCAAATGTTAATACCATTAAAGAAAGTATAACACCCCAAAACCTTATGAAATTGTAATTTAATTATAGACAAAAGTATTGAGTAGTATGATAAGAAGTCCACCAACTAAAGTTATTATATGGTAAAATAAACAAATCTTCACAGTCCATAATGACTAAAGGTCTGGTCTGAGAATATAATAAAACTCAAACATAAGTCAGAACCAACAGTGAATGTGTACCAGTGTAGTGTTTTTTAAATGTAATAAACTTCAAGTTAATGTGTAACGATAACTTAAACAAGGTGCTATTAAATAACTTTTATATTTTATAATTAACAGGTGATGAAATATTCAAATGAAAAATATTTCCTATATTTCATAAATAAGGTCACTTTATTATATCAAAACATTCATAGTAATGCTAATAATAAAGGAAGTATGTGGGAAATGTTTACAGTATCAAGGGGTTAGATAATAATACAATATAATCAGAAAGGACTGAAAATAAATTAAGTTTAAATAAAATTAAGAAATTAAATGGCTAATAATGTTCAGAGCCTGTGAACTCCACTTTAAAAGAGTTCTAATAGAATAAGGTTTATATTTAGAGTAAGATGTTTTAATTACATAACAGCATGCATACAGATTAAAATGTTTAGGTATGGATGCTGTATTAATTTGTAAAATATTTAAAATGTATGTGCAAAATAGTTCCAACAAACATGTCTAACTTTGAAGACTGCTAGTTAATATCAAATATTATTTTTTTTGTTAGTAGCCTGAATTAGATGCTACAAATATCAATAGTCATGTAAACAATTTTATTTCATGTTATGTTAACTTTTAAAAGTCAGAATAGGTGTAGAATTAACTTTATTTGAAAAAACCATATATGTAAAATACTAAACTCTAGGCCAAATAATGAATTCACAAAAATTAATATAAACTGGTTAATTAACCAATGAACCATGTAAACTAACAAGATTTATGTAAGGTGGATCGATAACTAACTACTGTAAATGATCCTATGCTTTAAAAGAGTAATATAGAAAAATATCTTAAATTATTAAAAATTTTCGAAATGTAAAAATTAACTAATTCAGAGGAGAAATGGTAAATTAATGAATTATCACTAAAAGACAGTTCAAATGTTAAATTTATAAGGAATTAAGGAAAGCGAAAGATTTGTGACCATTTGAAATTTACTATAATAATATTTATAATACCTAAAATGGCAGGAATTTTGCACAAGAACAGGAAACAGAGTTTTGGGCCTAGATTTCCAAAAAGACAGAAATATGGCTATTTTAACAAAAATCTCAACAAATATGGACTATGACATATCAAATTAAACAGAATGAGATAAATAAACCAATTATGTGGTTAATAGTTCATGAAAGCAATCAATAAACTAAAAATATTCCATATATAATGTACTTTATAATTATGTAGATAGGAAATGAAAATTATTTTAACAATACTTTTCCAATATTAACTTGGCAAGATATTTCCTAAGACGAAGGAAGTAAAACAGTTCTTTGTTAACAGTCAACGGGAACGGTTGATGCTGAATCGCGTTCTAAAACCGTATAACGAAGTGTAATGGAGTACTAAGCGAAAATCAGTGAAATACGAGAGTTACCTAAATTGACACTTTTTGACTTAAAATCAGTGAAATACTCTACCACAATAGTGAAAACAAATGATACACAACACAATACAAGTGAATTAAACCGTTCAAACAACCTAACATTAATAATTCACTTCGTAACAACTTCTAGATTTTTTCGCCATAACCAGCAAACCTTGAATACATCTAAAATAAGACAATTAACACCAGTGAACACTGAACACTTATCCAGGATACCAGAACAACACAATAGACAATATACACTATCACGGAGACCAATAAAACAGTTGTAAAGGTGAATTTATTATCAGAATTTCCAAACATCAATTCACAGTAATATTCCACAGCGAGACGTGATGCAAAGTATCAACCAGCAACGATTTCGTCTCGTCAGCTATTGGGTATAAAGTGTATACTACAAACATTATATATTATTAACAACTTGTCATTTATTACTTTTAAGAATTATTTTTGTACATGTTATACTTTCTATGTCTGCTCCCTTCTCTGACTATATAAATATAATCGTTATAAGAACCTTTTTTCAATATTTATATAAAAATAACCTGTAATCGCAAATCGATATATCCCTGTGAAAGAGTCGAACAATTGCTCAACATCGATTTTAAATCGATCATTAAGAATTATTATTAATAAATTAAATTATTTCAATTATCTGGATATTACAATTATTTCACATATTAAATTAAGAGTTTAACTAACTACAGGACTTACTGGGAGACGACAAGGATCAACTGAAAGTGATATACTGGAGCAAAGCTGAAAATCACAAATCGATTACGGTCAGCAGATAATCTGATTAACTCCAGATTTAGTTAAGGTCAACCAGAAGTGTAAAATTTAACCAAAATAAACTCACAGAATTTTAAAATTTTAACTAAAACGCAGAACCAGGATTATTTCTAAATTATTACAATAACAAACAAAAATTT
Organism: Magicicada septendecula; assembly: GCA_034769895.1. Classification (NCBI taxonomy): domain Eukaryota; kingdom Metazoa; phylum Arthropoda; class Insecta; order Hemiptera; family Cicadidae; genus Magicicada; species Magicicada septendecula. The sequence goes on from CM068374.1 coordinate 216,300,519, forward strand.
TTTGAACAAAAATTTTTTTTTTAAACATTTTTTTATCTTTTCTTTGAACCTACACAAAGAAATTATTTATTTGTAACCAGTGTAAACAGGTCTAGTTACAAATTGGCGCTCACAACAGTGGGGCTTAACATAGACGAACAGCGGCTTGTTACAAATCGACGCTCCCCACAGTGGAGCGTAACGTTGAAGAACAAAGAAGGTTTTAAACGAACCTTACACAATTTATTTGTACTGTTACAATATAAATCAGTACTGAGAAACAAAAGATAAATTCAGTAACTATTGATATTTTTGAGTTACATTGCAATATATAAGAAAATATTTAAATATTGATATTTTGAAACACACTAATTGACTGAGTAGTCTGGAAATGAGATTTTTCGTTAATACAATAATTAGTAGAATAGAATATTTAGTCAGTAAGGATGTATATAGCATAAGCCTTACGGCATAATAACGAAATAATAACGAATGTTTTAAGTCGAAGTAAGTGCCATGTGCACAATTTTATTAATATCAAATAAATTTGAAATACCGTTACAAATTATATAGAGTTCTTATTACAGATACACCTGAAACCCAAATTAAATGTTATATTGTTACATAATTTGTCGCTCTTGAACGTGAGGCCAGTCACGCCTATTTTATGTATATCGTATCGTTGCATAAGAAATATCGCTTCCAAGATCGTGGGGCTATTCAAAAACAAATAGAAGTGTATTTGTATTTGAAATTAATTTTAACAAAATTAATTCGTTACACATAAATTTATCGCATCACAGATTTATATTATATTTACTTATGCAGTTGTATCGTTATAATATATATATATATATATTGTCTATGCACTCATGTCAATACGATTATCGCTAAATTTTTGTTCACATTTTGTTATCAAGAAGATTATAGTTACCACTACACTTCGTTAGTACTTTACTTCATCGTTTATACAATTATATAACTATCATTTTAGTTTAATTAATGTTAAAATTGTTAAAATTACTACATTTCATTTAGTATTCTATTGCATCTTATAGTTGCTTTATAATTTATAACTTTTCACTGGCGTCAACTAAGAATCTGAATGATACTTTTTTAGTTGCCTAGTGTTGAATATTCCTCGTATAGAATCGTTATTCTGGTCATCCTGTAATTGGTACGTAGCGCTTCCGATTTTTCTTACTATTGTGTACGGACCCTCATATAGCGCACAGAATTTTCCTATTATATTCTGAGTAGCGTCCGATATATGATGCGCTCGTATCAAAACTCTTTCTCCCACTTCAAATTCCGTAATTTTCTTTGATTTATTTATTCGGGCCGCTTGTCGCTCTCCCCTTTCCTAGATTCGTAATTGTAGTCTTTCTACATTTACTCCTTCATTGTTAATCACAATAGGGTCTACATACTGTTCCCAACGTCTGGTTGGTCTTTTTCCAAACTGAGCTTCGTATGGCGTAATCTTTATTGTTTCTTGGTATGTTTCATTCAGACACGACTTGATTGTTTTTATGTATTTTGCCCATTTAGTGTGTCTCTCTTTGACAAAAATACGGAACAGGTTTCCGAGCTGCCGGTTCCACCTTTCCGCAATATTAGTGCAAGGATTCCGAATCGCTGTGTATTTAGGTTTTATGTTTAGCTCTTTCAGACCCTGCATCCATTTCCGAGACGTGAATTGCGTGCCATTGACTGTCAACACACTATCCGGTTTACCATGTATATCAATGTATTGTTGTAGTCGTTTCAATGTTATGTTTGTGGTGGCTCTACGTAAAGCATACAACTCCACGTATTTCGTAAAATTGTCCACAATAACTAATAGATACTTCACTCCACCACTGGACATCGCTAGAGGTCCGTAATAGTCCATGCTTAAGAGCTCTCCCTTTCTTGTAGGCAGGATGGGTCTTGTTTCTCCAGAAATGAGTCGATTCCCACTGTCTTTACACCTCTGACACATGTCACAACATCTGATCAGCTGGCTGACACTCTTGCACATTTCTTCGAATGTAAAGTGCTCCTTCAGAAGCTGCAGAGTCCTTTTTGTACCTGGATGGCCATATATCTGGTGGATCTCTTGTATCAATTCCTTCCGAATTTCCTTTGGGATGTATAATTTCCACTGCGTCTTCCATCTCCTATATAGTTTATTGTTTATTACTTTGAAATGTTGATTTAATTTATCATGGTCTCCCTCCTTAACACTGTTGATCAATTGTCCTAACTTCTTGTTTTCCATTTGTAGCAGGTGTATTTTTCTTAACTTTGTTGTTATATCTTTGTTCATTTTTATTTCCATTGTGTGGATGTAGTATTCGTATTTCTCGTCGATGGGTTCGTTTATAGTATCACCTTCTGGGTTCCTGCTTAAGAGGTCTGCAACAACATTGTCTTTACCCTTGCAGCGTAATATCTCGAAGTTATACTCTTGTATCGCAAGTATCCATCTTGCGATCCTGGTATTATTTAAATGGCATTTTTGTATAAACGTTAACGCTTTGTTATCGGTTAATATAGTAAGAGGTTGGCCTATTATATTTATCCTGAATTTCTTTAAACATTGGACGATTGCTAATAGCTCCTTTTCAGTACTAAAATAGTTTTTCTCCGCATTTTTTAATGTTCGGCTAGTGTACGCTATTACGGCGATCTCCCCTTCCTGGTCGATCTGGTATAGTTGACCTCCGTAAGCATAGTTGCTTGCGTCACACTGCAGATAGAAACGGCGTCCCTGTATAGGAAATTTTAATACCACAGACTCTATAAATAATTCTTTTACAAGTTGGAATTGCTCCTCCATCGTTTTATCCCATTTAAACTTAATGCCTTTCTTCAGTAGTTGCGATAAAGGTTGTGTGTACTCCGCATACTTACTGGTGAACTTATTATAAAAGTTTGTTAAACCCAAGAAACCTTTTAATTGCTTTGGGTTTCGTGGAGATGGGAAATTTAAAATTGCTGAAACTTTATCCGGTGTTGGTTTGATTCCTTTTGTAGTTAGACAGTAACCCAGATATGGTATTTCCTTCCTGAAAAACTGAGATTTCTTTAAATTGACTGTGATATTAGCTTTCTTTAAGTTGTCCAACAAGCTATTTAAGTGTTCCATATGTTCTTCCTCACTTTGCGAGAAACACAAGATGTCATCTACGTAGATAATCGTATGTTGCTTAACTTCCTCGGTCATCACATGGTCGAGTCCCCTGGCCAAGCCTGCTAGGCTGGTGCTCAATCCAAACGGCGTTACTTTAAATCGGTAGCTCTTACCTTCGTATAGGAAACCAGTATGATCTCGACATTTCTCCTTGAGTGGAATCTGCCAGAAACTGTTTGTTAAGTCTATTGTGGACATAACTTTGATGTTGCTGCACCTTGCGAGGATCTCGTTGATCGGCGGAGGTCCCTCATAATCTAGGATAGGGATACTATTCACCTTTCGGGCATATAGGCATAATCGCACCCTCCCGTCCCTTTTAATCACAGTTACCAGAGGTTGTATGTAAGGGCTGTGGGCTCGTTCTATTATCCCAAATTCCAGCATCCTTTGAATTTCATCCTGAACTGCTCTCTGATACTTGATGGGGACGGCCCACCCCTTTTGTAGGTATGGTGTGCTGTCGGTAACCCGGAAACTATGCTGGTATCCCGTTATGATCCCTGGCCTATCTGTAAAGATCTCCTTGTTTTTATCCAGCAACTGCCCCAATTGACTTAACCTTGTCTGATCCATTCCTTCTAATTCTTCAAGTTTTCTGTAGATTTCAGTTTCAATGTCACACACATTTTCTTCTATGGTTAGTAAAGGTACTTCATAAGGATGTTCTTCCGCATTTGTTACTACCTCCGGTCGTACCTGTATCCACCCTTCTGGTATGTTAATTACCCCCTTTGATTGCTCCAGGAAATTCATACCAAGAATACAATTTCTCACTAAACCTGGTACTATTAAAAACACACAATCGACACTTAAATTACTGCTTAATACTACTTCTAAAAATAATTGTTTTCTAATACTTTTTGACCTATTTCTTACCTGCTTGCCGTGAGCGCGTTGGGTCTGTTATATGATTTTATTGCCTGTCAACACCTCTGCGTTTCACACAACAATTCCCTGTTACGGCGTTTAATAATACATCACTACTGGCCGCTGAGTTCCCTTGAAGCTTCCAACGTATTCATATGGAGTTGACTTTCGTGCTACAGTTCCTTGTGATGAGTACCGAATCCGAAATGGAAAGTTATAACGTCTCAACTTGGAGAAAATAAAAGACCTGCTAATCGTCCTGATGGGATGAGATGACATGATGATGAGACCTGCTAACCAAGGATGAGATGGGTGCCGTAACAGTTTTATATAACCTAATGCTTGAAGAGAAGAAGAAGAAGAAGAAGAAGAAGAAGAAGAAGAAGAAGAAGAAGAAGAAGAAGAAGAAGAAGAAGAAGAAGAAGAAGAAGAAGAAGAAGATCGTCTTGATATTGTTTCTCAGGTGTTTCGTCGCAAACTGAACGGGTTAAAAAATTACTTACTAAAAATCGCGTATTGGGAGCATCTATGTATAGGCCTACGTTATTGAATTCTAGAAACGTAGATTACCACATTGCCACATGCCATCATACTAGATGACAATTCCATGTTTCCAGAGCCATCAGACATTGACCTGTGTGCCCAGTCAGTTTTCGAAGACTTCATCAAAATATTGTGTCGAATAAGATTCAGACCTTCAAGAGTTCGTAATCCCAATGCGCCTTGGATGGTTGATGGCACATGCAGTAAAAATACCCGAGATAATTTTTACAGGAAACTATTAAAAATCACAATGGTTACCCAAAGTATTGCAGGCGAGACGACGGAATTATACTGAAAAAAAAAAAACGTAAATTTCATGATCGTGAAGTCGTTTCTTACAATCGCTTCCTACTCGTGAAGTACATCCCCAAATCAATATTGAAATTTGTTCTTCTGTGCGCTCGGTAAAATACCTGTTATGATACGTGTATAAAGGACATGACTCAGTACGTACGCAATTCGTAAGAAGCATCAACGACGATCATAAACTGCAATATGATGAAACTATGGGATACTGTTACGACGGTCTCCTTGATCGTCGTACGGTACAGTGGAAAGCAAAATACAAGACACCAATGAAATCACTAATTTTAATTATCACAGTTATTAGTTTTTAATCAACAAGTTATTCAACAATATTATACTCGTACAACAATTCAAGTTAATCTGTCTACAGACATAATAATGTCAACTATAAAGCATTCCGCACTATAATCACTTTTCACTAACACACCACTTGAGACGCACTGTGTAAATCGCCCGACATAAAACTCGAACCTCACTGGTATAAATCGCCACTTAAACTGAAACTAAGCGGCAGCTATCGTTGTTTAATAGACAGCACAAGTGTTCCAGAATAATCCATAATACGCGTTAACACTACTAGAAAACACTAGAGCGTAATTGCTTGCGGGCTTGAACACAGTGCGCCAATTGTCTTTCATCTCAAAGTAGCAGCAATATGTACGCACACACACATTACAGCCGAGAAACATGTAGAACGTTCTGTAATAGCGTGAGAATACGCTAATGTGCGATACGCTAGCTTTCGTGAGAATATTTGGCGCCTTCATTGAAACGATATGTATTGTCGTTCACATACAATCATTCGTTTAGCTCTGCATGAAGATGGATACCATAATGTGTAATTTTGGGCAGGGGATGAGGAGTATGCAGTCCAAGCATCTGCAACAAAAAGCACAACATTGATAACATGGTTTGATTTGAATCAACGTGATCCCTCTGCTAGCCAATACCTACAGTATTTACTGACATTCCAGGACTTAAATGATTTGTTGACAATAAATGAGTTACACGAAAAAGAGACATTGGCAGAGTTATAGGGAGGATGTATGCTGTCGCACCAAACAATCATATCAGATTTAACAAACATATGTTATTGCTTCATGTTAAAGGAGCAACTTGTTTGCAGAGCTACACGTCTACAACAGTGTAACTTATCAGTCATACATAGAAGCAGCACTTGCACGTCTGTTGCTTGAAGATGACACAGAGTAGCATAATGTTTGGAGGAAATGCAGAGAACATACGTGCCGCGTCAACTTCGAGAGTTGTTCGCATTAGTTTGCTGCTTCTACGAACCAACATCAACTTTTCAAGTTTCACCATTTTCAAAACCCCAGAAAATGCAGGCCTTGAAGGAAATGCAGCATTACAGGATATAGATGACATTCTAAGAAGTAATGGTTTGGACTGCGGGAGCACCAAATAACCCAATGCTTATTAAGCCTGTACACAATGCGAACGAAGAGGCCGGTCGTGGTGCTAACATGTAACTAAATTGAATGAAGAACAGAAATCAGTTGTAAATAGAATTGTGTGCACGCCATAGCGGGCGATACAAACGAGTTGTTCTTCTTAGAAGCCCCAGGAGAATATGGGGCAAGACGTTCGCATACGCAACCATTCTGAATACTGTTAGGGGACAAGGTCATATTGCATAAGAAACGGTATCCACTAGCATAGTTGCGCTACTCTTGGATGGAGGAACTTCAAAGTTTACACGGTCTTCATATTCCTGTGTTTCCTTCTTCAGTTTCTTCCATCAATGCTACGTCAGAAAGAGCTACAGTTCTATATGAAGCGTCTGTTATTCTAACTGACTAGGCGTCAATGATCCTTGCAGCAGTAGATACACTGTATGGATCGGTTTACTTCGAGACATAATGAAATGTAAAGATCCTTTGTTAAGTACATTTCTAACGGGGGGAAAAGTGATACTTTCCGGAGCAGATTTCAAGCAAGTCTTACCGGTAGTCCCAACGGCGAATAAAGTTCAAATCCTGGAGTCCAGCATTGAGGTAAGTAAAATCTGGACTTGTATAACCACACTTCATTTGACTCAAAACGTACGTGTCAATGCTAATGAACGAGAACATTTCTAGTGAATACTTTGATTGGGAAACGGAACTTTTTGTACCGAACGTGGTGGAAACATTATTAATATTCCCAGCAGATTCATATGCAAGGAAAATTCTATTGTTAACCATATCTTTGGTAATTGATTTGATGGAAATAATGTAGATTAATGTTATAACAGAGCCCTTTACACGACAACTGGAACCTGATCAACCAGAGGTGCTGTGTTTCTGGGGATCTGAAAGAGTACTGCAGTGAAGATTCGGTGATCACGAATGATCCAGCGGAAAAATTGAACATCGTATTAGAGTACCTGAATTCCATTACATCTTCCGGAATTCCACCTCATAAACGGATCCTCAAAGTTGGCGCTATTGTATGCTCATCAGAGATATGAACCTTCGTTCAGGTTTAGTTATTGGTGCCTACGTGGTTTAATGAAAACGCAGTAAATCTGGAAGTTCTTATAGGACTTGGAAAAGGCAATATCGATTCATACCAAGAATAAAGCTGATGTCAACCGAGCCAAACATGACGTTCTCTATGTCAAGGTTACAGTTCCCATTAAGACTAGCATTTGCTACGACTAAAAATAAATCCCAAGCCAGACTTCTAGGCAAATTGGAATCTGTCTGCCTAGGGCCGTTTTTACTCATATTGAGCTGTATCATCCGGGTGAAGGCTGCAACAGAAATACTGGTAGTCATTAATGAAGTGAGTGCCGAGGCCAAGATGGTAATACGAAGAACATCGTATACACAGAAATACTGTTACAAAACAACGTAACGTGGCTGCTTTTACTACCAGAATATTAACAAAACAAAACTGGTGCAATGTGTTTCTGAGTTTACTGAAATATTAAATAAAACCAATTCTTAATAAATAAACAATAAATACTTAATAAATCGCTGAAATATATTTGAATATTCTCAATAAATTGGGGCTATTGCCCTAACAAAGCACTAGTTAGCCTATATGATAAAAGCGTCAGGTCACACAGACAAACATTTCAAGCTTTACAACATAGAAAACTGAATATGATGGAGACCGAATGCTGGAGTGGATGAGTATCAAGAACTGATGAAGTGCCAGACGAATCCATAATTCTCCAAGAACTGAGATTATTGTGGAATATTTACGCACGATGTGGCAATACTAACATACTGTTTTGAAAGCGAAAACATGCGAAGTAAAAGTAAAAAAAAAAACGAAATACTGTTACAAACAACAAAGGAGAATTAACTGTAAACAGAGTTCAAACCGATGAGAGTTCAAAATTTCGAGCATTAAATATTACGCTCATCGTCAGCCATGTTGGTTTTCTGAGTTATGGAATGTTGGAATCATGGATTCCGTACGAAACCACGTTAGATTCCTGTGGAATAATTTGAAAGTTGTCTGGAAGCACTACAAAACTTTACAAAGGCGTTTTCTAACAAAATAATTACGTTTGCAAGTGAAGCCGTGATTTAAAAATGTTGCATTCGGAAATGGCTTTGTAAAGTTGCATAATGCTTCTTCACAAAGCCCCTTTCAAATATCGTATTTTTAAAAGTATTGGGTGCTGCAGTCTTTCGTCTGGTTTGGACCCTCCCCGCATATACCCGTGGTGCGTGTGTTACGGAGTCTCTCACAGGTATATGGGACCTACAGTTTAACGCCGGATCCGAACGGTATAGTTGGTAAGAATACAACATTCGTTAGATATAAAATCTCCGAATCGGAGGCTCCGATGGCGGGACATCTTAATGGTGTGGAGCTTGGTTTCCGTGACGCTGATTTGTCACTTTGTGGTGCGATATAGGCTCACGGTCGAGTCGACTACCCACTGTCGCGACAAACAGTAGAACTTGTCTAAAATGCAAGAGCCTTTGTATACTTTAAATATACGTCTCGGTAAGAAAACACTAGTCACACACACACACACACACAAGCTGACGTGAACTTTCAGATTTCTATTAATTTATTTTGGTGTCTTTCCCTAAAACTTACAATCTTCGTGTTTTAAAAATCTGTCACTTATTCTAAGTTTACAATCTATAATAATAAAGCAGATCTTATCGTTCAGTTCATGCTGTACGTGCCATTTTTTTTTATAGAAACATCTGTACTGGATGTCTCGCATTACGTTACAACAGATGGTACTGTATTTACACAACCCACTTCATTCCGTTCACGTTATGTTTGCGTACGAATGTATTGATTATTTTCTAAACATTGTTGGTACTGAATGTCCCGAGAAGTGCATGTTGACCCAGATGGTATACATAATTGGTTCCTTCCGTACGTGTAAGGTGTGTGTACATACGTACTGAATGCCCAGACTCGAATTGTGTTGTGTCCTAGTCAATACATGAGCGTACTATACGATGAGAAGCGTCATCCTACTGACGCAACGTGGCTTAACAGATGTTCTGTCGTACAGTTTAACAAGTATCTTATACTTTCACGAAAGTCTCTATTTTAGTTGAAATTCATGAACGTACTACACGATGAGAAGCGTCATCCTGCTGACGCAACGTGGCTTAACAGATGTTCTGTCGTACAGTTTAACAAGTATCTTATACTTTCACGAAAGTCTCTATTTTAGTTGAAATTCATGAACGTACTACACGATGAGAAGCGTCATCCTGCTGACGCAACGTGGCTTAACAGATGTTCTGTCGTACAGTTTAACAAGTATCTTATACTTTCACGAAAGTCTCTATTTTAGTTGAAATTCATGAACGTACTACACGATGAGAAGCGTCATCCTGCTGACGCAACGTGGCTTAACAGATGTTCTGTCGTACAGTTTAACAAGTATCTTATACTTTCACGAAAGTCTCTATTTTAGTTGAAATTCATGAACGTACTACACGATGAGAAGCGTCATCCTGCTGACGCAACGTGGCTTAACAGATGTTCTGTCGTACAGTTTAACAAGTATCTTATACTTTCACGAAAGTCTCTATTTTCGTTGAAATTCATGAAAGTACTACACGATGAGAAGCGTCATCCTGCTGACGCAACGTGGCTTAACAGATGTTCTGTCGTACAGTTTAACAAGTATCTTATATTTTCACGAACGTCTCTATTTTAGTTGAAATTGGACGCGACCCAAGGAATATCCATTTAGATAGGGGGCCACTCATGATTTTAGCGGCCCTCCTACCACGGCACCAGAAAATTACATAGGCGTCTATTCAACATAGAGTTGCTTGACAAAATGCATTTTACAAGCATACGGGCCACACGTCATTTGGGAAAAATGGATTTTAATATCACATATTTATTTTTATTTTTTATTTATTTACTTCTAGCAGAAGTTGAACACAACATGATAACATGTAGTTTACTAACATAATTATGAGTTCAAACTGTCTTCCTTCGTTTTAATACACAGATTACATATTTACAGAACAGAAGTAGGCCTATATGTAGAATTACTAATGTTGTGGGATAAGAGTTGTTTGAATTCAGCGTCACTGTGTTCCTTCATAGGGCCAGACCCTGAACTTTTTGTCTTCGAGGATAGAAGTAACGCCTTTAGACATAATTCCACAAATAATCAGTGCCATCACTATTCAGCCATCACTTATGAAGTAAAAAATCAGCCTTTCGTTGGTAGCATCATCTTCTTTACTAAATTATTCGTAAACGTATTTAACAAAACTAACACTAAATGCAATGTTATAGCAGCAATAAGAGTGTACGTTTTCTACAGTTCCACTGACTTTGTAGGTGTGAAACAAGCAGTGAAGCCTGACCAATCAGCACGGTTCAACGCCATCTTTTCGGAATGCATGTAACGCTCCTTAGAGTTCACGTTGTTATGAGCACTGGGAGTGGTCGTTTTCATGAAGTTTTTGGAACACTCTCCACCACAGACGTGTGGCAAGATCCGGGCTACAGATCGAAAGATCGATAGCCGACAAAGTGTCACTTACGACTTACGACATAAATGTGTACTCGTGCCTGTGTTTAAAAAGACAAGCGCGTTTTAACAATAGATATTCAGTTCTTAAGCCAACGCTGTTCGTCCTATGATGTTTGGTGTAACATGACTGCGGAAGGACTCATATCTCCTCATATTAAACAGTTCTTGTGGCCTCAAATGTGTTTCCTGTAGGCTCGCGCGCGCGCGCGCGCGCGCGCGCACACACACACACACACCGTTATACGTCTAGCCAGTACCATCTTCAATTCGCAATAATGTGAAGAGCAACAGTTTATGTTCCAACGAAGGATGCTCTTCACGCTGGACGTTGAAGAATCAGTCGCTAAGGACCGTGCTTACTTCCGTAGTCAGCCTTTTGGGCAACCTTTCTTCTTCTTTTTTTGTAGATTGGCGAGCTCTGCCAGCTCACCGATGTCTAGATGCCAGGTCATCCACTCCGATCCAGAGCTCACCTCCAAGTCTTCTTGTCCCCGCTTTCATTTTTAAGAAGTCCTCCCCGATGTATTTTGGAAGACGGGGCGATGGACGGCGGTATCCTCTTGCCATTTCATCCCCACTGGAGGTGGCTTGTATGTGCATCCTGCAACCACGACGTCTGTGTTCGCCCTTCTTGGCGAGCGAAGTGTGAGTCTTCCAGCAGACCCCTCATTACTGTCTCTGTACACTGTCTTAGAGGAAGGCTTACAGCTCAATTAAAACAGTTGAAGAAACTTTGGGGTGTTGGAAATGGATTTACAGAAGTGATACAGTTGCAGCATAGAGAGGAACTATTTGCGTACAACATAAAGGATGGCCTAAGGCCGATGGGCATGGAGTGATGGCGCAATTACTGACTCAAGCCAGTGAAGATTAGCCAAGACGGTATAACGATAAAATGTCTAAATAAAATTTTTTTTTGTAAGTGGACGGTGAAACGAGGGTTGCTGACAGATATACGATGGCTCGGTAACAGGTTGTTCAAGACAAGGGAAGGCAGGGTTTAGGCGAACAATGCCTAAAGTCGCAGCAGTTGTACGGTGAAGCGAATTGCGGGTGACGCTCAACGGCCCAAGATAGACAAAGGCGAAATATATCGCTAAGAAGAAACAATAGAAAGGAAAAGCCTGACTTGAGTAGACAATACGCGTGCACTATGAACGAACGACGGGACGTCCAGCTTTACCAGAAGGGTACGCGACGAAGAAAGGCTTGGAGAGCAAGATATAGCAGCTGTCTGGAATACTCAGAATTGACCACACTCGTCGTGGGAACGACTAGGAGAAACTAGTTGACAATACGAGCAATTGGTCACGGGTAAGAAGCAGCAGGACACATGGTGAACAAAAAGAGCAGATGAAAAGGGCCACACAACAATTAAAAGCACTGTATCTATCAAGGACAAGTACGCCAGAATACGAGGGTGATAGACAGCCGTGAAATTGGTCATCCGACTCAAACGATGGGGGGGAGCCAACCATGAACTTGTAAGGGCGGAGTAACTTGTGGGAGTACAAGGAGGGACTTTCTCAAGGAATACAGAGAAAGAACCAATGGAAACGAAGCTGAAGTACGAAAAAGGACTTAAGTGGGGAAAAGTAAGAAAATAGTGGGAAAAGTAGAGGAAATGATAAATACACGGGACGAGGGTGAGATTAGAGGAGTCTTTACAAAATTTTCGAGAGAGTCTTTACTAAAAACGTCGGGAGTCGATAACTAAAGTTACGGAGAGTCGGTGAAGTCCGTTATAATGATTCGGAGTAGTGACTAAAACACTTAAAAGTTTTTACTAAAAAACTTCGTAAGTCGATAACTAAGGTTACGGAGAGTCGGTGAAGTCCGTTATAATGATTCGGAGTAGTGACTAAAACACTTAAAAGTTTTTACTAAAAAACTTCGTAAGTCGATAACTAAGGTTACGGAGAGTCGGTGAAGTTCGTTATAATGATTCGGAGTAGTGACTAACCACTTAGAGAGTCGAGCTAAAGTATACGGAAATTCGAAGTAACGGTTCGGATAGTTTACTTAGAATCAAGTGATGTCATCAATAAAACGATCTGTGAAGTGAAAATAATTGTATAATAGTGAAAGTGTATACGTGTAAATTACTTCATGTAGGAGTTACATTCCTTATGCACGCAATGAGACAGTCTTCAACGCAATTGAAGGAGCGTCTACATCTCCATACGCTGAATTAAGTAGTAGAGAGAGAGAGAGAGTCCCGAATGACGACGCGCAGTAGTTTATGGAATACGTACTCAAAGTAAATTTTTTATGTATTAATTTTATTTCTAAATCACCTGTCTGTCTCTCTAAAAGAATCCACATAGAGGATTTCATAATATAGGATATACTCATTTAAAACTTACTTATAAATGATAAAATCACAGTGTTTTAAAATTATAGAGAATTATAGACAGCACATTACAATGAGTCCATTTAAAATTATACTTTATAATGAAATGAGTAATTAGTTTGTAAGAAGTAATTCATGTTTTAATGATACTATGATACTCAAAAGTAATATTAGGATAAAAGGAATACTGAAGTGTGAAGAGATATTTTAGTTTCTTTTATAATTGTTTTTTTTATTGGTAGAAATAATGTATTAAAATAATTCTTAATAACCAATTGTTAATCAAATTTGTACTATGATACCAATAACAATAATCGTTAACGTAATAAATGTAGTAGTATACAGACAAACCCGTCTTATATATTTATTGAAGAAAACCATATTAAATTAATCATTAGAATTAGCTGTCAATTCCTTCCAAGTAATATTAAATAATAGAGTAATATAACCTGTGATTACATAACTACTAATGAATAAATTATTATTACAATTAAAAACCCTGAGATAGTAAACGTTGACAATTAATATTAGCGTTGCATTTGACGCCCACACTAGGGAACAAAAATAAGAGTTATATTTGGCGCTCCAACAACGCGGGGCTATATAAAGTAAAGATTTACATAATTAAGATAATCAATTAATTTATGCAAGTAAATTTGCATAAATAATATCAGTGTAATAACGGGGTTGTATAGACGACAGTTGTGTAGCAGCTGTATATACTGGTGTGAAAAAGAAAAAGAATGGATTCCGTTTGTAGTTCGTTGATCAACTTCTACTGGTCACATTTAACAAGTTACTTGAACTTACGACAAACGTGAACAGTAACGATACAGACATTAATACAAGTTTGTAGTAGTCATTTGTGGTTAACAAAAACCCACAATTGCATAGACACTGCAACGGTATCTTTTCGTTTAACTTTTATTTAGAATACTAACACAAAATTGCACCATACTGATTGCACCATTAGTAGTAATTAAACACATTCTTCAAAAATGAATAGTAAAGTTCACGGAATAAACATTTTTTTAAAATTACTTTTGGAAATAATCTCAACTAGAGAGACATCAAGTTCTCATAAGTGATCACAAGTACTTTTGTAATGACGCACGAACAGAAAACACTAAGAAATGTATTCAACGATTATCTGCTTTCGTTGTACTACTCCATGAAAAAAAAAAAAAAAAAAAAAAAAAAAAACGCTGAAGAATATTTTCAAAAGAACACGTAATTTAGAAAAAAACTATTTTAATATTTTGATGTTTTTCGTGAAGGAAAACTGAAAAGGAAATAAATAGTAAATTCTTGTTGAATTTCTTGTTAACGTTTATTTCTGCCCTTCGATCCCAAACTGCGTCAGTTTTTAAGCAAGTTTTAAAATATAAGTTTTGTATTTTTATAAGAATTTACATTTTCTATGTTGGAGAGTTTATTTCACAATTGAAATTAGTGGAAGCTCTCACTGCGTCAGTACAACTAGTACCGTGCGGTTTAACCACTGTAAATAGAGATTTTAATAGGAAACCTGAAAATGAGTTTTTTGTTATTTTTAGTTGTAAAGAGTGCCACATTTTAACAATACAACAACGAACATTGCAACGGACGGTATACAGTAATTAACGGAGGTTATTGCTGTCAAACTGTCTTAACTGTAACGTAACAAATGTATGCGTCATATCCCAATGTACACTCTACTCTCCATGACGTACGTCCGTTGTAAACGTTTATTAGATTGACATTCTTCGGTCCGAGCATGAGTAACATCGTTTTCAAAGGTCTGACACGATGTACAAAGGTTTTGTCACCGATCATATCACTGAACGTCGACGAAAGACACTCGCATGCAACGTCTGCCTACCGTCTTCAGGCTCCAAGATCCAAAGTCTTCCACATTTTCCTGTATTTAGCCAGGTACTGCGTTCACGTCAATCCGGATGCCTTTTCAGATTGTCTGCGCTGTTTCTCTTTTCCAGGTTAATATAGATTTATTCCACTTTTTGTCTTATGTTTGGCCGGAGAATTCCCACTTTGGATTTGCTACCTAATTTGAAATGTCTTTCACTTATGTTACGTTTCGTAGCGTTCATTCTTCTCCTAGCCGGCAACCTGACGTTAATAATTCGTCCTTACTTGATGTTAGCGTTTTTTACATCTTATTTTTAACAAT
This sequence comes from Magicicada septendecula, assembly GCA_034769895.1. Lineage (NCBI taxonomy): Eukaryota > Metazoa > Arthropoda > Insecta > Hemiptera > Cicadidae > Magicicada > Magicicada septendecula. Next base: position 216,315,910 of record CM068374.1, read on the forward strand.
AATTCCTACTCAAAGCCGTATGATTTGTGAAAACTATATCGCGAGATTAAAATATACGTAATATAAACATTTATTACATATTATTACGTAAATGTTTTTATTACACATCTCATTTAGTGAATGTATCCCTATTTGAAGGTCACTGTTCTGCTATTAGGTTTAGTCTGGCATGAAGCAGTATATTCAAAGCATACAGCATAAAGAGGTATAAGGTTGCATCACGCAACCTTTTAGGCCTATTTCCATTGAATGTCATTTTCCATTCGCTGGAAGCATCGTCAATATAAATATTAAAAAGTGTTGGAGTTATACATCGTTGTCTGACCTCTTTGTAGAAATGGCATGTGTTTTCTTATTATTATTATATAATCGTATTTTTGTGTCTTTGTATAAACTGCGTATTGCTGGAATCAGGTGCAATGAATAACCTCTTCCCTCCAATGTACTCCACAATTTCGATCTACTAACATTAGCAAATGCTTTAATAAAATGTTTGAAAGCTATGTGAGTTTTTTAATTCTCGATGCTTCTCCATGATTTGGCGTAATAAGTAGTTGCATCAAGTGGTGACTTTCCTTTGCTGAAGCCCGTTTGGTCCTCATAACGATATGACATTTGTTTCTTCCCACTTTGAGGGGACTTTTAGCTTTCCAACGTTATGCTGTATAAGAGCAACAGCCTGGACTGTAGTAGGTGATATCCTCCATACTTCAAAAATTACACATTTATGCAGTCATGACTTTATATATTTTGCAGCCTTCATAGCCTCCGTTAAATCCTCTATAGATAAATCATATCCAAACTTACTACATCTATATTTCCATTATTGGATCACTGTCACAGTTATAATAATCTTACAATTATTGTATGTGAGGAAAGTTTGCCTAAATATTAAATTAATAATAAAAACGAATACAACACGGGTTCAAGACAACCAAACAAGATTTCCGTAACGGGCTGTACTTGTTGAAACTACAATAGGCCTACGTGTCAATAAAGTGGAGCGAAGAGACTGATAGCCTTGAGTAAGACCATATTGCAGGTGATAAACAAAAGTATGTCTTGAAAGCGTGTCAAATGCCTAGGTAATTTCACGTCGAAGTAATTTCATTAGCAGTTAAAAAGCAAGTTCCTCTTGCTCGCACCGATAGGTTTTTTAAACACAAATCTTTACCATAACTGATGGATTTGAATTACCTTTTGTAACAAAGGATCTTATAAACTCTTGCCCAGCAGAATATATTTTTATACGCTCTGGCAGTATTAAAAGCTTTTGTACAATGCCCTGTTTCTTAAAAGTGAGATTGGTTTCTTGTTAAACCAGACACTGAACATTTTCTATGAATTTTTACTTCCATGTTCCTTAAGGAAATGGAAGTATAGTGATGGCAAAAAAAATCGTGTTCGAGATTATTGCAGATTCTGATTGTACTACACTCAAAACATGAAAAAAAGTCATTTTTCGAAAAGTGTCTGTGTGTGTCTGTAGATTTTTTTCTATGGCAAACGATAACAGCCGCAAATTCAAACAGAATCAAATAATTTTTTGCATACAGCCCTGATTTGTAGAGTACTCAAGACCTATTGTTTTTGGTGAAGATCGGTTATGGGAAAGGGGTAGTTTACCTGCAACATTTTTTTAAATCAAGGGTAATTATTTTCTATGGCAAACGATAACAGCCGCAAATTCAAACAGAATCAAATGATTATTTGCATACAGGCTTGAATTGTAGAGTTTTCAAGACGTTTTGTTTTTGGTGAAGATCAGTTAACGGAAAGGGGTAGTTTACCTGCAAGGTTTTATGTTTTAACAAGGGTATTTTCTATGGCAAACGATAACTGCCGCAAATTCAAACATAATCAAATAATATTTCGCATACAGCCCTGAATTGTAGAGTTCTCAAGACCTGTTGTTTTTGTTGAAGATCGGGTTAGGGAAAGGGGTAGTTTACCTGCAGCGTTTTATTTTTTAACATGGGTAATTGTTTTTATGACGAACGATAACTGCCGTAAATTCAATCAGAATCAAATAATGTTTTGCACACCTTCCTGAGCTATAGAGTACTCAAGGTCTGTTGATTTTGGTGAAGATCGGTTAAGAGAAAAGGGTAGTTTACCGGCAACGTTTTATGTGATAACAAGAGTAATTTGTTCTGTGACGACCGATAACTGCCGTAAATTCAAAGAGAATCAAATAATTTTTTGCATACTTTCCTGAATTGTAAAGGACTGAAGGTCTGTTGATTTTGGTGAAGATTGGTTAAGGGAAAGGGGTACTTTACCTGCAACATTTTATGTTGTAACAAGAGAAATGTTTTAATGACGAACGATAACTGCCGTAAATTGAAACAGAATCAAATAATTTTTTACATATGTGCCTGAGTTGTAGAGGACTCAAGGCCTATTTATTTTGGTGAAGATTGGTTACGGGGAAAGGGTAGTTTCCCCGTAAACATTGTTTGTTGTAACAAGAGTAAAGTACTTAATTTTGATAAATAAAGTATCCTGATAAGAAGATCTTAATAATCCACTGTAGAAACGTAGATGAAATATCTATAAATGAAGAGGCTAGTTGAACGGGGTGGGGGTAATTTTCTATAAATGAAAATTATAGTTGAAGGGGAGGGGATAATTTTTATTTATGTCATATGGTAACAAAGAAGTAGTTTGTTGTTAAAATTCCTTCCTGGGCTGTTTGGGCTTGATCCAATGTTTTCTACAAAACCAGACGTTTCGGCAGTGCTATCGACTGCCATCGTCAGTAAAAATTGAGTGCACTATCGTGAGGTGGTACACGTTAGTGATCACAATACTGTGGTTAAGGCTGAAGAAAGAAGTAGTTTCTATGGAAAGAGTTCATTTTGAAAAGTATTTTAAATATAAATCTTAGAACATGGAAGTCACGTATGGTTCTCCATACCGATATTTTACGTAAATACTACGTGATGTACTCTTGTAGTTCTATGAACTGTATTTTTTTTCTTTAAAGAATGTTTAACTGAAATAATACTGTACTTACTATTATAGTTATGGGTGTTGTAATCAGCGTTAGAGTTCGCACTCATGTATGTCACCTTCGCCATAATTATCACCGCCATTTGTGGGTCTTTGTTCATTGCTTAGCGAATACCTCCCAAACTTCTCTCCAAGCAAAACTTACTCAAACGGGTTGGACCAAGTTGATCTTTCATTTTGCAGAAGATCGTGTCGTGAGCTGTCCTTGTCTCTCGACATCAAATCTAGCAACATTCGTGACTCTCTGCCATCTCCTCTAGTTAAATGTTATAATGTTACCTCCATTCCGTTAATTATATAATCATGTACTCCAGTATTTGCTTGCGGAAAACCATTTAATTCAAACAGCACCTTGAAAAAAGTGTACAGATGTAAGGGCCTCAACAGAATAGAACAGACTTTGTATTCGTCGTTCGCGGGTACTGTAATCTGTGTTCCCGCGCCATTGAAGATGCCCGTCATCGGTACGGACGAAACGTCTAGCGATAAACATGAACAACCTATACCACGGGTTAACAGCCCGAAAATTTTTGATAATATAACCCATTCAATTGTTTTACTGACTTTCCTTTTTATTCTTGGCGTAGACTTTTCCATGAGGCTCTGCGCAATCCAGAGTTTTTATATCATTTTTGAACATGACCATTGTCCGAACATGAACATTGTCCACGTGTTTTTTGACACCTGCGTCGTTGCATGAAGCTCGTTTTAACTAAAAACGTTCCTTCTCGAGAGCAGTTTGTTATTCTTCGTAATACAACTCAACTTTCCAAACGCAATCGACATTGATCTTATTCGATTGACAACTTCTGCTAGAAACACACACACAGCATGCACCATGTTATACTCACCTCTGAGGTAGTCGCCTGTAAATTTAAATTTCAGTGAGAGGTTGACATTTATGTTTATTTCTAAAAGTGAAAATTTTTTAGAAATAAGAAATGTGATTTGATTCTATACTAGATGTGACTATAAAACCGTAAAAATATTTTCCATTAAGTTGCTCAATTCTCTGATTATTTTTATAAACCAGATGAGAAATTGGAACTCAGATACTCATTAAGTCGCATGACGACAAAATATGAAGATGAAAGGCGATTTGGCAATAACTTATTTACAGCAGCGAGTTAGTAAACAACAGAACACGTTATATTATAAAGGGCATCAAAACACCTCGGTAAGATCAATTCACATGACGCAATGTATGTAGGGATTACGGTCGCTCAGTTCGCAATGTAGGCAAATCATAAGTTCACTGTGGACCAGAGTCGTTCTCGATCGCTGATTCTGACGAAAAATCACATTCAAAGCTAGTGTTATCCGTATTGTGAATGACTTCCATGGCGAGTCTGAGTCGATAACAGGTGTTGAATAGCGAAAGTTCCATAAGATACTGTGGACATCTGCTAACAAGGCTATGCGAAATATGCAGTCCCGAATTGAGGCGGCAGTATTTTAAGACCATACATTCCTTATGGAATAGTGATAACTTAATTTTCTAATATTTTTAAACTCTTTTGTTATGGTATGTCACTGCACATTGTCTTTCGTTTAAACTCCTGTAGGTTTATGTAGATCCACACACTTGCTTCTTCTAAGATACTTTTCCAGCTCCGCACTTATTACTTCAGTCTCACAACTACTTTTTGCATCCCTCATTAATTTGTCCTCCTATCAATTTTTGGGTTCTCTCTTCCAACTGATTTCCAGTTGGTGATTTCGTTAAAACTGTTTCCGCTTCCCTTCGGTACACAGGTCCGTACTAGTGTATTTTTTAGGCTTTTATTAGCTTCCTTTCAGCGTTTCTTCTGTTTCACAACTTGATACCGTTCGCTGTTATTTCCTATAACCTTGACTCGTTCCTATAATCTTTCTTTCGACTATTCCCAGCCTTGAAAGTATTATTGGTGCTTTTTTGGTGAGGTGAAGTTCTTCAAATGTACCGATCCCTATGACGTTCCTAACCGCACATGGCCAGTAAGGGCTGAAATTAAAATAAGCGCTATCCTTGCTGCTGTGTCCATTTTGGTTGCAGCACGGAATCAAACCAGGGGTTGACCAGATACCGATGCTGTAGTGAAAGCCTATAGTTAAAGAGAACTCTGAATACAAATCCCTGAGCCATGTTGAGCTCTGATTCCAGGTTGGGTGTTAAGCGTAAGGCGTAAGCATAAGATAAAATGTTATTAAAATAAGCGCTATCCTTGCTGCTGTGTCCATTTTGGTTGCAGCACGGAATCAAACCAGGGGTTGACCAGATACCGATGCTGTAGTGAAAGCCTATAGTTAAAGAGAACTCTGAATACAAATCCCTGAGCCATGTTGAGCTCTGATTCCAGGTTGGGTGTTAAGCGTAAGGCGTAAGCATAAGATAAAATGTTTTTATCTTGTCTTGTAATAATGAGAACCAGAAGGAGTTGAATCCAGAGAATTTACAGAACCGTGATTCATGGAACAAATCGCAGAGCACGCCAAAGTCCCTCTCTCTCTCTCTCTCTCTCTATATATATATATATATATATATATATATATATATATATATAATAACGCTTATCTATATATAATTTATAATAACGCTTTTTACAAGAATATATTTTTTATTTTGTAAATTACAGTGTTTCAATAGCATTCAGCTACCTATGATGATATATCATCAGATATATCTGATGATACATTTATTTACAAAATAAAAAATATATTCTTGTAAAAAGTTTTATTATTAATAATAATATAAATATATAACAAGAAAAATATGAGCATTTATAAATATATATATTCAGCCAGAGGTAAATAGAAGACAAAGAGACAGAATTTGAAATAAACTACATAAACTACAACTATGAAATAAGTTTCACTTTGATACAGTATAAGCCTACATAAAGGGCAGGAGCAGTTGATTATTTTAAAACTTTCGGTGTTAGGAAAGAACAATATAAATTATGATATGTAGAAATTGGAAAACAGTTTAACATTTTTAAACAGTTAATACTTTTAAGTGGGAACCGTCATACGATTTGACGAAATTGTATTCTCAAATTTGAGATACACATACAAGTTGAGATTCATTTTTGTAAATCCAATTAGGAATAAGTCACTTTATTTTGTATACAGTCTTACAGATCAATAACTGATAAAATGTAATAGAATTACCCTAAAGAAATAAACATATCTACATAGTGTATTTGAAATTTGTAGTTTTTTCATAAGGAAAACATTTTTTTTGTTTTGTTTTAACGGTGAGTTTAAGAATAATATTGGTAATTCTAATATACTAAATATAATGCCATGTACGACAAAGACTCCACTTAATATTGAGGAAAGTAGCAAAGTGAGATTTCCAAAATTCTTTTTTTGTGTTTCAAGTACACTTTTCTCAACAAGTGACTACATTGACTTGTCATGTTGTGATATATGTTATCATTGTATTTATGAAGCGTATAACAATGATTAATAACCGTCTTAATCTGCTCATTTAAACGACAATTAAAATTCGTTTTCTTAATTTAAATGTTATTAAAAAAGAAATTAAAATTTATGAAATGTTTATTTTTTCCAGTACATCTTAATGGTTTTTGTAATATTGCGTAAAAATGTCAGTGGCTTATTGTCAATGTTTTTACAACAATGGTTTCTAATTGTAGTTTAACTGCCATTCAAAGTACATGAAGGGTTAAAGCGACATTCTCTCCCTAACTATCAGATCAGTTTTCTTGTACATTATATCGGATACAGAGAAAAATTTCAAAATATAAAATATGACCATATGCGATATCACCATAAAAAAGGACAGGAGAAGTAAAATAAATAATTTTACTCGTAACAGTTTACATTTCTGAGTTACAGACGATCTTTCGAGTTCCTTGATTCACGGACACCATTGACAATGACACCTCATAAACACACAAAATCGAAGCGTACTAGAGCGAAGTGCCGTCACTGTGGTTTGGTACATGTTCAGTGTATCATCATCGCCATCTTCACAAATCGCCATAGGCAAGGTGGTGCCTGTTCCGTTTTCAAAGTCCTCGAGCCATCTCTTCCTCGGTCTACCACACACCTGTGTCGTTTCAGAACATAT